>LR738711.1:208172966-208219993 GCA_902687465.1 Secale cereale
TCTCGTGTCACCGTGCCTCCCGCAGCCGCCACGCCCCGCCGCCACCACCGATGATCGTCGAGCCGGTCAGAATAGATAGCCCGGCCCCTTCCCTCACCCCGCCGGCCACCCACACACGTGCCGCCGCCGACGCCGAAGAAGAGTTTGGGTATTGAAAACAACTACCGCGTCCAAGCTCCTCCTCCAACAGCTCCAATGGCCTCCGGGGTGGCCACCACCTCTCCAGCAACGGCACACTGCCCTCCCCGCCGCACCTACCGGAGCCAAATGGGCTCGAAAGCCGACGGCGGCGGCGGCGCTCGCCTAGTCGGTCGCGAAGAAGAAGATGAAGAAGGCCAAAGCGACGCCTCGTCCTAGGTCGACGCCTCGTGTTGCAACTCCGGCGGCCCCTACGGCCACTGCTCCAGTGCGGGTGGCGGCCGCAGCCGGCAACAAGCATCACAGCTGCCAAAGTGCTAGATGAAATGCCAATAAGGTAAAAAGAAAAACCTCTTGTCTTTTGGGTGGCTGGGAGGATGGTGGAGTACTGGAGTTGATTTCTTCGCCGACGACGTCGTTTGAGTGGTGGCGGCCAAGGGGGTGGTGGTGCATGCCATTGGTTGGCTCAATCCACAACGTATGCATACTATGTTAGTGGTAATTTTGGATGAAACATTGTGTTCGATGTGATGTCTCTTAGGTGAACTTCCCATGTCTTAATTTGAAAAACGCAATGATGAAATTTTATGTCATAAAAACGCAATGATGAAACTTTATGTTATGACTGTTATGCGCATGTTTTTAATTTGAATGTTTTTAAGATATGCATTGTGTAGTGTTTGAAGTTCGTGCAGTCTAGGACATAAAATCTAGACAATTTTACTTTTACTAACATTTAGGAGATCGGCTAAGTGCGGCTACCTTTAGTGGAGTAAAAAATTACTCCACTAACTTTACTCCACCGGATACTCATTAAATTTTTAGGGGATCAATTAGAAATGCACTAAGGAGTAACTTCCACCAAAGTGTTTACAGATTAGACATTGGTTCAATTGCTTGCAGAAAAGCAGTGAGCAGGTGCTGCATAATAAGCAAACAATTTCCATAGTTCCACATGGCAAGGTGTTACAATTTCGTAACATGTAAATCATCATAAGACAAAAGAATCATGCAGCGCCGTCAAAACACAGAACTATCCGTGCTCCTACCCTTGCAAAGACGAAAAAAATGATACTTCGGAGAACTCCATCATTGGGCTGCAGATGAGCTTTCTGCCTTGTTCCAAGCTTCTCCCACCGGCGTCGAGGCCTCCGTCGAAGCCCGCGTTCCACTGTCATTCCTACCGACCTCTTCGATCATCTTCACCATGTCCAGCATCTTCGGCCGCCGCTCCGGGTTCCTCGAGACACATGCCATGGCAATCTGTAGCATCTCCACCATCTCCTCCTCGATGTTAGGGTACCTCATCAGCTCACCGTCAAACACCTCGGCCGTCCACTCCTCCCGGACAACGGACTGCACCCACCTGACAAGGTGAACGACCTCGTTGCCGCCGCCAGTTATCTGGACAGGTGACTTGCCAGTGAGGAGCTCAAGTACGAAGACACCAAAGCTGTAGACATCAGAGCCCTGCGTCGATTTCCTCGTGTCGGTGATCTCAGGTGCGCAGTATCCCAGAGAACGGGACCTTGCGGTTATCGGGTTCATCAGTGGCGCCAAGCCAAGGTCAGAGATGCAGCCATATTGCTGGCTGTTGAGGAACACATTTGACGCCTTGATGTTGCCATGAACAAATTTCCCATTGTTCTCAGTGTGGATGTGTGCGATCCCTCTTGCTGCACCCAGGGCTATCCTTACTCTAGTCTCCCAATCCAATGGTGTTCTGTCTAGACCCCTCTTTCCTGCAAAGAGAGAAAAATGGCAGAATTATGAAGTGTATGCCATATTCAAGTTTGGATATCAATAAATGCAAATTGCTGATCTTGTGAAGTGATCTCATGTCAAATTATCGGAATTACTACTGCCACGAGCTCACACCAGAATTAATGCATGTGACCGACGTCTAATATTAACTTGTTATCGTCACGATACTGATGCATCTAACAGTGGTCCTCCCCTGGTCCCGATTCTGATAGGGAAATGGGGGATGGGTTATGACAGTGAACACCAACGCTAGCACTTTCAGATGTTTCACCAATGAACAAGACAAGATTAACTTTCTAGCTAGTGACAAAGCTCCAACGCCATTTGCTGCATTAATCTTCCAAAACATTTCCCCCATTTACAGTTTTCTTGTGCATGACCCCATCTTTAGTTTCATTTCTTGCAAATATTCTCAGTGTGCCACTACTAACATGTAAAGTATGCATCACTCGAAGTGTCAAATTTGTATCCCAGGACTCTGGTAATGGTAGAAGTGCTTCAACAGCAAGTGATGTAATTACACTACATGATTGGGTGTAAGGGAACAGATCATATTGCTACTATATTGCCCATACACCAAACATGCCATGTGAACTAGAATTAAACTGGCTGCTCAAAGCTGCACATGGTTTGAATACACATGCAAATATTACAAGTCCAATGCAGATAAGCATGATGCGGACACTTCAAGAATACCAATCGGTTAGATAGAAGAAGAAAATGATTTTAATCTAAAAAGAATAATCCAATATTAAGAAGTATAAGCAAATTAAATATGCTACTCTTGAGTATAACAAGGTCAACCTTCTAGAGAAGGAAACCAGTCCCAAGTATTCAAGCAAGACAACAGATGTATTTGGAGCAATACAGTCAAAACTGAGAAAGTGCAAACATGTGAAATTTGTATGCAATGTGAAATTTGTATTTCAAGACTGCGGTGACAGTAATGAAATGCTTTAACGACGAGATGCCGTGATTACCATACATGATTGGCGTAACAAAACAGATCCTAGTGCTACTATATTGGCCTTGGCATGACTACTCCAGCATACACCAAACATGCCATGTGAACTACTCCCTCCGTTCCTAAATATAAGTCTTTTTAGAGATTCCACTACAAACTACATACGGATGTATATAGACATATTTTAGAGTGTAGATTCACTCATTTTGCTTTGTATGTAGTCCATAGTGTAATCTCTACAGAGACTTATATTTAGGAACAGAGGGAGTAGAATTAAACTGGTTGCTCATGGTTTGAATACGCGTGCAAAAATTAAAAGTCCATGCAGCTAAGCATGATATGGACACTTCAAGAACACCAAGCGGCTAGATCTAAGAATATGAGAATTTTAATCTAAAAGGAATAATCCAAGACTAAGTATAAACAAATTGCATATGCTACTCTTGAGTACGGTAACTTCAACCTTTTAGTGAAGGAAACTAGTCATAAGTAAAGTTTCAAAAAATAAAGGAAAAAAAAACTATTCACAAGTATTCAAGCAAGACAAAAGATATATTCTGAGAAATGCAGTCTAAACTGACTAGGAGCAAACATGAGTTGTTTCCACAAAAGTCCTGCTCAGGTGAAACTTAAATACTCCCTTCATTCCACAATGTAGTGCTTCCTCTATCCTCGTGCTTCAACTTTGACCGTAAATTTAACCAACGAGACCGTCTGCGGCGGGAGCAAAAGTTATACCAATGAATTCGTATTCAAAAGAAGTTTTCAATCATGTATTTTTTTCTCCCGCCGCAGTCGGTCCCGTGGGTTAAATTTATGGTCAAAGTTGGACCTCGGGAAGCGCGAGCGCACTATATTTCGGAATGGAGGGAGTAAGAAATAGGGCAGAACCATAACATGACAGTAACCATGAGCAACAGCAAGAACAAGGACCTGCAGTACATCTGTTAGCCTTTCTATAACTCTCGTTATCTTGCCCGGGGGACAACGGCAATCTTCTCAGTACCATTCCCATTCTATCGGATGCCCCCAACGAGGACCACTCTCATTATCATCACCGTTACCACAGTTCTAACAAACAATGGCAT
Source organism: Secale cereale (assembly GCA_902687465.1). Classification (NCBI taxonomy): domain Eukaryota; kingdom Viridiplantae; phylum Streptophyta; class Magnoliopsida; order Poales; family Poaceae; genus Secale; species Secale cereale. The sequence goes on from LR738711.1 coordinate 208,176,921, forward strand.
TTATCATACAACTACAAATTTGCAAATTCATTAGCCACACCAGTACTGAAGAAACTGTGAAATCGACCATGGAGGAGGGAGAGCAAGATAGAAGCATACCGTGAAGCATGTTGGATACACTTCCTCTGCTGTAGTAGTCATACACGAGCAGCTTCTCGTCCTTGGAGTAGTAGTAGGCCCGGAGCTCCGCCACATTGTCGTGCCGGATCCGCCCAATGAGCTCCATCTGCTGCTCGAACTCGCGCCGCCCGGCGCTGACCTCCTTGAGCCTCTTCACCACCACCGTCGTGGCGTCCTCCAGCAGCGCCCGGTACGCCGTGCCGAACGCTCCCTTCCCAAGAACCTCGGCGGAGGCGTGGAGAAGGTCCTCCAGATCGAACGCCAATGACGGGCCCTCGAAGAACACCAGCCGGTTGCCGTCCCCGGCCCTGCCGGTCACCGCCTTGGACTCCGGCGACTCCCTCCCCTTCTTGTCCCCGCCCTTCCCGGACCCCGCCCGACTCCCCTCCTCGCCGCCCCGCCTGTTGCAGAACGCTATCAGCAGCACTGCGACGACCGCGAACACCATGACGCACCCGCCGACGATAATGGCGAGAACAGCAGCCTCGCTGAGCCGCCCCCGTTTCTTGGCGGGCGCACCGGCCGCCGGCGGGGCGAGTGACGGTGGCGGAACGGCTGGCGACACCGGCGCCGCCCGCGTCATGTTGTTCCCGGCGAAGGACGCGTCCGAGAACCTGAGCAGGGAGCCGGGCACTGGGCCGTCGAGGTGGTTGTTGGAGAGGTTGAGGAACTGCAGCGCCGGGAGGCCGAGGTCCGGGACGCGGCCGGAGAGCGAGTTGTTGGAGAGGTTGAGCGCGACGAGCTGGGTGAGGTTGGAGAGCGCCCCGGGCAGGGTCCCGTTGAAGCCGTTGAAGGAGAGGTCGAGCACCTGCAGCCTTTTGAGCCCCGCGATGCCGGGCGGCAGGGCGCCGGAGAAGGCGTTGCGCTGGAGGTGGAGCCCCGCGAGGCCTGGGAGCGCGAGCAGGTCCTCGGGGAAGGCGCCGGAGAGGGTGTTGGCGCGGAGGCTGAGCACCCGGAGCGCGGTGAGGCGGGCGAGCGTGCGGCGCGGCACGGGGCCCGTGAGGGCGAGCCCCGGCAGGCGCAGCTCGACGACGCGCGAGCCGTCGGCGCTGCAGGTGACGCCCGTCCAGTTGGCGCAGACGGGGCGGGTGGCGGACCAGTTGATGCGCCCGCCGCGGCCGCCGCCCACCCCCGCGAGGAAGTCGAGCAGCGCCGCCCTGTCGGCGTCCGGCTCCGGCGCGCCCAGCGTGGCGCACAGCAGCAGCAGCGCCGCCAGAGTGAGCAGCCGGGGCGGCATGGCGCCGCGCTCTCTCTCTCCCTCCTGGTGCGGGAGGGGTGGTGGTCTTCTTGGACGGAGCTCTGCTGCTACTTCGTTGGATCTGAGTAACGGAGGCGCGGAGCGGAAGGGAAGGTGGCTGCTTTGTGCTTGGCCTGGGGGAGCGTGCGTGACTGCTGTGGGAGGCGGGGCGGGGCGGGGCGAGAGGGGGTCTGGGGAGTTGGCGCTACGACGGCGCAGCGGGAACGAGTCGGTAGGGGGGTCGTGGATTCGTGGAGCTCGTGCTGGATTTGTGGGAGCTGCATGTGCGGAGCGGCGGGGCGATGGGCGGGGCGTGGCGAGGCGCGCTGGGCTTGCCGCGTCCGCCGCGCCCTGCGTGTGGTGTCGGTCAGATGGGCACCGCGCGGCGAGCGATTGGGCACGGTAGCAAAACCTAACCTAAGCCGCCGGTTGAATCTTCTCGTCTGTGTTTCCTTCCAAAATCTACGTAGTTAGGAGTACGATATTATCATTGCCGTTGGGATTTTGATAAGGTCAAAATCAAATCAACCCGCTGTTAGAGAAAGGGAAGGGTTCTTTCTTCTTCTTCTTCTTCCCGGCGGGCACGGTGGTTGCACCGCATCGCTTGGAAAGCAGTCACGACTCACGATGATGATGCCAAAGATCGTTTCGAAGCACTTGGGCGATTCGATCACGCTGGCATAAATATTCTTGTTCAAACTAAGCTGCATTATTTTACTCGGTTAACCATGTGAGATTGATACGCTTTACATGCCCAACTACTGCCCTAACATGTCTTTTTACAAAGTCAAAAGCCCCCCAAAAGGGATGCCTTGGCCATGCCGAACAAGCCGGGGAAACTCACTCCCCTCCGCCCAAGTACCACTGACAACGTTCACAAGCAGTGGACACATCCACATCATCATCATCAACGAAACAAACCGAGGCAGCATGGCTTATGTTTGGAATTCAGATGGCGCGAAACGAAAAGCGAGCCGGTTCCCATGGATTCTGCACAAGGAAAAAGAAGGAAGGAAGGAAGCGGGCACGATGATTGCGCCCGGCAGAAGCTGCCGCTTGGCTGCTCGCTTTCACCTTTTCTTTTTGTCAGATCACCCAGACAAGTTTGAACATCTCAGGCCACCAGGAAGAAGAGCCGCTGTCATCAGAGCTCAATCATGTCAACGGGGGAATCGAACAAAAAGCTAGTACTACCACTGCCACTGCTGGATTAAATTAGCATGACCTAATTGCTTTCCGGCTTCAAACAAAAGAGGCACGGCAGCTAGCTCGCAAGTTGTGCATGTACTTACACGTACACGGTGCACGTCTCGTCGTCGTCGGCCTTTACCATGTGATGATGATGGCTGCATCATTATCATTGTCGATTGTTAGTTTAGTTTGTCCGTAGGAGAAGCAATTAGGCCATCATTATGTGCACCAACCGCCGTCTGTTGGCGTGCTGGTGGTGCCATGGACGTGGAGGATTAGATTAGAGGCGTCGACGCATGCATGCACGTGCTGACGTGCAGCCTGAGTTTTCTACGCTCAACGGGGTTGAACATGGAGGCATGGCAGCAGCAATCGTAGGCGTTTCATGGGCCAAAATGACACATCGCCATTAATCAGGAGTTGCTTTCTGCGCGGAGGTTAATCAACACTTCAATAATTGCCTAGATACTGCACATTGCTTATAATATTGCAGTATTAGGTCATGTGTAGTCGCTGATAAGATCATATCTTATGACATGCATGTAATTTAGCAAAGACAAAGAAACATATATTTTGCACACAATTATGACTTAGCGTTAGAGCATCTACAACCGGACGCATCATATCCGCCCCAAACGGCACTGCCCGACAGAAAAATGTCACATAACCGGACCGGGCAAACCCGACCCGAACGTTCGGACAGCCTACTCGGTCACTGCCTAACAGAAAAACGACACCCAACCGGACCGGACAAACCTGACGCAAATGTTCGGGCTGACCGACAACCCCCGTACACATCCCATATGTGCAGTCGTTGTGGGGACGCCCGGACGCGTCCGCCACGTCGGACTGGCGGCAGGAGGGTGCACCAAATAGCTTGAAGAAGCCCTTGCCCGACCTGCCCGCTTTCCCTCCTCTTTTCTGCCTCGTCCGCACAGCCGCCACCGTAGCTCCACCGCCATCATTACTCCACTGTTATCCCAACCCATAGTGGCGCCACCGGAGGCCCCAACCCACAATGCATGATTTCAAGAAGCCCGGAGTTCGGGTACGCCTCCCGAAAGAAGAGCGTGTAGCATAGTGCTAACTTTCTTGAGATACATCAACAACTTCGAGATTAACATGTGCACATGCAACTTCTTAATGATCTTGTGCAACTCACGTGGATGGGTTTGAGAACCCTGTAGCCCTCCCCTTATATGCTCGGTGAGGGGAAGGGTTTTACAAGAGGGAGATCCAATCTAGACCATCGTCATCTTGGCATGGGGGCCAAGATGATCCGTGTATGTCAATCCATTCCTTCGGACTTCTTCCTGCCGCCAGTTCAACGGCGGGCCTTCTTGAAAGTGCAACTAATCACTGGGTGGTTTTGGTAATTATTGAACTAATGCCTATTCAAAGATAGATTTCATGAAAGTTCAATGTTGGCATGGCAAGGATAGGTGATTATGGACCCCTCAAAATGCTAAGGACATGGGTTGGCAAAAGCTTCAAGACTCTAAATTTTTGGTTAAGTGATCCAAGATCACATTGAGTATATAGGAAAGCCAATACTATTAAAAGGGGATGAGGTTTTTATCATGACTCGGTTGCTCAATTGCTTGAAGATATTGCTCCAAAACCCTCCACCATTTTCTCCAAATCCTATCTGTCAAAAAACCTAAAAGTCCAACTAGGTCACACCGAAACTTACATACCCAGACCCACTGAGTTACTTCAGATAGAGCCACCAACCAAACCTTAGAAACTCGGTTTCACCGAGATGGCATTTGGTAAGTGCAGTGTCCAACTTTCTGTAACCCATCATCATTGTTTCGGAATTACCGAGATGAACCGACCGGAATTACCGAGATGAACCGATCGGGATTACCGAAAGGAGGTTCTACTTAGGTCATCACAAATCAAGATGTGGCGACGTCCTCCGCTGCTGGCTCTACCGCCGCCGTCTGGGCTGGCCCACCACAGGCAAGGCGCTCCTCTTCCGCGTCGCGCTCTAGCTGCTCAAGCCGCTCGCCTTCATGGCGCTCCTCTGTAAGCCTTTGCTGTCGCTAGTGCTCTAGGCAGAGCTGCTCCTGCGTCGGCGTCACTGAAAGAACATGCGGTGCCCCCATGTTTGGTTTTGGTAATTGATGACAATCTCTATGGACTAATGGTTGCCTTGAGTTATACTTGAAGGGTTTGTCCATAGGCTTTTCTTGGAGTCCATTTGATTGGTTTCGAGGAGAGTTTGTGTTGACCAAGGTGCTATTAAGGAATTATCCAAAGATTGGTCTTGTGAGTGTTGAGCTTATTGCAAGCATGTCTTGAAGAAGAAGAGTGTGTGATCATTCATGTTTACCTTCAAGACATCATCCAAATGAAGAGAGTTGGAAAGATTCAAGGTTGATCAAGACTAAGTCAAAGAGTGAATCAAGTTGATTAACACACAAAACATAGAAGATGTACGGAGAGGGATCAAGCGACCCCATGGTATGGTAAGCATTGTCAATTACGCTTTGTGTACTAACCCATGGTCTTTGTAAGAGTTCTTTGTGGGGTTAGGTTGCAGTGTGCAAGTTCAAGTAGGATCATCACGAAGAGATCATATGCTTGAAGCTTGCTGTCCATTGTGGTGGCAATGGACTTGTGAAGATGTGCCAAAGAGTGGCTCACCCATAGTGGAGTATGGGGGAGCAACCTACTAGTCTTCACTAAGCCAACGCAATCAAGAAAGGTGGTCCAACTTGAGGAAGTCAAGATCATCATCATCCATCTCAAGTGGACTATGTGCAAGGCAAATGTTTGCCCTTGATCGGTTTTTCCCCGAAGAGGAAGGGATGATGCAGTATAGCAGCGGTAGGTATTTCCCTCAGTGATGAAACCAAGGTTATCGAATCAGTAGGAGAACCAAGCAACACAATATAAACAACACATGCACACAAATAACAAATACTCGCAACCCGACGTGTAAAAGGGGTTGTCAATCCCTTTCGGTTAACGGACGTGATAGAGTTGTAAATATTGATAGATCGGACGATAAATAAGATAAATTGCAGCAAGGTATTTTTCGGTTTTTGGTTTAATAGATCTGAAAATAAAAACAAAGGAAAATAGATCGCAAAGGCAATTAATATGAGAAAGAGATCCGGGGGCCGTAGATTTCACTAGTGGCTTCTCTCGAGAAAATAGCAAACGGTGGAAAACAATTACTGTTGGGCAATTGATAGAAATTCAAATAATTATGACGATATCCAGGCAATGATCATTATATAGGCATCACGTCCAAGATTAGTAGACCGACTCCTTGCCTGCATCTACTACTATTACTCCACACATCGACCGCTATCCAGCATGCATCTAGTGTTTTAAGTTCACGGAGAAATGGAGTAATGCAATAAGAACGATGACATGATGTAGACTAGATCTATTTATGTAGAAATTGGCCCCCATCATTTTATCCTTAGTAGCAACGATACATACATGCCGGTTCCCTTTATGTCAATGGGATCAAGCATCATAAGATCGAACCCACTACAAAGCACCTCTTCCCAGCAAGATAAATAGATCAAGTTGGCCAAACAAAACCCAAATATCGGAGAAGAAATACGAGGCTATAAGCAATCATGCATATAAGAGATCAAAAGAAGGCTCAAATAACTTTCATGGATATAAAAAGATAGATCTGATCATAAACTCAAAGTTCATCGGATCCCAACAAACACATCGCAAAAGAGTTACATCATATGGATCTCCAAGAGACCATTGTATTGATAATCAAAAGAGAGAGAGGAAGCCATCCAGGTACTAACTACGGACCAGTAGGTCTACAAGGAACTACTCACGCATCATCGGAGAGGCACCAATGGAAGTGTTGAACCCCTCCGTGATGGTGTCTAGATTGGATCTGGTGGTTCTGGACTCTGCGGTGGCTGGATCGAAATTTCGTCAACTCCCCTAGGGTTTTTGGAATATTGGAGTATTTATAGAGCAAAGAGGCAGTGTGGAGGGCACAACCCACCAGGGTGCGCCTGGGCCCCCAGGCGCGCCCTGGTGGGTTGTGCTCCCCTCGGAGCTCCCCCCAGGTGCTGCCTAGGCCCATTGGGTGTCTTCTGGTCCATAAAAAATCTCCGCAAAGTTTCGTTGCATTCGGACTCCGTTTGATATTGATTTCCAACGATGTAAAAAACTTGCAGAAAACAACAACTGGCACTTGGCACTATGTCAATAGGTTAGTACCAAAAAATGATATAAATGACTATAAATTGATTGTAAAACATCCAAGAATGATAATATAACAACATGGAACAATAAAAAATTATAGATACTTTGGAGACTTATCAGCATCCCAAGCTTAATTCATGCTCGTCTTCGAGTAGGTAAATGATAAAAACAGAATTTTTTGATGTTGAATGCTGCCTATCATGTTATATCATATTATTTTCTTTACGGCATGGACATTTTGACTTTTATATGGTTCAAATCAATAGTCTAGTTTTGACATGAGATTTAAATACTCAGACATATCAACAAGCAACCATGTCTTTCGAAATATCAATGCTAAAATAAGTTATGCCTAGCCCATCATGCTCAACCATTGATCCATTCATGAAACACATTCGCATATTAGTTACACCCAATGCTCAAGTACGATCAAGGTGTTTCCTAGTTGGTGCTTTATAAGAGAAGATGGAGACTTAAATTCAAAAGAAAAAATGCATAAGTAAAAGAAAGGCCCTTCGTAGAGGGAAGTAGGGATTTGTAGAGGTGCCAGAGCTCGAAGCTTAAATTGAGAGATCAAAATATTTTGGGAGGTGTACTTTTCTCACCAATGAGAACGACTTGAGGTTCCCAACACTTTCCATGCTAGATATATCATAGGCGGTTCCCAAACATAAAATAAAGTTTATTCCTTTTCCACCAAACTTTCACAAGCCATGGCTAGCCGAATCCACGGTTGCCTTCCATACCAACACTTTTCAATGAATTTATTATTAGACAACATAAAGTAAATTTGTTTTTCATTTCGGGACTGGGCATCCCTAATACCTATGCCTTACTCTCGTGCAATGAAAAGTGAATAAACACTCATCGTGAGAATAACACATCTAGCATGGAAAATATCGGCCACCCCTCACCGCCTCGCGAGCGGTACGGGCACACAAAAGGGGAAATTTATTTTGAAAATTAGAGATGGCACATACAAATTTTCTTAGAACGGCAAGAGAATACCACATATAGGTAGGTATGGTGGACTCATGTGGCAAAACCGGGATAAAGGATTTTGGATGCACAAGTAGAGATCATACTTAGTGCAAAATGAAGGCTAGCAAAAGACTGCGAAGCGATCAACTATGAAACGAATAATCTCATAAGCGAACATTGAGCATAAATAACACCGAATAATGCACCACAAGTAGGATGTAATTTCATTGCATGATTATTGACTTTCGTGCTTGCATAAGGAATCACAAACTTTAACACTAATATTCTTACTAAAGCATAATTACTCATTAACATGACTCACATATCATATCATCATGTCTCAAAACTATTACAATGAATCAAGTTTATTTTGTCTAATGATCTTCATGAAAGTTTTTTATTATATCCTTCTTGGATATCTATCACTTTGGAACTAATTTTCATGTGTTGCTTTTGATAAGCTCAAACAAATATAAGTGAATATCATGAGCATAATTTTTTCTTTCTCTCAAAATAATTTAAGTGAAGCAAGAGAGAATTTCTTAAAAAAATATTAACTCTCAAATAGATCTAAGTGAAGCAAGAGAGTATTTCTTTAAAAAATCTAAAGCACACCGTGCTCAAAAAGATATAAGTGAAGCACTCGAGCAAATCCATAGCTCATAAAAATTTAAGTGCAGCATAGAGAGTTATTCAAACAAGTCATGGCATAATTTTGGCTCTCTCAAATAGATGTGTACAGCAAGGATTGATGACTCAAAAGGCAAAATAAAATAAGCAAAGACTCATATCATACAAGACGCTCCAAGCAAAACACATATCATGTGACGAATAAAAATATAGTTTTGAGTGATATACCGATGGTCGTTAGAAGAAAGAGGGGATGCTAGTCGGGGGGGGGCATCCCCAAGCTTAGTTGATGGCTTCTATTTGGATAATAGCTTGGGATGCCGGGGCATCCCCAAGCTTAGGCTCTTCTTACTCCTTATTCCTTCATCCATCGTAAGATAACCCAAAACTTGAAAACTTTGATCACACAAAACTTCAACAAAACCTTCGCGAGATCCGTTAGTATAAGAAAACAAATCACTACTATAAGTGTTGTAGTAAACCAATTCATATTTTGTATTTGTATTATATCTAATGTATTCCAACTTTTCTATGGGAAAAAATCATCAAAGAAAACCATAGAATCATCAAAACAAGCACATAATACAATAAAAACAGAATCTGTTAAAAACAGAATAGTCTGTAGTAATGTAGAAGTTTCAAATACTTCTGTAAGTCTAGAAGTCTTGAAAAAATAGGGCCACATGGGTATTTTGTATATTAATCTTCTGCAAAAAGAATCAACCAAAAAGCACTCTTCTGTTAAAATGAGATTTTTTTCTCGTAGGCGCAAAAGTTTCTGTTTTTTTCAGCAAGATCAAATCTACTAACACCCAACGTGTTCCTAAGGCTTTGCTTGACACATATTCAAACCACAAAAACACATCTAAATAGAGGTGTTAAAGGGTATTTTATTAAAAGCAGCAAGGAAATCAAAAAGCAAAAAGATACAAGTTGGGTTGCCTCCCAACAAGTGCTATCATTTTACGCCCTTAGCTAGGCATGATACCAAGATTTCAAGTGTTGGCATCCTTGTTGGATGTTCCATAAGTTGCCCTCATTATTAGATTCATAAGGCAATTTGATCTTGGTTCTAGGGAAGTGTTCCATGCCTTTTCTCAAGGGAAATTGGAATTTAATATTCCCTTCTTTCATGTCAATCACCGCGCCAATAGTGCGCAAAAACGGTCTACCAAGTATGATAGGACAAGACGAATTGCAATCGATGTCAAGAATAATAAAGTCTATGGGTACATAGTTCCTATTTGCAAGAATAAGACCATCATTGATCCTCACCAAAGGCTTTTTAATAGTAGAATCTGCCAAATGCAAATTAAGAGATCAATCTTCAATATTGGTAAGACCAAGAACAACACAAAGAGATTTTAGAATTGTGGAAACACTAGCACCCAAATCACACAAAGCAAAACACTCATAATTTTAAATTTTGATTTTGATAGTAGGTTCCCATTCATCATGCAACTTTCTAGGAATTGATACTTCTAATTCCAACCTATCATCTAAAGCTTTCATCATAGCATCAACAATATGTTTAGTAAAAGCTTTATTTTGTTCGTAAGCATGGGGTGAATTAATCATGGATTGCAACAAAGAAATACAATCAATCAAGGAGCAACTATCATAATTAAAGTCTTTGTAATCCAAGATAGTGGGCACATCACTAGTTAAAGTCTTGACCTCTCCAAACCCACTTTTATCAATTTTCTCAACAAGATTTTCAATCTCTGAAATATTGGGACGCCTTCTACCTAAAGTTGACTCTTCTCCAGTCCCTTTATAATCAAGTTGAACTTTACTAAACAAAGAACCAATAGAAGAAACACCAATCATTTTAATGTCTTCATCATTTTTATGAAAGCAATCACTAGAAAACGCCTTTTCTAAAAATTCTCGTTTAGCTCTAAGCATGTGAGTTCTTTTCTTGCTTTCATCCATAGAAACATAAAGAGCTTTAATTGATTCATCTACTTTAGGCACAAAAATTTTCAACTTGAGATTCTCCACATCATGAGAAATTCTATCAATACTCCTAGACATATCATCAATCTTATTTAAATTTTTCTTCTATGGAAGTATTGGAAACCTTTTGAGTATTGATGAATTCTTTAACATTATTCCCTAGATCAAATGTGTTCCTATTATTATTGTAAGATTGATTTCCATAGGAATTACCATAATTATTAGAGGAATTACTAGGAAAGGGCCTAGGATTAAAATTACCTCTATAAGCATTGTTGTTAAAATTATTTCTAGAGATAAAGTTCACATCTATAGCATCACTAGTTTGTTCAATCAAAGTAGAAAAAGGCATATCATTAAGATCAATAGGAGCACTTTTACTAGCGACCATTTTCATAAGAGCATCAACTTTTTCATTCAAAGAATCAATCTCAACCGAATTTTGCTAGTAGGCGCCCTTTCGGTATGCCATTGCGAATAATTCGCCATAATATTATCAAGCAATTTGGTGGCTTCACCCAAAGTAATCTCCATAAAAGTACCACCCGCGGCGGAATCCAAAAGGTTTCGAGAAACAAAATTCACTCCCGCATAAAAAATTGTATGAGCATCCAAAGATTTAACCCATGAGTTGGGCAATTCCTTAGCATCATTTTCATCCTTTCCCAAGATTGTGCAACATGCTCATGTTCAAGTTGCTTGAAATTCATGATCTGGGTTCTAAGGGATATAATTTTTGTAGGCGGAAAATATTTAGTGATAAAAGCGTCTTTGCACTTGTTCCAAGAATCAATGCTATTGCGAGGTAAAGAAGAAACCCAAATTTTTGCATGATCTCGCAAAGAAAACAGAAATAATTTCGATTTCACAACATCATTGTCCACATATTTTTTCTTTTACATATCGCATAATTCCATGAAGGTATTAAGATGGGGACGCGTCATCCTCATTAGGAGTGCCGGAAAATTGATCTTTCATGACATGATTCAACAAAGCAGTATTAATATCACAAGTCTCCGCACTAGTGGCAGGAGGAGCAATTAGAGTGCCAATAAAATCATTGTTGTTGGTATTGGAAAAAATCACACAACTTAGTGTTCTATTGCGTCAGTTTTGAGCAATTGTAAACAAGAACACAAGTGGGCGATAGATCCGACCGGAAAACGGCGAACGAAAAAGAGGGCGAATAAAAACGGCAAATGTTTGTGAAGTGGGGGAGAGGAAAACGTGAGGCAAATGGCAAGTAATGTAAATTGCGAGGAGATGAGATTTGTGATTAGGAACCTGGTATACGTTGAAGGTGCTCCCCGGCAACGGCGTCAGAAATATCTTTTTGATGACTTCTAGGACTACGTCGGTTTTTTCCCCAAAGAGGAAGGGATGATGTAGTATAGTAGCGGTTGGTATTTCCCTCAGTGATGAAACCAAGGTTATCGAACCAGTAGGAGAACCAAGCAACACAACGTAACAACACCTGCACACAATTAACAAATACTCGCAACCTGACGTGTAAAAGGGGTTGTCAATCCCTTTCGGGTGACAGACGTGATAGAGCCGTAAATATTGATAGATCGGACGACAAATAATATAAATTGCAGAAAGGTATTTTTGGGTTTTTGGTTTAATATATCTCAAAATAAAAGCAAAGGAAAATAGATCGCAAAGGCAAATACTATGAAAAACAGACCCGGGGGCCGCAGATTTCACTAGTAGCTTCTCTCGAGAAAATAGCAAATGGTGGAAAACAATTACTGTTGGGCAATTGATAGAACTTCAAATAATTATGACGATATCCAGGCAATGATCATTATATAGGCATCATGTGCAAGATTAGTAGACCGACTCCTGCCTGCATCTACTAGTATTACTCCACACATCGATCGTTGATACGTCTCCAACGTATCTATAATTTTTGATTGTTCCATGCTATTATTTATGAAGTCTTGGATGTCTTATGGGCTTTATTATACACTTTTATATGATTTTTGGGACTAACCTATTAACCCAGAGCCCAGTGCCAGTTTCTGTTTTTCTCCTGTTTTAGGGTTTTACAGAAAAGGAAAATCAAACGGAGTCCAATTGACAAGCCAATTTTTGACGAATTTTTCTGGACCAAAAGAAGCCCCTGAAGCAAAAGAGTTGGGCCAGGAGAGCCACGACCTGACATCGAGGGTGGGGGCCATGCCCTGGGCAGGGGGGCGCGCCCCCCTATCTCGAGGACGGCCCATAGCTGCCCTTTACTTGGCCCCGACTCCAAAAATTCCTATAAATACTGAAACCTTCAGAAATTAACCTAGATCGGTAGTTCCGCCGCCGAAAGCCTCCGTAGCCACCGAAAACCAATCTACAGCCGTTTTGGCACCCTGCCGGAGGGGGGAATCCCTCTCCGGTGGCTATCTTCATCATCCCGGCGCTCTCCATGACGAGGAGGGAGTAGTCCACCCTCGGGGCTGAGGGTATGTATCCGTAGCTATGTGTTTGGTCTCTCTCTCGTGTTCTTGAGATGGAACAGTCTTGATGTATCGTGAGCTTTGCTATTCTAGTTGGATCTTCTTCTCCCCCTCTACTCTCTTGTAATGGATTGAGTTTTCGCTTTGAAGTTATCTTATCGGATTGAGTCTTTAAGGATTTGAGAACACTTGATGTATGTCTTGCGCGTGTTTATCTGTGGTGACAATGGGATATCATGTGATCCACTTGATGTATGTTTTGGTGATCAACTTGCGGGTTCGTGACCTTGGGAACCTATGCATAGGGGTTGGCACACGTTTTTGTCTTGACTCTCCGGTAGAAACTTTAGGGCACTCTTTGAAGTTCTATGTGTTGGTTGAATAGATGTTTCTGAGATTGTGTGATGCATATCGTATAACCATGCCCATGGATACTTGAGGTGACAATGAAGTATCTAGGTGACAATAGGGTTTTGGTTGATTTGTGTCTTAAGGTGTTATTCTAGTACGAACTCTATGATAGATTGAACGTTACGACGGACTCTTGAATAGATCGATCAGAAAGAATAGCTTTGAGGTGGTTTCGTACCCTACCATAATCTCTTCGTTTGTTCTCCGCTATTAGTTACTTTGGAGTGACTCTTTGTTGCATGTTGAGGGCTAGTAATATGATCCAATTATGTTATCCTTGTTGAGAGAACTTGCACTAGTGAAAGTATGAACCCTAGGCCTTGCCTACTATCATTGCAACACCGTTTATGCTCACGTGTACCATTTGCTACATTGCTATTTTTATATTTTCTTATTACAAAAACCAATATCTACCATCCATATTGCACTTGTATCACCATCTCTTCGCCGAACTAGTGCACGTATACAATTTACCATTGTATTGGGTGTGTTGGGGACACAAGAGACTCTTTGTTATTTAGTTGCAGGGTTGTTTGAGAGAGACCATCTTCATCCTACGCCTCCCACAGATTGATAAAACCTTAGGTCATCCACTTGAGGGAAAATTGCTACTGTCCTACAAACCTCTGCACTTGGAGGCCCAACATCGTCTACAAGAAGAAGGTTGTGTAGTAGACATCAAGTTCTTTTCTGGCGCCGTTGCCGGGGAGGTTAGTGCTTGAAGGTATATCTTTAGATCTTGCAATCGAATCTCTTAGTTTCTTGTTTTATCACTAGTTTCGTTTATAAAAGAAAACTACAGAAAAAATGGAATTAAGGTTACCTCATATGCTTCATCTTTTTAATATCTTTCGTGAAAATGATGGGAAGAAAAATTGTGCTCAAGTACTAGAAGAAGAATTACATAGAATGCTTGGCACTAAGTACTTGAATGATGAGCATGATTGCAATGTTGTTAGTGTGAATCCCTTGAATATCCATGATGCTAATGATATGCAAAGCCACAAGCTTGGGGATGCTATGTTTGATGAAGATGATATGTTTAGTCCCCCAAGTTTTGATGAGCAAATTTATTATGATGAAAGAATGCCTCCTATTTATGATGATTGTATTGATGAAAGTGGATTTGGAGAGGTCATGACTTTATTTAGTGATGAATCCACTATTTCGGAAGAGGTTCCAATTGATTATGAGAACAAAGTTGTGATAACCCTCAACCGTAAGGGATCAAGATAGTCTTCGCGGGTAAGAATAACCCAATTTATAGATTCGACACACGGGGAGCCAAAGAGTATTTATAAGCTTTGACAGTTGAGTTGTCAATTCAACCGCACCTGAAATATACTTACTTGCAACAAAAGATAAGTGGTAACAGTGATACGATAGTGATGGTGGTGACAGCAAAAGTGATCAGCAAAAGTAACAACTAATAACCAGCAGGATTGAAACACTGTAGGCTAGGGAGATGGATGGTTGGGCGCTGCATGGATGAGATACATCATGAATCTAACTTGGGGCAAGGCACACAGAAAATTAATGATCATCTAGGCAAATATAAAACATTAGGCATGTATCCCACAGGTAGTTGTATGTGCTTGCAATAAGAACTTGCACAACATCTTTTGTCCTACCATCCCGCTACGAACGGGGCCAAAAGGAACTTATGGAGATTAAGTTACTCCTGTCAAAGAGCACCGGAACAAAGCAATAAACTCAATGGATACATGGAATCCTCAAATTATGGACCATCCCCTTTGGTGTCCCAAGCTGTCACCTTTGGGATCACCGGTTCCGCATAATAGGTGCAAACAACTCATAGATAGGATCAAGAACACAAATATATTCATGCAAACACATACGGTTCAGATCTGAAAACATGGCACTCGGGCACAAAGTGACAAGCATTAAGAGCAACAAGTTGAAGCAAAGATGATAAACACCAAAGTAGATGATAGGCAACATGCCCCCAACAATCTGATAAACTATTACATGATCTAACTCATCCAATCCCTACCACCCCCTTTGCCTGCAGCAGGGAATTACTCACACATGGAAGGAGAAGTCATGGAGGGAGGATGGAGTGGTGATGATGATGACGATGGCGACGATCTCCCCTCTCCGGAGGCCAAATCAGCCTCCAGATTAGCCCTCCCGAAGAAGAACAGAGGGTGGCGGCGGCTCCACGACGGAAACTGGAAAAACGACTTCTGTTCTGGGGTTTCCTCGCCACGGGAATAAATAGGAGCCAAGGTAGGGCACCAGAGGGGGGAGGACCCTCCCAGGCGGCCTCCTGGCGCGGCCAGGGGTGGGGCCGCGCCAGCAGGGCGCCTGGGGCCCCCCTGGCTGCCCTCTGGCCCCACTTCTGGCACAATGGCCCTTCGGGTGCGTGGATTTTCTGTGATTTTTCTTGGAATTTTCTGAGACACCTAAAAATCCATTATCCTGCACACAATAAAACCATACATACAGCTCTGCTGAAAACAACGTCAGTCCGGGTTAGTTTAGTTCAAATCATGCAAGAATGAGGGCAAAACAATAGCAAAAGTGTTTGGAAAAGTGAATACGTTTGAGACGTATCAACTCCCCCAAGCTTAGCATATTGCTTGTCCTCAAGCAATTCAGTTCAACGAACTGGACGCGACAAAGAAAACTTTGACAAACTCTTTTGCTTCATTAGATGTATATAAGCATGTACTACGAAAAGAGTCTAGCAAGTATTGAAACAATGCTATGAGGACAATGCACGAAGCAATCCTTCTTTCAAGTGACCAATCACAAATAACTAAAAGTAAATAATATGCTACTGAAAATCAAGACAAGATTGCATTGCACATAGCTTGAACATACTAGAGTGGTATCTCGCTAGCCTCCATGAGTGAAGCAAAACATAAATGCAGAAACTCCTCCAGAGTTTTAAAGGAGACTAGAACTAAGAATTTCAGAATAAATAATACCACAAGCATGCAGAAGACAATGTAATACTTTGGGACAATGCACATTACACTCAGAATGACAATTATGCTCTCCTAGTTGGTGCTTTGAAGAAAGAAGGTGGAGACTCTCGAACCGTGGAATTTGATGGCGAGGTTGAAAACCCGTGGTTGGAAGCAAAGACTAAACATGTACCAGAGCTCTTGGTTTTGAAAACAGAGGTAAAAATGATTTTGGGAGGTGCATATTTCGTCAACGAATGCTAGTAGACAACCCAATCACTTCTTATGCTAGACATGTTTCAAGGAACAACTCCCAAGATGGGGACGATCACATCCCCTTAATCTCCTTTGTTTATCACTACCAAAGTTTTCCGATTTCTCATAAACAAAGCGTGAAGGAGGGTTTGTTGGTTGTGATTATCTTTTGTGAGCTGGGCGCACTCATGCCAGTCCCTCCTCGTATTAGGGGTTTGCAGATTAGACATGCAATCCCGGGATAAAACATGTCCAACATAAGAAGATCATGAATTACCTACTACTTCCTCATGAGCTAAAACAGAGGCACAAAACAGGAGTAAATTTGAATAATTTCGAGATGGTACAAGAAAGTCTTCGTTAGGATGGCCGGTAAATACCACATAGGAAGGTATGGTGGACTCATATGGAATAACTGGTTTGAAAGGATTTGGATGCCAAGCAGAATTCCGCTTAGTGCGAGCGAAGGCTAGCAAGAGACTGGGAAGCGACCAACTAGAGAGCAATAACGGTCATAATCATGCAGAGCGACAAAGCAACATTGAATTGGGCATGAAAGTGATATAACTATTCTGAAACTCAAAGATCATCAAGGCAAAGCAGACTTTTTAGTCTTAAACATGTGTAAACATGTGCCAAGTCAATCCAAGAATTCTCCAAAGGGAAATACCACCTTAGTATACCAAACTATGAACAATGCAATGCATGTAAATCATTTCAATAACACATTATATACTCTAGATATTTGAGATTATCCACAAGGAAAGCATGAACCACTGGGAAAGCATTGTAAACATAGCACTATGTCGCTACAAGCTGGTCTCTAGATCATAAGTACATGCATATGTACAAAAGTAGAAACAAGAAGAGTTCATACCGGTTTTTCTTGTTGCTTCCCTTCCGTCGATCTTCGTCATTACTGCCTTGTCACTTGCACGATCGAACATCGGAAATATAATTAAATGGCATCACGGACTCGAGCTGAACTCTGAAAACAAAGCAAACTAAAGAGAGAAAGGAAATCTTTTTGGGTTTTTTCAAAGGTTGAATGAAAGCAAAAGAAAGAGAAAATCTTTTTGTTGTTTTTGCAAAGAAAGAAACAAAGAAGAACGGGCAAAAACTTCGAAAGATCAAAGCGAACAAAAATAAAACGGATAATACAATGGAAAAGTGAGAAAGGCACATACTCCCCCAAGCTTAGGCTTTTGGCCTAAGTTGGTAGTAGCTACTGCCCCCAGGAGCCTCCTGCTCCGGGGTGGTACTGGTGAGTCCAAGGGTTGTATAAGGATTCCGGCGCGTACATCGAAGTCCTCGGATCCTCCCACGAAGAAGGGTCCGCACTCCAAGCAGAGGAAGACCCTTCAGCCAACTGGGTGACGGTCTCCCCCTGAAAAGGTGGTAACTCACCATGCTCCTCCTCGTCGGGCACAACCCCCTCCATGGGGTTATGAAACTGATGCTGGACCATGAACTCATCGAACTGGATAACATCAAAGGACCATCCGTTCCTGCGAGAAAAATCAAACAAAAGAGGTGCAGGTAGACGGATCTTGCGTTCCGCGGTAGTTCCGAAACGCATGATATAAACAAGGTTAGCAAACTCAGAAGTCATGGTAACAAACTTATGCCTTTTCATAGCAGCAAGATCAAAACTTAAATAAGTAAAAGGCTTATCATCAGGGTGTGGGGTGCCTTTAAGATACTCTAAGATAAGTGTGGCATAAACGCCACCAAATAAATCTCCCTTGTTACCGTTCATAGCAAGGCGTCGAGCAATTAAGGCACCCACATTATAATCAAACCTCCCTGAGAGGGCGGTTGCCAGGATAGCAATATCCGGCGCAGAAATGCTGCTCGTGTTGTCACGAGCTAATACCCCTCTAGCAACATAATATGCAAAATACCTGAGGTGAGGGAATAAGATGCTGGAGATTTTTGACCGATGAATATCCCTCGTATCCATGCTGCAGAGAGAGTTGAAGACGGTTCTCAGCTCGGAGGGCTGAGAGGTTATCTTCGCCGTCCGCCCAACGTTTGGCACACCTATTATTTCACAAAACTTTTCCAAGGGCATGGTCAAAAGATTATTGTAAATTTTAAACTCAATAGAACTAGTATCAAGGTTATATCTAAAACTGTTAATGAAACCGGAGGTGAGTTTTTGATACTGAGCAACACGGCACGTGACGAGCCGTGTCAGACCTGCATTAGCACAAAGGTTATAAAACTCATCCTTAATTCCTGCAGCTTCAAGGAATTCATCACATGGGAACATCATCGCACGTGTTGGATTTGTGTCTTCCAACAACTCTAGGGGCACATGATCTTCATTGTAGCTCACCCTAGCAGTCGAGGGTGAAGCTGCGGCTCTAGTAACTCGATCGGAGCGCGCGGGCTTCTTCTTCTCAAGCCACCCCTTTGCCCTTCCTAACAAACTCATTTCTGAATTTTTTGGCAAATTACAAAAACAAGGATTTAAACAAAGTGGGTTAAGGCAAACTACTCAACTCACTTACCTAAGGCATAAACTTGCATCAAAACTTGGAAAATAAATTTCTACACATGCATGCAAGCTCATCTACACAGCACCAAGAACTACTAAATACTCACAAATGAAGCCACTAACCAAAAATCTAATTGGAGGGGTGGAGGAGTTACATACCAGGGAGTATTTGTTCAAAATCTCAGTTCGAATGATAGGCTGTAGAGAGAGATCGAAAATTGCCTCCAAGAACAGCAAGAACGCAAGAAACAGGTGCAGAACTCGTGTTTTCTGAGAGAAAGAGAGAGAGAGAGAGAGGAAGAAGACTCACCTGGAGGCGGGACCTGTGGGCCCCAGGCGCCCTATGGGCGCGGCCAGGGGGCAGGCCGCGCCAGCTGGCCGCCTGGGCCACTGGTGGCCCCCCCTGGTCAGCCCCGGGTGCCTCTGGGTCACTCCCGGCATGGAAATTTTTATTTTTATTTTTCTGGATTTTTTCTGAAAACTTCACTGTTGAATTTTTTTCGAAGTTCAAAAAGCTGCAAAACTTTCTGAAAACTTAAAGCAGTGATTAGTATTGTGAAGCTTCAAAAACACAAACACTTGGTACAACAAGGAGAACAAAAGCTAAAACAAATGAAAACATAACAAGCTCAACTTTTTACCTATATAAAACATGCTCACTAGTAAGGTTGATCAAGTCTTACCAACAAACCGGCGATATATAGAGCAAAAAGTCCCACCTCTTACGAAGTGATCATTGCACCTTTACTTTAATGGACATTGTCCCCACCATAATAGTTTTGTATTTGTGGTGCACATGTAGTGGACAGTCCCATTCTCCAATCTTCACGGTCTCGATATTTTCTATAGAGTTGAGGCCATGCCTCTTGTCGGTCTTCTTTGGAAAATACACCGTGTGTTCTTTATCATTCACATTGAAGGTAGCCTTTCCTTTATTGCAATCAATAATAGCACCTGCGGTGTTAAGAAAAGGTCTACCAAGAATAATGGACATGCTCCCATCCTCGGACATGTCAAGCACGACAAAATCAGTAAGGATCAAACAATTAGCAACTTCTACGGGAACATCCTCACAAATACCTATCGGGACGGCTGTTGACTTGTCAGCCATCTAAAGAGAGATATCTGTAGGAATTAGTTTCTCTAAACAAAGCCTCTTGTAAAGAGAGAAAGGCATAACACTCACTCCTGCTCCAAGATCACATAAAGCAGTTTTGACATAATTATTCTTTATGGAGCAATGAATGGTGGGTATACCTGGATCACCAAGCTTCTCAGGAATCTTGCCACTGAAAGAGTAGTTAGCAAGCATAGTAGATATTGCTTCATTAGGAACTTTTCTTTTATTAGTAACAATATCTTTCATATATTTTGAATAGGGAGGTAACTTAATAGCATCAGTCAAAGGGATTTGAAGAAAAAGAGGTTTCATCCACTCACAAAACTTATTGTAATGCTCTTCTTCTTTAGATTTGAGAGACTTACCTGGAAAGGGCATGGGTTTCTGTATCCATGGTTCTCTTTCCTTCCCATGTCTTCTTGCGACGAAGTCTTCTCTAGTGTACTTCTTGTGTTTGTCAGGTGCTTCTTCTTCTCGAACTTCAGGCGGATCATTCTTCTCCTTATCCTTATCTTCAGGTTCGGCACCGTCTTCAGTCTCAGCATCGGAGGTAGATATACTATTGGGATCAACAGCTGGCTCTTCATTTGTAATAGGATCATTGGAATTGTCAGCCTCCTTGTGTTTCTTCTTCTTTGGAGAGCCAACAATTTCTTCTTCCTGCATTTGAGAATCTTGCTCGATTCTCCTCGGATGCCCCTCTGGATAGAGAGGATCTTGAGTGCTAGTTCCTCCTCGGGTCTTAATCCCGAAGGCCTGTAAATCATCTTGTTTGGTATTGTTAGCAAGCAAATCTTTTTGCACATTAGAAATTTGTTCAAGCTGAGTTTGAACCATATGAAAATGCTTCACAAGACATTTAACATCATTAACTGTTCTACCTAGAACATCAAGCAAACTTTTGATAGCAAGGGAATTATCATGCAATTGACTTTGTATCCTCTCATTAAAGTGACTTTGCTTCATAATAAAATTATCAAGCTCATCTAAACATTGATCAGGAGGCTTACCATGAGGGATGTCACTTGCGTTGAAATCTAAAAGAGATTGTACCTCTACCATAGGAGGGTGAGTGGTAGGCTCACACAACTCCTCAATAGGGGGTAGATTCTTCACGTCTTCAGTTTTAATACCCTTCTCTTTAATAGACTTCTTTGCTTCTTGCATATCTTCGGGGCTTAGAACAAGCATGCCCCTCTTCTTTGGTGGTGGAGGTGGTTCAGGGACGGACCAATCTTCATGGTTTTTGGCAATCCTGCCCATCAATTCTTCTGCATCGGCCGGTGTTCTTTTCCTGAAAACACAACCAGCACAACTATCCAAATAGGACCTGGATTCATCAGTTAGACCAGCATAAAATATATTGATTATTCATTCTTAGGGACTCCATTTCCTGGTCTAGCCTGGATCAGACTACAGTACCTCCCCCAATCTTTAGGGAGGTGCTCATCCTGCAACTGTTTAAAGTTATAAATTCTTTGTAAAGCAGCATGTTGCATATGAGCAGGAAAGTACTTATCAACAAAAGAGTGAGCTAAGTCTTGAGGACTCTTAATGGAACCACATGGTAGTGCATCATACCATGTTTTAGCACCTTCTTCAAAGAGAAAGGAAGAAGCTTAGTCACATAAAAGTTTCGTATCTTTTCATTCGTGGTAAACAAGCCACCCAACTCAGTGAGTTTGGTCAGGTGTGCAATAGCATCATCATTTTCTCTGCCATAAAAGGGGTCAGCTTCAACCATAGATATAAGTGAAAGATCAACAGAGAAATCATAATCAGGATCATTGATGCATATAGGAGATGTAGCAAATTCAGGATCAGGAACAGTCTTGTTCTTCAAGGAGTGTTTTTCAAGCAGCTTCTTAATAGCTTCAGGGTCAGAGTCGGCAAACTCTGTCAGTTCCCTGCATAAATCCTCATCAAGCATAATGTAATCATCATCAAGGAGTCTCTCCTTGAGTTTACTCAAATCAGGATAATCATAAGTTCCACCAATAGGGTAGCGAGTAACAGGAATTTCAATTCCAGATTTTTTTGCAGCAGCAACGATCTGTTTCTCAAGAGCATAACCAAGTGAACCAATATCATCAAGAGTAGTAGAAGCATCATCAAAAGTATCAGACATAGTAACAGATTCAGTAGAAGCATCATGTGGTGGTGGTGAGGCAAACTTACTCATAACAGAAGGTGAATCAAGTGTAGCACTAGTGTTCAGAACAGTACCTCTTCTTGTAGTGGATAGTAAGATCGGAACCTTGGGGTCTCCTTTCTTACCCATAGCGGATGAAGTGCAGCAGGTAGGATACTTCAAGTAGACTTGTAAATATTGCTATGCTCCCCGGCAACGGCGCCAGAAAACGGTACTTGATAACCCTCAACCGTAAGGGATCGAGATAGTCTTCGCGGGTAAGAATAACCCAATTTATAGATTCGACACACGGGGAGCCAAAGAGTATTTATAAGCTTTGACAGTTGAGTTGTCAATTCAACCGCACCTGAAATATACTTACTTGCAACAAAAGATAAGTGGTAACGGTGATATGATAGTGATGGTGGTGACAGCAAAAGTAACAACTAATAACCAGCAGGATTGAAACACTGTAGGCTAGGGAGATGGATGGTTGGGCGCTGCATGGATGAGATACATCATGAATCTAACTTGGGGCAAGGCACACAGAAAAGTAATGATCATCTAGGCAAATATCAAACATTAGGCATGTATCCCACAGGTAGTTATACGTGCTTGCAATAAGAACTTGCACACCATCTTTTGTCCTACAATCCCGCTACGAACGGGGCCAAAAGGAACTTATGGAGATTAAGGTACTCCTGTCAAAGAGCATCGGAACAAAGCAATAAACTCAATGGATACATGGAATCCTCAAATTATGGACCATCCCCTTTGGTGTCCCAAGCTGTCACCTTTGGGATCGCCGGTTCCGGACCATAATAGGTGCAAACAACTCATAGATAGGATCAAGAACACAAATATATTCATGCAAACACATACGGTTCAGATATGAAAACATGGCACTCGGGCCCAAAGTGACAAGCATTAAGAGCAACAAGTTGAAGCAAAGATGATAAACACCAAAGTAGATGATAGGCAACATGCCCCCAACAATCTGATAAACTATTACATGATCTAACTCATCCAATCCCTACCATCCCCTTTGCCTACAGCAGGGAATTACTCACACATGGAAGGAGAAGTCATGGAGGGAGGATGGAGTGGTGATGATGATGACGATGGCGACGATCTCCCCTCTCCGGGGGCCAAATCAGCCTCCAGATTAGCCCTCCCGAAGAAGAACAGAGGGTGGCGGCGGCTCCACGACGGAAACTGGAAAAACGACTTCTGTTCTGGGGTTTCTCGCCACGGGAATAAATAGGAGCCAAGGTAGGGCACCAGAGGGGGGAGGACCCTCCCAGGCGGCCTCCTGGCGCGGCCAGGGGTGGGGCCGCGCCAGTAGGGCACCTGGGCCCCCCTGGCTGCCCTCTGGCCCCACTTCTGGCACAATGGCCCTTCGGGTGCGTGGATTTTCTGTGATTTTTCTTGGAATTTTCCGAGACACCTAAAAATCCATTTTCCTGCACACAATAAAACCATACACGCAGCTCTGCTGAAAACAGCGTCAGTCCGGGTTAGTTTAGTTCAAATCATGCAAGAATGAGGGCAAAACAATAGCAAAAGTGTTTGGAAAAGTAGATACGTTTGAGACGTATCAAGTTGCTATCTATGATGATTATTGTGATGACTCGTATGCTATAAAGAAAAATGATAACCATGAAAGTTGTCATCATGATTTTAGTTTTCAACTGGATTATGCTTCACATGATAGTTATTTCGTTGAGTTTGCTCCCACTACTATTGATGAGAATAAATTTGCTTATGTGGAGATAGTACAATTTCTATGCAAGTAGATCATGAAAAGAATGCTTTATGTGCTGGTTATATTGTTGAATTCATTCATGATGCTACTGAAAATTATTATGAGGGAGGAACATATGCTTGTAGGAATTGCAATAATATCAAGTTTCCTCTCTATGTGCTTAAAGTTTTGAAGTTATGCTTGTTTTCCCTTCCTATGCTAGTTGATTATCGTTCCCATAAGTTGTTTGCTTACAAAATCCCTATGCATAGGAAGTGGGTTAGACTTAAATGTGCTAGTAATATTCTTCATGATGCTCCCATTATGTTACAATTCTTATCTTTTATGTGAGCATCATTATGCCTAGCTAAGGGCGTTAAACGGTAGCGCTTGTTGGGAGGCAACCCAACTTTATTTTAGTTTCTTTGTTTTTGTTGCTGTTAGGGAATAAATATTGCATCTAGCCTCTGATTAGATGTGGTTTCATGTTTTTTTTTAGTGTTTGTGCCAAGTAGAACCTTTGGGAAGACTTGTGTGAAGTTTATGTGATCTTGTTGTGAAAAACAGAATCGTTAGCGCCCGCTAAAGTAGTCGTGGGATTTTACTGGAGCGTGATTTTTAGTTGATTATTTTTGCAGATGATTGGTAGGCAAATTTCGCAAATTTAACAATTTAGTTTGAATTTTTTGGAGTTCAATAAGTAGGCGAACCCTGCAGATTAATACACACTGTTCTGTCTTCGACATATTCTGTTTTTCGTGTGTTGTTTGCTTATTTCAATGCATCTATGAGTAGTATTGGGAAGTATGAACCATAGAGAAATTGGAATACAGTAGGTTTAACACCAATATAAACAAAGAATGAATTCATTGCTGCACCTTTGAGTAGTGGTTTGCCTTCTTATACTAACGGAGCTCACGAGAATTTTTGTCTAAGTTTTGTGTTGTGAAGTTTTCAAGTTTTGAGTATTGCTTTGATGGACTATGGAACAAGGAGTAGCACAGGCCTAAGCTTGGGGATGCCCATGGCACCCCAAGTAAATTCAATATAATCAAAAGCCTAAGCTTGGGAATGAAGGAAATATGCCCTAGAGGCAATAATAAAGTTGTTATTTATATTTCCTTATATCATGATAAATGTTTATTTTTCATGCTAGAATTGTATTAACCGGAAACTTAGTACATGTGTGAATACATAGACAAAACATAGTGTCCCTAGTATGCCTCTACTAGACTAGTTCATTGATCAAAGATGGTAATGTTTCCTAACCATAGACATGAGTTGTCATTTGATCAACGGGATCACATCATTAGGATAATGATGTGATGGACAAGACCCATCCGTTAGCTTAGCACTATGATCGTCTAGTTTTACTGCTATTGCTTTCTTCATGACTTATACATGTTCCTATGACTATGAGATTATGCAACTCCCGAATACCGTAGGAACACCTTGTGTGCTATCAAACGTCACAACGTAACTGGGTGATCGTAAAGATGATCTACAGGTGTCTCCGAAAGTGTTCGTGGTGTTGGCATAGATCAAGACTAGGATTTGTCACTCCGAGTGTCGGAGAGGTATCTCTGGGCCCTCTCGGTAATGCACATCATAATAAGCCTTGCAAGCAAAAGACTAATGAGTTAGTCACGAGATGATGTATTACGGAACGAGTAAAGACACTTGCCGGTAACGAGATTGAACTAGGTATAGAGATACCGACGATCGAATCTCGGGCAAGTAACATACCAATGACAGAAGGAACAACGTATGTTGTTATGCGGTTTGACCGATAAAGATCTTCGTAGAATATGTAGGAGCCAATATGAGCATCCAGGTTCCGCCATTGGTTATTGACCGGAGATGAGTCTCGGTCATGTCTACATAGTTCTCGAACCCGTAGGGTCCGCACGCTTAACGTTTGATGACGATTGGTATTATGAGTTTATGAGTTTTGATGTACCGAAGGAGTTCGGAGTCCCGGATGAGACCGGGGACATGACGAGGAGTCTCGAAATGGTCGAGACGTAAAGATCGATATATTGGACGACTATATTCGGACATCGGAAAGGTTCCGAGTGATTCGGGTATTTTTCGAAGTATATGGGCCTTATTGGGCCATACGGGAATAGAGGAGAAAGGCCAAAAGGAAGGAGGCGCGCGCCCACCTCTGGTCCGAATTGGACAAGGGGTGCAGCCCCCTTTTCCTTCTCCCTCTCCACCTCTTTCCTTCGCTCCTACTCCGGAAAGGAAAGGGGAATCCTACTAGGACTTGGGAGTCCTAGTAGGACTCCCCACACTTGGCGCGCCCCCTCTAGGGCCGGCCTCTCCCTTGCTCCTTTATATACGGGGACATGGGGGCACCCTAGGATACACAAGTTGAATTGTTTTAGCCGTGTGAGGTGCCCCTCTCCACAGAAACACACCTCGGTCATACCGTTGCAGTGCTTAGGCGAAGCCCTGCGCCGGTAGATACATCATATCTGTCACCATGCCGTCGTGCTGGCAAAACTCTCCCGTGAAGCTCAATTGGATCAAGAGCTCGTGGGACGTCATCAAGCTGAACGTGTGATGAACGCGGAGGTGCCGTACGTTCGGTGCTTGATCGGTTGGATCGCGAAGAAGTTGACTACATCAACCGCGTCACTTGACGCTTCCGCTCTCGGTCTACGAGGGTGCGTAGATACACTCTCCCCCTCGTCGCTATGCATCTAGTAGATAGATCTTGCGTGATCGTAGGAAAATTTTGAAAATACTACGTTTCTCAACAGTGGTATCAGAGCCAGGTCTATGCGTAGATGATATGCACGAGTAGAACACAATGAGTTGTGGGCGATACTAGTCATACTGCTTACCAGCATGTCATACTTTGCTTCGGCGGTATTGTGTGATGAAGCGGCCCGGACCGACATTACGCGTACGCTTACGCGACTGGTTTCACCGTTATGAGCACTCGTTGCTTAAAGGTGACTGGCGGGTGTCTGTCTCTCTCACTTTAGCTGAATCAAGTGTGGCTACGCCCGGTCCTTGTGATGGTTAAAACAACACATAATTGACGAAACATCGTTGTGGTTTTGTATGCGTAGGTAAGAACGATTCTTGCTAAGCCCATAGCAGCCACGTAAAACTTGCAACAACAAAGTAGAGGACGTCTAACTTGTTTTTGCAGGGCATGTTGTGATGTGATATGGTCAAGACATGATGAGATATACGATTTTGTATGAGATGATCATGTTTTGTAAAGTTATCGGCAACTGGCAGGAGCCATATGGTTGTCGCTTTATTGTATGAAATGCAATCGCCATGTAATTGCTTTACTTTATCACTAAGCGGTAGCGATAGACGTAGAAGCAATAGTTGGCGAGACGGCAACGATGGTACGATGGAGATCAAGGTGTCGCGCCGGTGACGAAGGTGATCATGATGGTGCTTTGGAGATGGAGATCAAAAGCACAAGATGATGATGGCCATATCATGTCACATATTTTGATTGCATGTGATGTTTATCTTATTATGCTTCTTATTTTTCTTAGTTCGGTGGTAGCATTATAAGATGATCCCTTACTAAATTTCGAGGTATAAGTGTTCTCCCTGAGTATGCACCGTTGCGAAAGTTCGTTGTGCCGAGACACCACGTGATGATCGGGTGTGATAAGCTCTACGTTCAAATACAACGGGTGTAAGCCAGTTTTGCACACGCAGAATACTCGGGTTAAACTTGACGAGCCTAGCATATGCAGATATGGCCTCGGAACACTGGAGACCGAAAGGTCGAGCGTGAATCATATAGTAGATACGATCTACATAAGATGTTCACCATTGAAACTACTCCATCTCACATGATGATCGGACATGGTTTAGTTGACTTGGATCACGTGATCATTTAGATGACTAGAGGGATGTCTATCTATGTGGGAGTTCTTAAGTAATAGGATTAAATTGAACTTTAATTTATCATGAACTTAGTCCTCGTAGTATTAGCATATCTATGTTGTAGATCAATAGCTCACGATGTTGCTCCCCGTTTATTTTTTATATGTTCCTAGAGAAAACTAAGTTGAAAGATGTTAGTAGCAATGATGCGGAATTGTTCCGTGATCTGAGGATTATCCTCATTGCTGCACAGAGAATTATGTCCTTGATGCACCGCTAGGTGACAGACCTATTGTAGGAGCAGATGTAGACGTTATGAACGTTTTGACAAAATCTCGGTATGATGACTACTTGATAGTTTAAGTGCACCATGCTTTACGGCTTAGAACCAGGACTTCAAAAACGTTTTTGAACGCCACGGAGCATATAAGATGTTCCAAAAGTTGAAATTAGTATTTCATACTCATGCCCGTGTCGAGAGGTATAAGACTTCTGACAGTACTTTGCCTACAAGATGGAGGAGAATAGCTCAACCAGTGAGCATGTGCTCAGATTGTCTGGGTACTACAATTACTTTAATCAAGTGGGAGTTAATCTTCCAGATAAGATAGTAATTGACAAAGTTCTCTAGTCACTATCACCAAGTTAGTAGAACTTCGTGATGAACTATAATATGCAAGGGATGACGAAAGGAATTCCCGAGCTCTTCGCGATGCTGAAGTCGGCGAAGGTAGAAATCATGAAAAAGCATCAAGTGTTGATGGTTAACAAGACCACTTGTTTCAAGTAAAGGGCAAAGGGATAGAAGGGGAACTTCAAGAAGAATGACAAGCAAGTTGTCACTCCCGTGAAGAAACCCAAAGCTAAAACTCAAGTCTAAAACTAAGTGCTTCTACTGCAAAGGAAATGGTCACTGGAAGTGGAACTGCCCTAGATACTTGGCGGATAAGAAGGATGGCAAAGTGAACAAAGGTATATTTTGATATACAGATTATTGATGTGTACTTTACTAGTGTTCATAGCAACCCCTGGGTATTTGATACCGGTTCAGTTGCTAAAATAAGTAACTCGAAACGAGAATTGCAGAATGAACAGAGACTAGTTAAAGGTGAAGTGACGATGTGTGTTGGAAGTGGTTCCAAGATTGATATGATCATCATCGCACACTCCCTATACTTTCGGGATTAGTGTAAAACCTAAATAAATGTTATTTGGCATTTACGTTGAGCATGAATATGATTTGATCATATTTGTTGCAATACGGTTATTCATTTAAAGTCATAGAATAATTGTTATTCTGTTTACATGAATAAAACCTTCGATGGTCATACACCCAATGAAAATAGTTTGTTGGATCTCGATCGTGGTGATACACATATTCATAATATTGAAGCCAAAATATGCAAGGTTAATAATGATAGTGCAACTTATTTGTGGCACTGCCGTTTAGGTCATAATGGTGTAAAGCGCATGAAGAAACTCCATAGTGATGGACTTTTGGAATCACTTGATTATGAATCACTTGGTGCTTGCGAACCATGCCTCATGGGCAAGATGACTAAAACTCCGTTCTCCGGAACAATGGAGCGAGCAACAGATTTGTTGGAGATCATACATACAGATGTATGTGGACCAATGAGTGTTGAAGCTCGCGGCGGGTATCGTTATTTTCCGACCTTCACTGATGATTTGAGCAGATATGGGTATATCTACTTAATGAAGCACAAGTCTGAAACATTTGAAAAGTTCAAAGAATTTCAGAGTGAAGTGGAGAATCATCGTAACAAGAAAATAAGATTTTCTATGATATGATCGTAGAGGTAAAATATTTGAGTTAGCGAGTTTGGCCTTCAGTAAAAACAATGTGAAATAGTTTCACTACTCACGCCACCTGGAACACCATAGTGTAATGGTGTGTCCGAACGTCATAACCGTACTTTATTAGATATGGTGCGATCGATGATGTCTCTTACCGATCTACTGTTGGGGAACGTAGTATTTTCAAAATTTTCCTACGATCACGCAAGATCTATCTACTAGATGCATAGCAACGAGAGGGGAGAGTGTGTCTACGTACCCTCGTAGACCGAAAGCGGAAGCGTTTATCAACGCGGTTGATGTAGTCGTGCACCTTCACGATCCGTCCCGATCTAGTACCGAACGTACGGCACCTCCGCGTTCAGCACACGTTCAGCTCGATGACGTCCTCGCCTTCTTGATCCAGCAAGACGGGCGAAGTACTAGATGAGTTCCGACAGCACGACGGCGTGGTGACGGTTGTTGATGAAGAACAATCTTTGCAGGGCTTCGCCAAGCACTACAGAAACTAGACGGAGGATAAACTAGAGGGTCGGGGTTGCCGGCACACGGCTTGGTGTATCTTGATGTGTCTTGGGTGCTAGCCCTACCCCTCTATTTATATGTTGAGCCTTGGGGTCGAAACTTGGAGTAAAAGCCTTCACAAAGTCGGTTTCACCCGAAAGGCAAGAGTCCTTCTCGGACTCCAGGGCCAGACGCCAGGGTTCCCGGCGTCTGGACCCAGACGCCAGGGACCCTGGCGTCTGGCCCCTGTACTCCGCAAAACTTCCTTTTGTGCCTTCCAAAAACCTTGTGTGCTTTCCCTTTTGGCCCAAATAAAGTGTTCTCGTACCCAAACACTTCGGGAAACATCCGGAACCCCTTCCGGTGAATTCCGGAACCCTTCCTGAGGTCAAACACTATTATCTCATATATTAATCTTTATCTCCGGACCATTCCGGAGTTCCTCGTCATGTCCGTGATCACATCCGGGACTCCGAATAACATTCGGTCACCAACATACATAACTCATTAAATACTATATCGTCAACGAACGTTTAAGCGTGCGGACCCTACGGGTTCGAGAACTATGTAGACATGACCGAGACACTTCTCTGGTCAATAACCAATAGCGGAACCTGGATGCCCATATTGGCTCCTACATATTCTACGAAGATCTTTATCGGTCGAACCGCATAACAACATACGTTGTTCCTTTTGTCATCGATATGTTACTTGCCCGAGATTCGATCGTCGGTATCTCTATACCTAGTTCAATCTCGTTACCGGCAAGTCTATTTACTCGTTCCGTAACACATAATCTCGTGACTAACTCATTAGTCCTTTTGCTTGCAAGGCTTATTGTGATGTGTGTTACCGAGAGGGCCCAGAGATACCTCTCCGACACTCGGAGTGACAAATCCTAATCTTGATCTATGCCAACACCACAAATACTTTCGGAGACACCTGTAGAGCATCTTTATGATCACCCAGTTACGTTGTGACGTTTGATAGCACACAAGGTGTTCCTACGGTATTCGGGAGTTGCATAATCTCATAGTCATAGGAACATGTATAAGTCATGAAGAAAGCAATAGCAGTAAAACTAAACGATCATAGTGCTATGCTAACGGATGGGTCTTGTCCATCACATCATTCTCCTAATGATGTGATCCCGTTGATCAAATGACAACTCATGTCTATGGCTAGGAAACATAACCATCTTTGATCAATGAGCTAGTCTAGTAGAGGCATACTAGGGACTTACTGTTTTGTCTATGTATCCACACATGTACTAAGTTTCCGGTTAATACAGTTCTAGCATGAATAAAAGACATTTATCATGATATAAGGAAATACAAATAACAACGTTATTATTGCCTCTAGGGCATATTTCCTTCAGTCTCCCACTTGCACTAGAGTCAATAATCTAGCTCACATCGCCATGTGATTTAATACTGATAGTTCACATCGTTATGTGAATAACACCCATAGTTCACATCGCCATGTGACCAACACCCAAAGGGTTTACTAGAGTCAATAATCTAGTTCACATCGCTATGTGATTAATACCCAAGAGTAATAAGGTGTGATCATGTTTTGCTTGTGAGAGAAGTTTAGTCAACGGGTCTGTCACATTCAGATCCGTATGCATTTTGCAAATTTCTATGTCTACAATGCTCTGCATAGAGCTACTCTAGCTAATTGCTCCCACTTACAATACGCATCCAGATTGATACTTAGAGTCATCTGGATTTAGTGTCAAAGCTTGCATCGACGTAACCCTTTACGACGAACTCTTTATCACCTCCATAATCGAGAAACATTTCCTTAGTCATCCAGTTACTAAGGATAATTTTGACCGCTGTACAGTGATCTACTCCTGGATCACTATTGTACCCCCTTGACAAACTCATGGCAAGGTACACAACATGTTTGCTACACAGCATGGCATACTTTATAGAACCTATGGCTGAGGCATAGGGAATGACTTTCATTCTCTCTATATTTTTCTGCAGTGGTCGGGCATTGAGTCTTACTCAACTTCATACCTTGTAATACAGGCAAGAACCCTTTCTTTGACTGATCCATTTTGAACTTCTTCAAAATCTTATCAAGGTATGTGCTTTGTGAAAGTCCAATTAAGCGTCTTGATCTATCTCTATAGATCTTAATGCCTAATATATAAGCAGCTTCACCGAGGTCTTTCATTGAAAAACTCTTATTCAAGTATCCTTTTATGCTATCCAGAAATTATATATCATTTCCAATCAACAATATGTCATCTACATATAATATTAGAAATGCTACAGAGCTCCCACTCACTTTCTTGTAAATACAGGCTTCTCCAAAAGTCTGTATAAAACCATATGCTTTGATCACCTCATCAAAGCGTATATTCCAACTCCGAGATGCTTGCACCAGTCCATAGATGGATTGCTGGAGCTTGCATACTTTGTTAGCACCTTTTGGATCGACAAAACCTTCTCGTTGCATCATATACAACTCTTCTTTGAGATATCCATTCAGGAATGCAGTTTTGACATCCATTTGCCAGATTTCATAATCATAAAATGCGGCAATTGCTAACATGATTCGGACAGACTTAAGCATCGCTACAGGTGAGAAAGTCTCATCGTAGTCAACTCATTGAACTTGTCGAAAACCTTTCGCAACAAGTCGAGCTTTGTAAACAGTAACATTACCGTCTGCGTCGGTCTTCCTCTTGAAGATCCATTTATTTTCGATGGCCTGCCGATCATTGGGCAAGTCAACCAAAGTCCACACTTTGTTCTCATACATGGATCCCATCTCAGATTTCATGGCTTCAAGCCATTTTGCGGAATCTGGGCTTATCATCACTTCCTCATAGTTCGTAGGTTCATCATGGTCTGGTAACATGATTTCCAGAACTGGGTTGCCGTACCACTCTGGTGCGGAACGTACTCTGGTTGATCTACGACGTTCAGCAGAAACTTGATCCGAAGTTTCATTAACTTCCTCACTGATTGGTGTAGGAATCACTGGAACAATTTTCTGTGATGTACTACTTTCCAATCCGGGAGAAGGTACAATTACCTCATCAAGTTCTACTTTCCTCCCACTCACTTCTTTCGAGAGAAACTCCTTCTCTAGAAAGGATCCATTCTTAGCAACGAATATCTTGCCTTCGGATCTGTGATAGAAGGTGTACCCAACAGTCTCTTTTGGGTATCCTATGAAGATTTACTTCTCCGATTTGGGTTCGAGCTTATCATGTTGAAACTTTTTCACATAAGCATCGCAGTCCCAAACTTAAAGAAATGACAGCTTAGGTTTCTCAAACCACAGTTCATACGGTGTCATCTCCACGGATTTAGATGGTGCCCTATTTAACGTGAATGTAGCTGTCTCTAATGCATAACCCCAAAAGTGATAGTGGTAGATCGGTAAGAGACATCATCGATCGCACCATATCTAATAAAGTACGGTTATGATGTTCGGACACACCATTACACTATGGTGTTCCAGGTGGCGTGAGTAGTGAAACTATTTCACATTGTTTTTACTGAAGGCCAAACTCGCTAACTCAAATATTTTACCTCTACGATCATATCGTAGAAACTCTTATTTTCTGTTACGATGATTCTCCACTTCACTCTGAAATTCTTTGAACTTTTCAAATGTTTCAGACTTGTGCTTCATTAAGTAGATATACCCATATCTGCTCAAATCATCAGTGAAGGTCAGAAAATAACGATACCTGCCGCGAGCTTCAACACTCATTGGTCTGCATACATCAGCATGTATGATTTCCAACAAATCTGTTGCTTGCTCCACAGTTCCGGAGAACGGAGTTTTAGTCATCTTGCCCATGAGGCATGGTTCGCAAGCACCAAGTGATTCATAATCAAGTGATTCCAAAAGTCCATCACTATGGAGTTTCTTCATGCGCTTTACACCAATATGACCTAAACGGCAGTGCCACAAATAAGTTGCACTATCATTATTAACCTTGCATCTTTTGGCTTCAATATTATGAATATGTGTATCACACGATCGAGATCCAACAAACCATTTTCATTGGGTGTATGACCATAGAAGGTTTTATTCATGTAAACAGAACAACAATTATTCTTTAACTTACATGAACAACCGTATTGCAATAAACATGATCAAATCATTTTCATGCTCAACACGAACACCAAATAACACTTATTTAGTTTCAACACTAATCCCGAAAGTATAGGGAGTGTGCGATGATGATCATATCAATCTTGGAACTACTTCCAATACACATCGTCACTTCATCCTTTAACTAGTTTCTGTTCATTATGCAACTCCCATTTCGAGTTACTACTCTTTAGCAACTGAACAAGTATCAAATACCGAGGGGTTGCTATGAACACTAGTAAAATACACATCAATAATCTGTATATCAAATATACCTTTGTTCACTTTGCCATCCTTCTTATCCGCCAAATATCTAGGGCAGTTCCACTTCTAGTGACCATTTCCTTTGCAGTAGAAGCACTTAGTTTCAGGCTTGAGTTTAGATTTGGGTTTCTTCACGGGAGTGACAACTTTCTTGTCATTCTTCTTGAAGTTCCCCTTCTATCCCTTTGCCCTTTACTTGAAACAAGTGGTCTTGTTAACCATCAACACTTGATGCTCCTTTTTGATTTCTACCTTCGCCGATTTCAGCATCGCGAAGAGCTCGGGAATTACTTTCGTCATCCCTTGCATATTATAGTTCATCACGAAGTTCTACTAACTTGGTGATAGTGACTAGAGAACTTTGTCAATTACTATCTTATCTGGAAGATTAACTCCCACTTGATTCAAGCAATTGCAGTACCCAGACAATCTGAGCACATGCTCACTGGTTGAGCTATTCTCCTCCATCTTGTAGGCAAAGTACTGTCGGAGGTCTTATACCTCTCGACACAGGCATGAGTATGAAATACTAATTTCAACTCTTGGAACATCTTATATGCTCCGTGGTGTTCAAAACGTTTTTGAAGTCCCGGTTCTAAGCCGTAAAGCATGGTGCACTTAAACTATCAAGTA
Organism: Secale cereale; assembly: GCA_902687465.1. Lineage (NCBI taxonomy): Eukaryota > Viridiplantae > Streptophyta > Magnoliopsida > Poales > Poaceae > Secale > Secale cereale. Next base: position 208,212,003 of record LR738711.1, read on the forward strand.
GTCATCATACCAAGCTTTTGTCAAAACATTCATAACGTCTGTATCAGCTTCTGCAATAGGTCTGTCACCTAGCGGTGCATCAAGAACATAATTCTTCTGTGCAGCAATGAGGATAATCCTCAGATCACGGAACAATTCCGCATCATTGCTACTAACATCTTTCAACTTAGTTTTCTCTAGGAACATATAAAATAAACGGGGAGCAACATCGCGAGCTATTGATCTACAACATAGATATGCTAATACTACCAGGACTAACTTCATGATAAATTAAAGTTCAATTTAATCATATTACTTAAGAACTCCCACTTAGATAGACATCCCTCCAGTCATCTAAATGATCACGTGATCCAAATCAACTAAACCATGTCCGATCATCACGTGAGATGGAGTAGTTTCAATGGTGAACATCTTATGTTGATCATATCTACTATATGATTCACGCTCGACCTTTCGGTCTCCAGTGTTCCGAGGCCATATCTGCATATGCTAGGCTCGTCAAGTTTAACCCGAGTATTCTGCGTGTGCAAAACTGTCTTACACCCGTTGTATTTGAACGTAGAGCTTATCACACCCGATCATCACGTGGTGTCTCGGCACGAAGAACTTTCGCAACGGTGCATACTCAGGGAGAACACTTGTACCTTGAAATTTTGTAAGGGATCATCTTATAATGCTACCGTCGTTCTAAGAAAAATAAGAAGCATAATAAGATAAACATCACATGCAAATCAAAATATGTGACATGATATGGCCATCATCATCTTGTGCTTTTGATCTCCATCTCCAAAGCACCGTCATGATCACCTTCGTCACCGGCGCGACACCTTGATCTCCATCGTAGCATCGTTGTCGTCTCGCCAACTATTGCTTCTACGACTATCGCTACCTCTTAGTGATAAAGTAAAGCAATTACATGGCGATTGCATTTCATACAATAAAGCGACAACCATATGGCTCCTGCCAGTTGCCGATAACTTTACAAAACATGATCATCTCATACAAAACCGTATAACTCATCATGTCTTGACCATATCACATCACAACATGCCCTGCAAAAACAAGTTAGACGTCCTCTACTTTGTTTGTTGCAAGTTTTACGTGGTTGCTACGGGCTTAGCAAGAACCGTTCTTACCTACGCATACAAAACCACAACGATGTTTCGTCAAGTATGTGCTGTTTTAACCTTCACAAGGACCGGGCGTAGCCACACTTGATTCAGCTAAAGTGAGAGAGACAGACACCCGCCAGTCACCTTTAAGCAACGAGTGCTCGTAACGGTGAAACCAGTCTCGCGTAAGCGTACGCGTAATGTCGGTCCGGGCCGCTTCATCTCACAATACCGCCGAAGCAAAGTATGACATGCTGGTAAGCAGTATGACTAGTATCGTCCACAATCTCATTGTGTTCTACTCGTGCATATCATCTACGCATAGACCTGGCTCTTGATGCCACTGTTGGGGAACGTAGTATTTTCAAAATTTTCCTACGATCACGCAAGATCTATCTACTAGATGCATAGCAACGAGAGGGGAGAGTGTGTCTACGTACCCTCGTAGACCGAAAGCGGAAGCGTTTATCAACGCGGTTGATGTAGTCGTGCACCTTCACGATCCGTCCCGATCTAGTACCGAACGTACGGCACCTCCGCGTTCAGCACACGTTCAGCTCGATGACGTCCTCGCCTTCTTGATCCAGCAAGACGGGCGAAGTACTAGATGAGTTCCGACAGCACGACGGCGTGGTGACGGTTGTTGATGAAGAACAATCTTTGCAGGGCTTCGCCAAGCACTACAGAAACTAGACGGAGGATAAACTAGAGGGTCGGGGTTGCCGGCACACGGCTTGGTGTATCTTGATGTGTCTTGGGTGCTAGCCCTACCCCTCTATTTATATGTTGAGCCTTGGGGTCGAAACTTGGAGTAAAAGCCTTCACAAAGTCGGTTTCACCCGAAAGGCAAGAGTCCTTCTCGGACTCCAGGGCCAGACGCCAGGGTTCCCGGCGTCTGGACCCATACGCCAGGGACCCTGGCGTCTGGCCCCTGTACTCCGCAAAACTTCCTTTTGCGCCTTCCAAAAACCTTGTGTGCTTTCCCTTTTGGCCCAAATAAAGTGTTCTCGTACCCAAACACTTCGGGAAACATCCGGAACCCCTTCCGGAGGTCAAACACTATTATCTCATATATTAATCTTTATCTCCGGACCATTCCGGAGTTCCTCGTCATGTCCGTGATCACATCCGGGACTCCGAATAACATTCGGTCACCAACATACATAACTCATTAAATACTATATCGTCAACGAACGTTTAAGCGTGCGGACCCTACGGGTTCGAGAACTATGTAGACATGACCGAGACACTTCTCTGGTCAATAACCAATAGCGGAACCTGGATGCCCATATTGGCTCCTACATATTCTACGAAGATCTTTATCGGTCGAACCGCATAACAACATACGTTGTTCCTTTTGTCATCGGTATGTTACTTGCCCGAGATTCGATCGTCGGTATCTCTATACCTAGTTCAATCTCGTTACCGGCAAGTCTCTTTACTCGTTCCGTAACACATCATCTCGTGACTAACTCATTAGTCCTTTTGCTTGCAAGGCTTATTGTGATGTGTGTTACCGAGAGGGCCCAGAGATACCTCTTCGACACTCGGAGTGACAAATCCTAATCTTGATCTATGCCAACACCACGAATACTTTCGGAGACACCTGTAGAGCATCTTTATGATCACCCAGTTACGTTGTGACGTTTGATAGCACACAAGGTGTTCCTACGGTATTCGGGAGTTGCATAATCTCATAGTCATAGGAACATGTATAAGTCATGAAGAAGGCAATAGCAGTAAAACTAAACGATCATAGTGCTAAGCTAACGGATGGGTCTTGTCCATCACATCATTCTCCTAATGATGTGATCCCGTTGATCAAATGACAGCTCATGTCTATGGTTAGGAAACATAACCATCTTTGATCAATGAGCTAGTCTAGTAGAGGCATACTAGGGACACTCTGTTTTGTCTATGTATTCACACATGTACTAAGTTTCCGGTTAATACAATTCTAGCATGAATAATAAACATTTATCATGATATAAGGAAATATAAATAACAACTTTATTATTGCCTCTAGGGCATATTTCCTTCATCTACCACTATCGCTTTTGGGGTTATGCATTAGAGACAACTACATTCACGTTAAATAGGGCACCATATAAATCCGTGGAGATGACACCGTATGAACTGTGGTTTGACGAGAAACCTAAGCTGTCATTTCTTTAAGTTTGGGACTGCGATGCTTATGTGAAAAAGTTTCAACATGATAAGCTCGAACCCAAATCCGAGAATTAAATCTTCATAGGATACCCAAAAGAAACTGTTGGGTACACCTTCTATCACATATCCGAAGGCAAGGTCTTTGTTGCTAAGAGTGGATCCTTTCTAGAGAAGGTGTTTCTCTCGAAAGAAGTGAGTGGGAGGAAAGTAGAACTTGATGAGGTAATTGTACCTTCTCCCTAATTGGAAAGTGGAACATCACAGAAACTAGTTCCAGTGATTCCTACACCAATTAGTGAGGAAGCTAATGATGATGATCATGAAACTTCAGATCAAGTTTCTGCTGAACTTCGTAGATCAACCAGAGTTCGTTCCGCATCAGAGTGGTACGGCAACCCGGTTCTGGAAGTCATGTTACTGGACCATGATGTCACACCCTGATTTTCATGTCACTTTGCTTAAGCTAATTATCATGTTAAAAATGTGGATTTGCAAAAAAAATTGAGTGTTTTTGACTTTGCTTGATTTGACTTTTGTCTGCTGTTTGCTAGTGCTCTAAAAATCAAATAAATCCTCCAACTCTTATACTTCATCTCCTTGATCCAAAACCTTTTCCCAATGATCATGCCATGTGTATAGACCAGTATAGAATTTTCTTATAAAAATATTTTGGCCAAATGCTATTTTCTAAAATTAGTTTTCCAAAAACCCCTGAATTGAGGTTTGCACTGCAAGTTCCTTATTTAGGGTGTGAAAAATCTTTCAAAAAGTACATTTGAAACCTAGTAGTCATAGGACTCCCAGAAACCCCAAAAGTATAATTTTAAAAGTTATTTTTATATTTTATTTAAAAGATTTTTCTTAAGGCCAGAAATGGTCTTTAATAGGGAAAAATTATTTAATTATTTCAAAAATATTTTCCAAAATTCAGGGAGACTCATAGGACATATATTGTCCATATATAAGAGTTTCAGCACATGGTCATGTTCAAAATATTGGACAAATCCTTCCAAAACCCTTTCTGGATATTTCAAGCTTTTGAAATATTTACAAAGGAAATATTCTCCAAAAATTCCAGCGAAATTCTATCATGTCAAATATGACATAGTTGATGTTCTTGCAAAGCCTCATGCCTTGAAGATCAAGGAAACATCCTCTAATCCCCTCAAAACCATTATGTCCATACTTGAAGTTTGAGCAACTCTACATTGCCAAACTTGTCCAAATGCTCTCAAACTTGATGAACATGCTAAAATGATGTAATAATGCATCTGTGCCAAATGGCACAAGTTTTGGAGAAGCATAACTTGGTCCAAGTGCCCCAAAACCATTTCTGTTCAAATTCAAATTTGAACAACTTTACATTGTCAACTTTTTACCTGGGGCCTCAAACTTTGTGAGCATGATCATAACCCCAAATGATGATACTACACCAAGTGGTGCATCAAGGGGAGATGATTTGCTTAACTCAAACAAGGTGAAACCCTTTCTGTTGATTTCTAGGGTTCACCAAAGTTACATTGGCAACTTTGCCCAAATGAGCTCAATTTTGGTGGAGGAGCTTAATTATATGTGACATTCCATCCTGTTAAGTCCCATGACAATTGGAAGTCATTTGCCTCCCCAAAACCTGATCAAACACCTTCTGTTCATTTACCAAAACCATTGGTTGGACCCATTTTACTATTTCCCTTTACCTCAAATTGTTACCCCAGCTTCTCCTAGTCCTATTCTACCTCCAGTAACTCTCCTCTGCCTTAGCTCAATTATTGGAAGGGGTAAAACCCCAATTCCTACTGCTGGACAACAGTTTTCACCTCCTCCTTCACCTCCCTCCTCATTCCAGTGGCTCCCTAGAGCATCCAAGGCCACAGGCCATTTCTTTACTCCTCTCCTGACCTTCTAGACAACCTTTGGCTTGTTGGACACGACTAGAGCGGCAAGGTCACGATCGTGCCAACCAAAAGCATGCTCTGGAGCACGCTACAGTGCGCTCCCGCACTGTAGCCGCCTCCAATCGGCTGCTCCCGACAGCCTTGGGCCTCCCCCTCGTGTCCCCCGAGGCTGCCTCGACGTCCGCAACACGCTGGACGGTCGGCCCCCTCCTCTCTCCCCCTCTCTCACCTCTGCTCGCACGCGCACCGGCCGACCACGGGCTCCAGTGAGCAACCTCGCACGCGCGACCTCTCTGGCGCCTCCCCGCTCCTCCTCTCTCTTCCTCTAGGCGTGGACCAGCCCCACGAATGCCCTAGACATGCCCACTGGTGCCCCCGTGGCCTGCAACGACGGTAACGTGCTCGCCGGCGCACGGCGCCTCGATGGACCGGCGCCCACCTATTTATAGGCCGCCCCCGAGCCCCCTTGTCGCTCATTTGGCCTCTCCCTTCTCTCATACGCCTCCCAAGCCGTCCCATTGCTCTCCCCGTGCCCTACGGCCTCCTCCCTGGCCGGAGCAGAGCCGCCGGCTGCCGCTCGAATTCAGGTAACCCCGAGCCCCTTTCTCCCTCCTAGCCACTCCAGTGCCACCGCTCGACCTCCACGGAGCTCCCCACCTCCGCCAAAACTCCCCAGGATGCCCCTATGCTCGAAGCTCAAGTTGACCGGAGCCCTCCTCCGCCGCGGTTGAACCCCTGCTCGCCCTGGTCCTCCCCGGCAGGCGTGCAGCCCATGGTTGGATGCGCCTCTCCGCGCTGGTAACTCCGATGGCCGGGGCGTCGCCGGAGACGGCCCGAGCCGACGGGGCCACGCCAGCGAGCGCTCGGCCGTGTCTCCCCTGCCTCTGCTCTGTTCGAGCGGGAGGTGGGGGAAGAACCTGCCACGGGGGCCCGTGCGTCAGCGACCTGGAGGCTGGGCCCCTCCGTTTAAGTGGAGGCGGGTCTGGCCTCGGCCGCCTCCCCCGCACGGAAACACCTTTCTTGGCGGGCGCCTTCGACGTGGCCTGGCCCTCTGCGCGCGGCTGTGCAGTTGGGCCGGCCCAGTGCACAGAAGCACTAAGCTTCGCCCTGTGCGCAGTAAAGGGTATACCCCCCTTTTTCCTTTTCCTTTTTCTTTATCCAGTCAACTTCATTAATGCTTAAATAATTCATTTTAACTCCAAACTTGATGATTCAAATTTCCTATGGCTCCATAAATCATGCTCTATCACATGGTGCAACATGCACATTATTCCAGAAAAATTTCCTTCACAAATATTTATCAAATGCCATTATTTCATTTCTGTGATGAACTTTAGAAATTCACAGAGAGCTCAATCTTGATCCAAATGCAGTGATTCAAATTCCTAGATGCTTGTCATATCCAAACTTAGTTTTGGAACATTTTTATTAATACTTTCTGTACCCCATCAAATATTGAGCCATTTCTTCATATTTATCAACTTTGCAAAATCCTAGGAAATTCATTTGAATTCCAAATCCATTGAAACCAACTCCTAGATGCTTCTAGAATCATGACTTGTTGATGGGTGCCTTTGCTCATCATTCAAGAAAATATTTCCGTATACTCCTTTCAAAATCCATAAACCCCTTGGTTCCATCATATTGAAATGTTCCAAATCATCAATTGATCCAATACCTATGAAACCACCTTGGTCATTTCTAATATGACCAGAGGTATCCTAGAAAAGTCCAACTCCTATTTTTAGAGCACTTTTATTCTTGCTTTGATTGTGTTGCTTATTACGATTGTTTCCATCGTTAGTTGACGAAATAAACGGAATACTCGGAGATGGACCAGAAGGTTTGAAGACTCAGAAGAATAAGGCAAGCAGCCCTTTGACCATGTTCGAGAAACCTTTTTATGCATGTCTCATAGCACCTTGTTATAAAGTGCATCAGAATCATGTTGAGGTGGAAACCACCTTGGTTGCTACCTCTGTTACTTTACTATTGAAACTTGCATCAAACATGACCCTACCTTCCTATGAGGGTTATGTGGGTGGGGTAGTTAGGTTGCTTTAATAGTGGCTACGCAAATGGGACGGGTATATGCATGATGACAGAGGCAGAACACTTTCAAAAGACTTTTCGAAAACCCCATCGGGTGCCATTAATGCCCGAGGGAGATGGTGAGATGGGTAACCACTTGATGACGAAGTGGTGTACCGAGGAAAGTGTGTGTGGTGTTTTGAAGACGGATTGGTTTAAGTTGCGACCGTAATTCCAACCTTACATGCGCAACCACTCTACCCTTATATGGGAAAGGGCATTATTGATTACCTAGGTCGATACTAGCATGGTGCCCGCATTACTAGTGATGGGGGTGACATGAGGTCACTCTTGGGACGGGGTCGCGCTTGGATAGGTGGCCATGACTGTCTTTACAGGGCACCGGACACACCGTTGGTACCCCGTGCTTGTGGTATGTGATGAATACGGAGCGAGGCTCCAAAAATCTTGAGATGTGAAATGTGGGGCACGGGGCTGTTACCAATCGAGTGGACTCCATATTAGTGTCGTCTAGGTAAAGATAGTGATCGGGTGCTTACCCCGGGTACTTGAGGTACCGCGGGTCGTGGATGACACGGAAGTTCCCCGGATCTTGTGGGTAAAGTGTGCAACCTCTGCAGAGTGTAAAACTATTCGAATAGCCGTGTCCGCGGTCAAGGACAGTTGGGTAACCGCTCTTTGGCTACGTCCAATGCTTGCGAACCTGGTGTGTGTGTGTGTGTGTGTGTGTGTGTGTGTGTGTGTGTGTGTGTGTGTGTGTGTG
>LR738711.1:208229543-208362161 GCA_902687465.1 Secale cereale
ACACGGAAGTTCCCCGGATCTTGTGGGTAAAGTGTGCAACCTCTGCAGAGTGTAAAACTATTCGAATAGCCGTGTCCGCGGTCAAGGACAGTTGGGTAACCGCTCTTTGGCTACGTCCAATGCTTGCGAACCTGGTGTGTGTGTGTGTGTGTGTGTGTGTGTGTGTGTGTGTGTGTGTGTGTGTGTGTGTGTGAGGAAACAACATGGCTCAGTAATGTTGATGATGTGATTCTTGAGGAAGTCACAATGAGCTTGAGCATGAGTTGATTACAACTCTTTCTTGATAATGATGTCTGTGACCTCCTGATACTTGTTACAGACACATGCATGCCCTTGTTATATGTTGATCATACTTGCATATGAAAAACTAGCTTTCCGCAAAACTGCCAACCTAGCAGTAGGGCCTTGCATAATTATTTTGTTATCACACTTGGGTTGCTTGCGAGTACATTCAAAGTACTCATTGGCTTGCCACTGGTTATTTTATTGGCCAGGCATGAGAGAATAGGTTATGATGAAGATTTCTTGGTGACGAGCATGCGAGCTAGGACGCTTCCCAGTCAGAATGCCTGTAGGGTTAAGGCAGATGGCATGGGTCCAAGTTGTTAATGAAGATTTCCGCTGCGATGATATATTCAAGACTTGACCTTAATGGTCCTATTTGTGTAATACGGTATGTATGGATGTAAGACTCTTGTTATTCAGCTTCTGTGTGTTCAGTGAGCATTGATCTCTGGGATCACTGTACACGTGCATTCGGTGATCACGACTTATGAGTCGGGGTCCCCACACATGATGAACCTACGAACTATGAGGAAGCGATGATGAGCCCAGATTCCGCAAAATGGCTTGAGGCCATGAAATCTGAGATGGGATCCATGTATGAGAACAAAGTGTGGACTTTGTTTGACTTGCCCGATGATCGGCAACCATCGAAAATAAATGGATCTTCAAGAGGAAGATTGACACCGACGGTAATGTTACTGTTTACAAAGCTCGACTTGTTGCGAAAGTTTTTCAACAAGTTCAAGGAGTTGACTACGATGAGACTTTCTCACCCGTAGCGATGCTTAAGTCTGTCCGAATCATGTTAGCAATTGCCGCATTTTATGAAATCTGGCAAATTGATAACAAAACTGCATTCTTTAATGGATTTATTAAAGAAGACTTGTATATGATGCAACCAGAAGGTTTTGTCAATCCTAAAGGTGCTAACAAAATGTGCAAGCTCCAGCGATCCATCTATGGACTGGTGCAAGCATCTCGGAGTTGGAATATACGCTTTGATAAGTTGATCAAAGCATATAGATTTATACAGACTTGCGGTGAAGCCTGTATTTACAAGAAGTGAGTGGGAGCACTACAACCTTTCTGATAAGTATATGTGAATAACATATTGTCGATCGGAAATGATATAGAATTTTCTTGAAAGCATAAATGAGTGTTTGAAAGGAGTTTTTCAAAGAAAGACCTTGGTGAAGCTGCTTACATATTGGGCATCAAGATCTATAGAGATAGATCAAGACGCTTGATAAGACTTTCGATGAGTACATACCTTGATAAGATTTTGAAGTAGTTCAAAATGGATCAGTCAAAGAAGGAGTTCTTGCCTGACTTGTAAGGTGTGAAGTTGAGTAAGACTCAAAGCCAGACCACGGAAGAAAAATATAGAGAGAATGAAAGTCATTCCCTATGCCTCAGCCATAGGTTCTATAAAGTATGCCATGCTGTGTACCAAACATGCTGTGTACCTTTCCATGAGTTTGTCAAGGGGGTACAATAGTGATCCAGGAGTAGATCACTGTACAACGGTCAAAATTATCCTTAGTAACTGGATGACTAAGGAAATGTTTCTCGATTATGGAGGTGATAAAGAGTTCGTCGTAAAGGGTTACGCCGATGCAAGCTTTGACACTAAATCCAGATGACTCTAAGTATCAATCTGGATGCGTATTGAAAGTGGGAGCAATTAGCTAGAGTAGCTCTATGCAGAGCATTGTACACATAGAAATTTGCGAAATACATACGGATCTGAATGTGACAGACCCGTTGACTAAACTTCTCTCACAAGCAAAACATGATCACACCTTATTACTCTTGGGTATTAATCACATAGCGATGTGAACTAGATTATTGACTCTAGTAAACCCTTTGGGTGTTGGTCACATGGCGATGTGAACTATGGGTATTATTCACATAACGATGTGAACTATCGGTATTAAATCACATGGCGATGTGAGCTAGATTATTGACTCTAGTGCAAGTGGGAGACTGAAGGAAATATGCCCTAGAGGCAATAATAAAGTTGTTATTTATATTTCCTTATATCATGATAAATGTTTATTATTCATGCTAGAATTGTATTAACCGGAAACTTAGTACATGTGTGAATACATAGACAAAACAGAGTGTCCCTAGTATGCCTCTACTAGACTAGCTCATTGATCAAAGATGGTTATGTTTCCTAACCATAGACATGAGCTGTCATTTGATCAACGGGATCACATCATTAGGAGAATGATGTGATGGACAAGACCCATCCGTTAGCTTAGCACTATGATCGTTTAGTTTTACTGCTATTGCCTTCTTCATGACTTATACATGTTCCTATGACTATGAGATTATGCAACTCCCGAATACCGTAGGAACACCTTGTGTGCTATCAAACGTCACAACGTAACTGGGTGATCATAAAGATTCTCTACAGGTGTCTCCGAAAGTGTTCGTGGTGTTGGCATAGATCAAGACTAGGATTTGTCACTCCGAGTGTCGAAGAGGTATCTCTGGGCCCTCTCGGTAATGCACATCATAATAAGCCTTGCAAGCAAAAGACTAATGAGTTAGTCACGAGATGATGTATTACAGAACGAGTAAAGAGAGTTGCTGGTAACGAGATTGAACTAGGTATAGAGATACCGACGATCGAATCTCGGGCAAGTAACATACCAATGACAAAAGGAACAATGTATGTTGTTATGCGGTTTGACCGATAAAGATCTTCGTAGAATATGTAGGAGCCAATATGAGCATCCAGGTTCCGCTATTGGTTATTGACCAGAGATGAGTCTCGGTCATGTCTACATAGTTCTCAAACCCGTAGGGTCCGCACGCTTAACGTTTGATGACGATCGGTATTATGAGTTTATGAGTTTTGATGTACCGAAGGAGTTCGGAGTCCCGGATGAGAACGGGGACATGACGAGGAGTCTCGAAATGGTCGAGACATAAAGATCGATATATTGGACCACTATATTCGGACATTGGAAAGGTTCCGAGTGATTCGGGTATTTTTCGGAGTATATGGGCCTTATTGGGCCATACGGGAATAGAGGAGAAAGGCCAAAAGGAAGGAGGCGCGCGCCCCCCCTCTGGTCCGAATTGGACAAGGGTTGCAGCCCCCTTTTCCTTCTCCCTCTCCACCTCTTTCCTTCTCTCCTACTCCAGAAAGGAAAGGGGAATCCTACTAGGACTTGGGAGTCCTAGTAGGACTCCCCACACTTGGCGCGCCCCCTCTAGGGCCGGCCTCTCCCTTGCTCCTTTATATACGGGGGCAGGGAGGCACCCTAGGACACACAAGTTGAATTGTTTTAGCCGTGTGCGGTGCCCCTCTCCACAGAAACACACCTCGGTCATACCGTTGCAGTGCTTAGGCGAAGCCCTGCGCCGGTAGATACATCATATCTGTCACCACGCCGTCGTGCTGGCGAAACTCTCCCGTGAAGCTCAACTGGATCAAGAGCTCGTGGGACGTCATCAAGCTGAACGTGTGTTGAACGCGGAGGTGACGTACGTTCGGTGCTTGATCGGTTGGATCGCGAAGAAGTTCGACTACATCAACCGCGTCACTTGACGCTTCCGCTCCCGGTCTACGAGGGTACGTAGACACACTCTCCCCCTCGTTGCTATGCATCTAGTAGATAGATCTTGCATGTTCGTAGGAAAAATTTGAAAATACTATGTTTCCCAACATTTTTCTGGACCAAAAGAAGCCCCCGAAGCAAAAGAGTTGGGCCAGGAGAGCCACGGCCTGCCCTCGAGGGTGGGGGCCACGCCCTGGGCACGGGGTGCGCCCCCTATCTCGAGGACGGCCCGTAGCTCCCCTTTACTTGGCCCCGACTCCAAAAATTCCTATAAATACTGAAACCTTCGGAAATTAACCTAGATTGGGAGTTCCGCCGCCGAAAGCCTCTGTAGCCACAGAAAACCAATCTATAGCCGTTCTGGCACCCTACCGGAGGGGGGAATCCCTCTCCGGTGGCTATCTTCATCATCTCGGCGCTCTCCATGACAAGGAGGGAGTAGTCCACCCTCGGGGCTGAGGGTATGTATCAGTAGCTATGTGTTTGATCTCTCTCTCTCGTGTTCTTGAGATGGAACGATCTTGATGTATCGCGAGCTTTGCCATTCTACTTGGATCTTCTTCTCCCCCTCTACTCTCTTGTAATGGATTGAGTTTTCGCTTTGAAGTTATCTTATCGGATTGAGTCTTTAAGGATTTGAGAACACTTGATGTATGTCTTGCGCGTGTTTATCTGTGGTGACAATGGGATATCATGTGATCCACTTGATGTATGTTTTGGTGATCAACTTGCGGGTTTGTGACCTTGGGAACCTATGCATAGGGGTTGGCACACGTTTTTGTCTTGACTCTCCGGTAGAAACTTTAGGGCACTCTTTGAAGTTCTATGTGTTTGTTGAATAGATGTTTCTGAGATTGTGTGATGCATATCGTATAACCATGCCCATGGATACTTGAGGTGACGATGGAGTATCTAGGTGACATTAGGGTTTTGGTTGATTTGTGTCTTAAGGTGTTATTCTAGTACGAACTCTATGAGAGATTGAACATTACGACGGACTCTTGAATAGATCGATTAGAAAGAATAGCTTTGAGGTGGTTTCGTACCCTACCATAATCTCTTCGTTTGTTCTCCGCTATTAGTTACTTTGGAGTGACTCTTTGTTGCATGTTGAGGGCTAGTAATATGATCCAATTATGTTATCCTTGTTGAGAGAACTTGCACTAGTGAAAGTATGAACCCTAGGCCTTGCCTAGTATCATTGCAACACCGTTTATGCTCACATTTACCACTTGCTACCTTGCTATTTTTATATTTTCTTATTACAAAAACCAATATCTACCATCCATATTGCACTTGTATCACCATCTCTTCGCCGAACTAGTGCACGTATACAATTTACCATTGTATTGGGTGTGTTGGGGACACAAGAGACTCTTTGTTATTTAGTTGCAGGGTTATTTGAGAGAGACCATCTTCATCCTACGCCTCCCATGGATTGATAAAACCTTAGGTCATCCACTTGAGGGAAATTTGCTACTGTCCTACAACCCTCTACGCTTGGAGGCCCAACAACGTCTACAAGAAGAAGGTTGTGTAGTAGACATCAACCGCTATCCAGCATGCATCTAGTGTATTAAGTTCATGGAGAAATGGAGTAATGCAATAAGAACGATGACATGATGTAGACAAGATCTATTTATGTAGAAATAGCCCCCATCGTTTTATCCTTAGTAGCAACAATACATACGTGTCGGTTCCCTTTATGTCACTGGGATCAAGCACCATTAGATCGAACCCACTAAAAAGCACCTCTTCCCATTGCGGGATAAATAGATCAAGTTGGCCAAACAAAACCCAAATATCGGAGAAGAACTACGAGGCTATAAGAAATCATGCATATAAGAGATTAAAAGAAGGCTCAAATAACTTTCATGGATATAAAAGATAGATTTGATCATAAACTCAAAGTTCATCGGATCCCAACAAACACACCACAAAAGAGTTACATCATATGGATCTCCAAGATACCATTGTATTGATAATCAAAAGAGAGAGAGGAAGCCATATAGCTACTGACTATGTACCCATAGGTCTACAGGGAACTACTTAGGTATCATCGGAGAGGCACCAATGGAAGTGTTGAACCCCTCCGTGATAATGTCTAGATTGGATCTGGTGGTTCTGGACTCTACGGCGGCTCGATCAAAATTCCGTCGACTCCCCTAGGGTTTTTGGAATATTGGGGTATTTATAGAGCAAATAGGCGGCCCGGGGGGCACCCGAGGTGGGCACAACCCACTAGGGCGCGCTTGGGCCCCTATGCGCGCCCTGGTGGGTTGTGCTCCCCTCGGAGCTCCCCCAGGTGCTGCCTAGGCCCATTGTGTATCTTCTGGTCCATAAAAAATCTCTGCAAAGTTTCGTTGCATTTGGACTCCGTTTGATATTAATTTCCTGCAATGTAAAAAACATGCAGAAAACAACAACTGGCACTTGGCACTATGTCAATAGGTTAGTCCGAAAAAATGATATAAAATTATTGTAAAGCATCCAAGAATGATAATATAGCAGCATGGAACAATCAAAAATTATAGATATGTTGGAGACGTATCAATAGATTGTCTATTTTACCAGTCTCATGGTTGTAGTTGGGAGACCGGGTTATAGGATCGATTGTCGTACTATCAAGGGGGGCTCTCGATGAGTAGCTTGATCGTATCTTTCATAGAGAGTTCAAACCATTGCATCCTTGCATCATCTTTCTTGGTTCTTGTTTGGTGTTTCTCTTTGTGAGTTGTAGAGCTTATGGTCATCTCCATGACAAGCTTGAGTTCATCGAAAACGGAGTTCACGTGCATCTTCTATGATGTTTCTATGTTGGAGGTTATGCCGGTTCTTCTCTGATGGAGGGTTTTGATGCTACTCGTGTTCCTCTATCCAACAAGCTTGTGTTTGCTCAATTCGGAGCTCATATGAAGAAGGTATGTCAGTTTTGTTTTTCTCTCTGCGGTAGTACCACGGTCGGCAGTGGTAGTACCGCTTGTAGCATCAAGCGGTAGTACCGCTCCAGTACCACTCTACTACCTCCTCGGTTTTGGATCTTGCACTTTTCGTGTCGGGTTGAGCAGTAGTCGCATGATACGTCTCCAACATATCTATAATTTTTTATTGTTCCATGCTATTATATTATCTGTTTTGGATGTTTAATGGGCTTTATTATACACATTTATATTATTTTTGGGACTAACCTACTAACCCAAGGCCCAGTGCAAATTGTTGTTTATTTGCCTATTTCAGTGTTTCACAGAAAAGGAATATCAAACGGAGTCCAAACGGAATGAAACCTTCGGGAGAGTCGTTTTTGGAACAAATACAACACAGAAGACTTGGAGTACACGCCAGGGAAGAAACGAGGCAGCCACGTGGGGGGAGGGCGCGCCCCCACCCTCGTGGGCCCCTCGTTGCTCCACCGACGTGCCTCTTACTCCTATATGTATCCACGTACCTTGAAAACATCCGAGAGCACCACGAAACCCTAATTCCACCGCCGCAACCTTCTATACCCGTGAGATCCCATCTTGGGGCCTGTTCCGGAGCTCCACCAGAGAGGGAATCGATCACAGAGGGCTTCTACATCAACACCATAGCCTCTCCGATGAGTTGTGAGTAGTTTATCACAGACCTTCGGGTCCATAATCATTATCTAGATGGCTTCTTCTCTCTCTTTGGATCTCAATACAAAGTTCTCCTCGATCTTCTTAGAGATCTATTCGATGTAATTCTTTTTGCGGTGTGTTTGTCGAGATCCGATGAATTGTGGGTTTATGATCAAGATTATCTATGAACAATATTTGATTCCTCTCTGAAATATTTTATGCATGATTTTAAATATCTTTGCAAGTCTCTTCGAATTATCAGTTTGGTGTGGCCTACTAGATTGATCTTTCTTGCAATGGAAGAAGTGCTTAGCTTCGGGTTCAACCTTGCGGTGTCCCTTCCCAGTGATAGCAGGGGCAGCAAGGCACGTATTGTATTGTTGCCATCGAGGATAAAAAGATGGGGTTTACATCATATTGCATGAGTTTATCCCTCTACATCATGTCATCTTGCTTAAGGCGTTACTCCGTTCTTATGAACTTAATACTCAAGATGCATGCTGGATAGCGGTCGATGTGTAATAGTAGTAGATGCAGAGTCGTTTCAGTCTACTTGTCACGGACGTGATGCCTATATACAATGATCATGCCTAGATATTCTCATAACTATGCGCTTTTCTATCAATTGCTCAACTGTAATTTGTTCACCCACCGTAGAAATCTGCTATCATGAGAGAAGCCACTAGTGAAACCTATGGCCCCCGGATCTATCTTCCATCATATTAGTTTCCTGTCAACTTGCCAATTTCTGTTGCCATTGTTTTATTTTGAATTCTTTACTTTCAATCTATAACAAAAATACCAAAAATATTATCTTATTATCTCTATTAGATCTCACTTTTGCAAGTGGCTGAGAAGGGATTGACAACCCCTTTATCGCGTTGATTGCAAGGTTCTTATTTGTTTGTGTAGGTACAAGGGACTCGCGCGTGGTCTCCTACTGGATTGATACCTTGGTTCTCAAAAACTGAGGGAAATACTTACGCTACTGTGCTGCATCACCCTTTCCTCTTGAAGGGAAGAACAACACAAGCTCAAGAGGTAGCATCGCATGGCAGTTCCGCCTACAAGCGGTAGTGTCGCCCGATTGGACGGTAGTACCGCCTATAAGTGGTAGTACCGCCCCGGTCGGGCAGTAGTACCGCTACTGCATTACTTCCACCGTACGCTGCTCTGCTCTGCCTCCTTTGATCCCGTGTTCTGCTTCGCCAGTGGTAGTATCACTGGGGCGAGCGGTAGTACCACTTATAAGCGGCACTACCGTCCCAAGGTTCATGTTGTTGCTCTATTTCCTGCTTCTACCGCCCGAGCGGTAGTACCGCTCGTGTGCGGGCTGAGCACATAACTGTTGTAATTTTCCCTCATATAAAAGAGGGTCTTCTTCCCCATTGAACCTTATCCTTTGAGCTCGTGTTCTTCCCCCATTGTGGACCTTCTTTGAGTTTGCTATCTCTCAATCCCTCCATGGATTCTTGCTAGTTTTTTTTGGGGGGGGGGGAGGAGATATAGATCTACGTTTCCATGAAACACTTTCTTCTCTACGTGAAGGGAACCCTTTGGATCTAGATCTTGGAGTTCTTCATGTTCTCTTCTCTATACTTCCTCTCATTTTCTTCCCTAGCATTTGTTGCTTTGGTGGGATTTGGGAGAGAAGAGGTTGAGCACTCTGTGTGCCCTTGCCATTGTATTTGCTGCATTAGTTTGAGTTCTCCACGGTGATACGTGGAAGTTACAAGTTGAGAAGCTTTTTACTCTTGGGTGCTTGGTACCCTTGAGCTTGTTCCTCTTGGGTGCTTGGGCGCCCTAGACGGTTGAGGTCACCTCGGAGCCATATTCCATTGTGGTGAAGCTTTGTGGTGTCGTTGGGGGCCTCCAATTAAGTTGTGGAGATAGCCCCAACCTTTGTGGTGTTCGGAGCTCAATCATTATGGTGTAAAGCTCCGGGAAAGCGTCGGGGTCTCCAATTAGGTTGTGGAGATCGTCTCGAGCAATTTGACAGGTTTTGGTGACCGCCCCAAGGGTTGCCAAAGTGTACGGGTTCGGTGACCGTCCCCAAGGGTTGGCATTTATACGGGTTCGGTGACTACCCTCAAGGGTCCCTTAGTGGAATCACGACATCTTGCATTGTGTGAGAGCGTGAGGAGATCACAGTGGCCCTAGTGGATTCTTGGGGAGCATTGTGCCTCCACACCTCTCCAAACTGAGATTAGCATCCGCAAGGGTGTGAACTTCGGGATACATCATCGTGTCCGCGTGCATCGGTTATCTCTTACCTGAGCCCTTTACTTATACACTTTACTTTGTGATAGCCATATTGTTTTTTGCTACATATCTTGCTTTCACCTAGTTGTTTATCTTGCTTAGCATAAGTTGTTGGCGCACATAGGTGAGCCTAGTTGTTGTAGGTTTTGTGCTTGACAAATTAACCGCTAGGTTTATTCCGTATTTGTTCAAGCCTAAACCGTAATTATTTTAAAGTGCCTATTCACCCCCCTCTATGCGACATCCATGATCTTTCAATCACCCCATACTAGATCGGCGGCGCACTAACCCACTCCCACACCATCCTGTCCCATGAGTAGCGCTCAATTGGGGTTGGCACCGGCTTGGCCTTTGATGGGGGACGGCGGTCTCAACAGTGGCACGACATAGTCGTCGGCAGCAAAGAGCGCCATGGCCTCCACCATATGTGCCTCGTATGTTGCCTCCTCCTCCTCGCTTTCACGGACGGCGACCGCCAGTGCCTCCTGGTCCTTGTCGTGCACGACGAGGGGCGAGGGGGAGCTAGGCCGCACGTCTCGGACACCGTGCTGACTCTCCTGCTTGTGCTCGAACGCGAACCAGACCTCCCAATCGGGAGAGTCTGCCACGCAAGCGGGATTGAGGCGCTGCTTTGGCATCAGCTGTTGCCGCCGGCGCCGCACCTCCTCCGTGTGTGCCCACGCCGACTGCGACACTGCTGGCTCTGGGATCCTCATGAGTAAGTCCTTTTTCGAGGACATCTGTTGTGACAAAACCACGACATGTTTGATGCTTGTTTGAGACTACATTTGATTCTTGCTTAATCATACCATACTACAAGGATATGGATGCTTATCGATCTATCTAGATGCATCTTGTACGATCATTCACTTGCATGATTGGTGATGAGTGCTTGTTGTATTTCATTCATATCATTTCGAGCGCTCCACCAAGATGTATGTGACATGGAAAAGTGACCCATGATCCAAATCAATCGTGCATTTGCATTTAAGCGCAAATCTTAAATAATGCAAAATTTTAGAGGGGGTTCTTGCTTATCACATACTTCTCGAAGTGACGATGTCATTCATTGATTATATCATTTATCGAAGCTTTGATCTATATGTTGTCATCAATTACCAAAAAGGGGTAGATTGAAAGTTCAACTAATCCACATGTGATTTTGGTAATTAATAACAACATAAATGTCAGTGAATTATGCCTATTCAAGGACAGATTTCAGAAAAGTTGAATGTTCACATGGCAAGGATAGGCGATTATGGACCCCTCAAAATGAGAAGGACATGGATTGGCAAAAGCTACAAGACTCTACATTTTTGGTTAAGTGATCCAAGATCACATTGAGTCCATGGGAAAGCCAATGCAATTGAAGAGAGATGAGGTTTTGGTCATCACTCAGTTGCTCAAGTGCTTGAAGATATTGCTCCAAAATCCTCAACCATTTTCTTCAAATCATATTGGTCCAAAACCCTAAAAGTCCAACTCGGTCCCACCAAAACTTACACACCCGAACCCACTGAATTACTTCGGACAGATCCACCGTTCAAACCTTAGAAACTCATTTTCACCGAGATGGCATTCGGTCCCACCGAAGTGCATCGACCAAACCCATCGTCTTTGTTTCAGAATTACCGAGATGAACCGGTCGGAATTACCGAAACAATTTTTTGTTTAGGTCATCGCAAATCGGTCTCACCAGTGGATTCATTCTGTCACATTGAGAAGCCCAACGTTCAAATCTTTTACACAGGTCGGTCTCGCCGAGATTTTGTTTTGGTGTCACCGAGTTGAGTCAAAAGGTTGTAATGGTTGGATCTTTGGTGAAGGCTACTTGTACCACTCCACCGCTGCTCACTCTCAAGGAGAGCCATCAGAACAAAACTACACTTCCACCATTCATTTTTTTTAGAGAGAACACCTCCTCATGTGTTGAGATCAAGAGATTACAATCAAACCA
The DNA here is from genome assembly GCA_902687465.1 of Secale cereale. Taxonomy (NCBI): domain Eukaryota; kingdom Viridiplantae; phylum Streptophyta; class Magnoliopsida; order Poales; family Poaceae; genus Secale; species Secale cereale. Next base: position 208,241,219 of record LR738711.1, read on the forward strand.
TTTGAACCTTGATTTCTAGGGTTCCCAAGTTGCTTTCCACTCCAATCCTTCTCCTACGCAAGCCAAATCTGTGAGAGAGTGATTGAGTGTTGAGGAGACTATCTTTTCAAGCACAAGAGCAAGGAGTTCATCATCAATAACAATATCTATTACCTTTTGGAGAGTGGTGTCTCCTAGATCGGTTAGGTGTCACTTGAGAGCCCCCAAAGTCACGTGGAGTTAAACCAAGGAGTTTGTAAGGGCAATGAGATCACCTACTTTATAAAGATCTATCCCGAGTGAGGCTAATTCTTCGTGGATGTAATCCATGATGGAATAGACAAGGTTTCTTCTTCGTGGACCTTTCATGGGTGGAGCCCTCCATGGACTCGCACAGCCGTTACCCTCCGTTGTTTGAAGTCTCCATCAACGTGGACGTACGATAGCATCACGTATCGGAACCACGCCAAAAATCACCGTGTCTTCATTGCGTTTGATTTCTCCGTCCCTCCGTTACTTTCATATGCACAGTCTTTACTTTCTGCTGCACTACTCTTAGACTTGCATGTGTTGGGTGTAGCTTGACTTGGTTGAAATGCTAAAACTTACCTACAACTAAAATTTGGAAAATTATAAGTTTTATTTGGTAAAGTAGTCTAATCACCCCCCTCTAGACATACTTTCAATCCTATACTTCTGGGTCCCTTGGCAGGCCTGCTGTCCAGCTCCCCATAGATAAGCAACCCCTGGTGCACCGCACTGTCATGGATCCACGCTAAAAATCAATAAACTATGTTTTTTATGTTTCGATTATGCACTACGAACAATTTTTTAATTCGGATTACATATTTTTATGTGCGAATAATTTATATTTGTGTGCTCTACTCATTGTTTGTGTGTGCTGATCGATGTGCATGTATTTGCATGAATTTGATGTTTCAAAAAGTAGGGTGTGTGGCTACAAATAAAGACATTTGAGGGTCGGACGGCGCTATCCGCGATCGCGTCCACGGAAGTATAGGGGGTGGATTTGCCCAGTCCGGCTGTGTATGCTCTTTAATAGCAACAATTAATGTTTACATGCTCCTAAATTTGTGGACAATTAAAACTAAACTAATATATATATATAATTGAGAGATGAAATCTCGTAGAATGGATAAAATGCAAGTTTTTGGTCTCATTTTTGCGAATAGAGACCATCTCCTCACTAAGAGAAGGTGAAGGATTTTTTCTCATATCTCTCTCTCTTCTAACTCAACAATTATCTTGTCTGACATTTCTAAGATAACATCGTTATACACATTTTTACTACTGTACAACACCTATGATGAATTGTGCTTGGTGATTCTTGAAGAGGTGTGATTACTTGTTAGTCTATTTGGTTATGTAGAAAAGATGTGATCTCGATAGAAATTATGCTTCTTGTCCAAAATAGGTAAGGCTCCTTTCATTCAAAGGACATTTTAGGATTATTGGAGGATCTAGATCCATAGAATTATTTTTTGTATGCGTTTCATTCCTAAGCCCGAAAACCTTAGGAGAATTTTCTAACATTTGTTTCACACTCTATTTTGAACGAAAATGAACATCCACTCAAATTTCCTTGTACAACTTATTTTGTTCTCCCTTGACATCAAATATTGTTTTTATCCAAATTCATATGGTTTACTAAGCCTATAGAATTTAAGCGGGTACATCATTTAAATCACGTATATTTTCTTTCATGTGATTCGAAAATCTTGTGATATAAAGAGGCCCCGAGACTTGAGATGTACGAGTTTGTTGAGGACATGGGGACCTTTAGAGCAACTTTTTTTTGGACAATAAGCATCTTTTCTTAAAACAGTACAAGCACATATGTTCATACATACACGCATACACTCACCCCTATGAACATCTAGGACAGTCTAGTGGGCTAGGGATACCATTGTCCTTCTAACCCTCCAACCACAAGTTGTTTCATAGGAATCAAAGCCAATTGAGCATCATCTAAAGAAGTACTGGGGTTAGAGTGTCATATTTTGGGTTCCGCAAACCCTTGAGAGGTTCAAACTCTAGGTGCGCACAAAGTACACTCTCTCCCCGGCGCGCTCGCCCTACGATTCCACGGCCAAGCTCGACGAACTCAAAGAACAAGGGACACCAAGGATTATAATGTTTCGGGCCACCTTGCAGTGTAATACCCTACTCCAGTGTGTGTGGTAAATTGCCTTGTGTGGCCGAGGATGAACAAGTACAATGGATGAACAGCCTCCGGAGGAGAGGTGTTCTTGGCCTCGAATGAGCTTGTTGGGTGTGTAAGGTGGAATGGATACGACCCCTTCTGTAGTCGGATCAATCCTCGATTCTGTCCTAAATCAGATGCCCCTCTATGGTGGTGGCTAGGTCCTATTTATAGTGGCCTTGGTCCTCTTCCCAAATATCAATGGGAAGGGATCCCACACCGGCCAAATTTGAAGGGGAACAACTAGTACAAGTTATCCTAACAAAATCGGTCTTTGCCTGCCAAAGGCTGTGGTGGTGACGCCACGCCGGTCTCCACAGTGACCTCCATTCTGCCATCCTAGCAGTCCTTGGTCTTGTTGCACCGATATGGAAACCTTTGCTTGATTCCTCGGGACTCCGCGCCTGCGCTTACCCCCTTAGCACCAAAGGGGAAACTGGTACACTGCGCCCGCCTGGCCTTGGTCGTCATGGCTCACGTCACGTGAACCTCGCGAGGTGCACCTTGCATAGATATCTCCGCTCCTCGGGAGCCAGCCTAGAGACGCTTCCCCAAGGGAGGTCTTGCCGTCGTGCATCTCGCGAGGCTTGGCCCCTCTCGAGGGTCTTGAGCCGTGGTTGCTGAAGCTTGGCCATACCAGGCCGTCGCTGGAGCCACGTCACAGGCCGCAGGCAGGCAAGTCAGGGTACTCCCATTCCCAGGACGTTGACAGTAGCCCTCAGGCCCAAGGCACGCTCGAACTTGGCTTTCAGGCGAAGCGAAGGGGCAAGTGCGGAGCGCCGCGGGCCCTAATCGCATGCGGCCTTGGTCAACGCGTGGCGACTGATTGGACGTGGGCGTCTCCGCTTCCCCACGTTGCCTCGGCAACTGCCCTCATCTGAAAAAAGGCTAGCGCTTGCTGCCGGGCTTTCATTGCCTTGCTTTGTCTGGTTCTAGATCCCCTTCTCCTTCGTGCCCCAGGAGTCTCTAGATCTTCCTGATCTCTCCCCCGAATTCGCAGCCAATGGCGTTCGACAAGGCGAAGGCCGCTCGCTCACGCGCCTGGTTTGAGCCTGCCCTAAGCACGCCCACGATCACGGAGAAGAACCTCGCTGTCGTGCTCCTGATGGCGGCGAACGACAGCAACATGGAGGAGGAGCCTGAGCTCTGTGCCGGCTCCATCTTGCCGGAGGCCTCAGGCAGTACCTTTTATCCTTTCTTTATGCACAGTGTCTTTGCGGGGCTGGCCCCCCCTTTCTCCGACTTCTTCTACGCCGTCCTCTGCCATTATAAGCTTCATGCCCTCCATCTTCATCCCAACTCCGTCCTTCTTCTGTCGATCTTTGCCTTTTATTGCGAGGCATTCGGTGGGTGATGCCGTTCGTGGTGTTGCTTCGCCACTTCTTCTATGTCTGAATCAAGGAGGGCCAGCACTCGGGGTGCGCCAACTTTGTCTCGACCAATGGGGCCAACGCAATCTCGAGAGCCGGGAAGAAGGCGGAGGGCTTCAGGAGCAAGTGGGTCCTTATGGATGCAAATACCTCCCACCCACGGCTGACAATGTCGACGGGGGTGCCTGCGTCTCATGATGGGTGGAACAGCGCGAAGCTGAGCAACCCACGGGTTGAGCAACTGCTGGCGAGGATGGCGAATGACCTGAAGCATGATGACCCAAAGGCGGAGAAACTGGCGGGGGCATGATCAGCAAGGAGTTTCTAATGCAGAGCCTGGCTTCGCTCCAAGCGCATTCGCGCCCCCTTTGGAAGCTCATGGATGAGGGGACAACCTCCGCCTGCACCCAGATGCCTTGTCCGACAAGGAGTTGGACAAGGCCCTCCGTCTCCTGGTTGCGAAGGACCAAGGGTACCCGCCACACACTCATCTTCTGTTGTATCGCCGCCCGAATGGGGCGCAGATTGCCGCCACCATGCCTGTCTTCGATGAGTGGGGACTCATGCCTCTGGCGCCTTCTTGGCCCCCGAGCTCCCCAATGATGGTATCCTCTAGCAGGTCCGGTGAGGAGGAGAAGACGGGCTCAGAGGCGATCCGGGAAGGCGCGGGGGAGACTTCTCCCCCACGCCAGACTGACCTCCTCCGCGTCCTTTCCGGCGACGATGACGACGGGGAGCAACTAGTCAAGGAGTCGCCGCTCCGCCGGGGTTATCGTGAGGTCTAAGGGCTCCCCTTTGAAGAAGCTGAAGTTGGGGGTCCCGAAGAAGGGCAAGTCGGCGTTGATCACCCAGGGTGGCGCCTCTGCTTCGTCGCCGGCCAGCACCGCTATGGGTCCGGCCGCTGTGCCCCCATCTGCTCCTAGGGCTCGGGCGTCGGTGCCCCAGATCACGAATCCTTCGGGCTTCGTGCTTCAAAAGAGGGCGAGGGTGTACGCTGCCGTGGACCAGTAAGTGTTTCACCCTGATTCTTGTTCCTGTCTTTGCCGCTGCCTCTTGATGTTTTTCCCTTGCGCCGCCAGGCCAGCGTTAGTGATGAAGAAGAAGAGGGAGTCGACAACGGCCCCTGAGACCCAGCATCATACCGCTGCCGCGCCACCTCCGGTGCGGAAGGACGGTTCCCGTGCCTCAGCGCCCGGGTCGCCCTTGCGAGATGCAGAGGTCCTTCCGGAGGATAAGGTGATCTACTCGGCCAGGCCGTCTTGAGTGGCGCCTGCCCCCTGCTTGTCCTTCGGGGCTCCGGGAGCTCAGGAGCACCCTGCCTCTTCTGTTACGGCCATCCTGCAGGTCTTGGCGCCGGTGAAGCCTCCTCTTCCTTTCGTGACGTTGCCGAGCCGCGATCTTCCTGCTTCGCCCGATGCTCTGGAGGGGGCCTTCTCCGTGCTGGCCCAGCTTCGCGACGACCTCCAAGGCCCCGACCGTCTCCTGGTGTCGGGGCGCCTGGAGTTAATTTCGGGGTGGTTGCGGTCCGACGCAGTTGTGCGGGCGGCGTGGAGCCAGGCCTTTACAGCCTCCAAGGAGGGCGAGCTGGCTGTCGGCCCGGCCGCGGCAACCCGCGATGTGGCACTGAAGGACGCCAAGGCTGCGGAAAAGCGCTGCCTGGCGTTGGAGACCGAGCTGAAGACTGCGCACGACGAGCGAGTCAACTATCCCCGGGTGGTTTTGGTAATTACTAACAACATATAGCTCATTGAACTAATGCTATATCAATATAATATTTCAGGAAAGTTCAATATTTGGCATGGCATGGATTAGGATTGTGGACCCCTCAACATGCTAAGGACAAAAGGATTGGCTCAAGCTCAAAGCTTAGGACTCTACATTTTTTTCCATTTTAGTGATCCAAGATCACATTGAGTCCATAGGAAAGCCAATACTATTAAAAGGGGATGAGGTTTTGCTTAATGGGTTGCTTGCTCAAAATGCTTAGTGATATGCTCCAAACCCTCAACCACTTTCCCACATCCACATATGTCCCAAACCAAAAGTCAAACTCGGCCCCACCGAAAACATCTATCCGACGCCACCGAGTTCATTTGACATAGCCACTGCCAGAAACCCTAATCATTTTGGTCTCATCGAAAGGGATCTCGGTCTCACCAAGGTGGGATTGCAAACTCTCTGTTTCCCTTCGTAACATTTCGGTTTGACCGAGATGAGCGGTCGGTCCCACCGAGTCTGTAATGCAAACTCTCTGTTGCCTCTTCGTAACATTTCCGTCTCACCGAAATGAGCGAATCGGTCCCACCGAGTTTGCCTGACCAACTCTCTGTGTGCTCATTACCAAAATCGATCTCACCGAGTTTGTGTAATCGATCCCAGCGAGATTACGTTATGCCCTAACCCAAATGAATCGGTCCCACCGAGTTGATCACATCGGTCCAACCGAGTTGATCACATCGGTCCCAGCGAAATACCCAACGGTCACATTATGAACTAAATCGGTCTGACCGAGTTCTTTGAATCAGTCCCACCGAGTTTGGTAAATTGTGTGTAACGGTTAGATTTTGTGTGGAGGCTATATATACCCCTCCACCCACTCTTCACTCGTGGAGAGAGCCATCAGAACATACCTACACTTCCATCATTCATGTTCTGAGAGAGAACCACCTACTCAAGTGTTGAGATCAAGATATTCCATTCCTACCATATGAATCTTGTTCTCTAGCCTTCCCCAAATTGCTTTCCACTCAAATCCTTTCCTCCACCATATCCAAATCTGTGAGGAGCTGTTTGAGTGTTGGGGAGACTATCATTTGAAGCATTTGAGCAAGGAGTTCATCATCAACGTACCGTTTATTACCTTTTGGAGAGTGGTGTCTCCTAGATTGGTTAGGTGTCACTTGGGAGCCTTCTACAAGATTGTGGAGTTGAACCAAGGAGTTTGTAAGGACAAGGAGATCGCCTACTTCGTGAAGATCTACCGCTAGTGAGGCAAGTCCTTCATGGGCGATGGCCATGGTGGGATAGACAAGGTTGCTTCTAAAGTAAATATGCCCTAGAGGCAATAATAAAGTTGTTATTTATATTTCCTTATATCATGATAAATGTTTATTATTCATGCTAGAATTGTATTAACCGGAAACTTAGTACATGTGTGAATACATAGACAAAACAGTATGTCCCTAGTATGCCTCTACTAGACTAGCTCATTGATCAAAGATGGTTATGTTTCCTAGGCATAGACATGAGTTGTCATTTGATCAACGGGATCACATCATTAGGAGAATGATGTGATGGACAAGACCCATCCGTTAGCATAGCACTTTGATCGTTTAGTTTTACTGCTATTGCTTTCTTCATGACTTATACATGTTCCTATGACTATGAGATTATGTAACTCCCGAATACCGTAGGAACACCTTGTGTGCTATCAAACGTCACAACGTAACTGGGTGATCATAAAGATGCTCTACAGGTGTCTCCGAAAGTATTCGTGGTGTTGGCATAGATCAAGATTAGGATTTGTCACTCCGAGTGTCGGAGAGGTATCTCTGGGCCCTCTCGGTAACACACATCACAATAAGCCTTGCAAGCAAAAGACTAATGAGTTAGTCACGAGATGATGTGTTACGGAACGAGTAAAGAGACTTGCCGGTAACGAGATTGAACTAGGTATGGAGATACCGACGATCGAATCTCGGGCAAGTAACATACCGATGACAAAAGGAACAACGTATGTTGTTATGCGGTTTGACCGATAAAGATCTTCGTAGAATATGTAGGAGCCAATATGAGCATCCAGGTTCCGCTATTGGTTATTGACCGGAGATGAGTCTCGGTCATGTCTACATAGTTCTCGAACCCGTAGGGTCCGCACGCTTAAACGTTTGATGACGATCGGTATTATGAGTTTATGAGTCTTGATGTACCGAAGGTAGTTCGGAGTCCCGGATGAGATCACGGACATTACGAGGAGTCTCGGAATGTCCGAGACATAAAGATTGATATATTGGACGACTATATTCGGACACCGGAAGTGTTCCGGAAAAGTTTCGGATTTAACTGGATTGCCGGAGGGGGTTACCGGAACCCCCTACGAGGGGGGATGGTCCATAGTGGGCCTTGAGGAAAGGAGAGAGGCACCCCATAGAGGCTGGCCGGCGCCCCACCTAGGGATCCTAGTTGGACTAGGATTGGGGGGGCGCCACCTCTCCCTCTTTTCCTTTCCCTCTCTTCCTTCTTGGTGGACTCCTACTAGGAATAGGATTGCAATCCTATTCCTAGTAGGATTGCCCTAACCGGCCCTCCTCCCTTGCTCCTTTATATACGGGGGCAGGGGGGGCACCCAAAGACACACAAGTTGAATTGTTCCAGCCGTGTGCGGTGCCCCCCTCCACAGAAACACACCTCGGTCATACCGTTGCAGTGCTTAGGCGAAGCCCTGCGCCGGTAAATACATCATATCCGTCACCACGCCGTCGTGCTGACGAAACTCTCCCGTGAAGCTCAACTGGATCAAGAGCTCGTGGGATGTCATCAAGTTGAACGTGTGCTGAACGCGGAGGTGCCGTACGTTCGGTGCTTGATCGGTTGAATCGCGAAGAAGTTCGACTACATCAACCGCGTCACTTGACGCTTCCGCTTCCGGTCTACGAGGGTACGTAGACACACTCTTCCCTCTCGTTGCTATGTATCTGGTAGATAGATCTTGCGTGATCGTAGGAAAATTTTAAAATACTATGTTCCCCAACAGTGGCATCATGAGCCAGGTCTATGCATAGATGATATGCACGAGTAGAACACAATGAGTTGTGGGCGATACTAGTCATACTGCTTACCAGCATGTCATACTTTGCTTCGGCGGTATTGTGAGATGAAGCGGCCCGGACCGACATTACGCGTACGCTTACGCGAGACTGGTTTCACCGTTACGAGCACTCGTTGCTTAAAGGTGACTGGCGGGTGTCTGTCTCTCTCACTTTAGCTGAATCAAGTGTGGCTACGCCCGGTCCTTGTGAAGGTTAAAACAGCACATACTTGACGAAACATCGTTGTGGTTTTGTATGCGTAGGTAAGAACGGTTCTTGCTAAGCCCGTAGCAGCCACGTAAAACTTGCAACAACAAAGTAGAGGACGTCTAACTTGTTTTTGCAGGGCATGTTGTGATGTGATATGGTCAAGACATGATGAGTTATACGGTTTTTGTATGAGATGATCATGTTTTGTAATGTTATCGGCAACTGGCAGGAGCCATATGGTTGTCGCTTTATTGTATGAAATGCAATCTCCATGTAATTGCTTTACTTTATCACTAAGCGGTAGCGATAGTCGTAGAAGCAATAGTTGGCGAGACGACAACGATGCTATGATGGAGATCAAGGTGTCGCGCCGGTGACGAAGGTGATCATGACGGTGCTTTGGAGATGGAGATCAAAAGCACAAGATGATGATGGCCATATCATGTCACATATTTTGATTGCATGTGATGTTTATCTTATTTTGCTTAGAATGACGGTAGCATTATAAGATGATCCCTTATTAAATTTCAAGGTATAAGTGTTCTCCCTGAGTATGCACCGTTGCGAAAGTTCGTCGTGCCGAGACACCACGTGATGATCGGGTGTGATAAGCTCTACGTTCAAATACAACGGGTGTAAGCCAGTTTTGCACACGCAGAATACTCGGGTTAAACTTGACGAGCCTAGCATATGCAGATATGGCCTCGGAACACTGGAGACCGAAAGGTCGAGCGTGAATCATATAGTAGATATGATCAACATAAGATGTTCACCATTGAAACTACTCCATCTCACGTGATGATCGGACATGGTTTAGTTGATTTGGATCACGTGATCATTTAGATGACCGGAGGGATGTCTATCTAAGTGGGAGTTCTTAAGTAATATGATTAATTGAACTTTAATTTATCATGAACTTAGTCCTAGTAGTATTAGCATATCTATGTTGTAGATCAATAGCTCGCGATGTTGCTCCACGTTTATTTTTTATATGTTCCTAGAGAAAACCAAGTTGAAAGATGTTAGTAGCAATGATGCGGAATTGTTCCGTGATCTGAGGATTATCCTCATTGCTGCACAGAAGAATTATGTCCTTGATGCACCGCTAGGTGACAGACCTATTGCAGGAGCAGATGTAGACGTTATGAACGTTTTGACAAAAGCTCGATATGATGACTACTTGATAGTTTAGTGCACCATGCTTTACGGCTTATAACCGGGACTTCAAAAACGTTTTGAAACGCCACGGAGCATATGAGATGTTCCAAGAGTTGAAATTAGTATTTCATACTCATGCCCGTGTCGAGAGGTATAAGACCTCTGACAGTACTTTGCCTACAAGATGGAGGAGAATAGCTCAACCAGTGAGCATGTGCTCAGATTGTCTGGGTAGTACAATTGCTTGAATCAAGTGGGAGTTAATCTTCCAGATAAGATAGTAACTGACAAAGTTCTCTAGACACTATCACCAAGTTAGTAGAACTTCGTGATGAACTATAATATGCAAGGGATGACGAAAGTAATTCCCGAGCTCTTCACGATGCTGAAATCGGCGAAGGTAGAAATCAAGAAAGAGCATCAAGTGTTGATGGTTAACCAGACCACTTGTTTCAAGTAAAGGGCAAAGGGATAGAAGGGGAACTTCAAGAAGAATGACAAGCAAGTTGTCACTCCCGTGAAGAAACCCAAAGCTAAACTCAAGCCTGAAACTAAGTGCTTCTACTGCAAAGGAAATGGTCACTAGAAGTGGAACTGCCCTAGATATTTGGCGGATAAGAAGGATGGCAAAGTGAACAAAGGTATATTTGATATACAGATTATTGATGTGTATTTTACTAGTGTTCATAGCAACCCCTCGGTATTTGATATTGGTTCAGTTGCTAAAGAGTAGTAACTCGAAATGGGAGTTGCATAATGAACAAAAACTAGTTAAAGGATGAAGTGACGATGTGTATTGGAAGTCGTTCCAAGATTGATATGATCATCATCGCACACTCCCTATACTTTCGGGATTAGTGTTGAACCTAAATAAGTGTTATTTGGTGTTTGTGTTGAGCATGAATATGATTTGATCATGTTTATTGCAATACGGTTATTCATGTAAGTTAGAGAATAATTGTTGTTCTGTTTACATGAATAAAACCTTCTATGGTCATACACCCAATGAAAATGGTTTGTTGGATCTCGATCGTGTGATACACATATTCATAATATTGAAGCCAAAAGATGCAAGGTTAATAATGATAGTGCAACTTATTTGTGGCACTGTCGTTTAGGTCATATTGGTGTAAAGCGCATGAAGAAACTCCATAGTGATGGACTTTTGGAATCACTTGATTATGAATCACTTGGTGCTTGCGAACCATGCCTCATGGGCAAGATGACTAAAACTCCGTTCTCCGGAACCGTGGAGCGAGCAACAGAGTTGTTGGAAATCATACATACTGATGTATGCGGACCAATGAGTGTTGAAGCTCGCGGCAGGTATCACTATTTTCTGACCTTCACTGATGATTTGAGCAGATATGGGTATATCTACTTAATGAAGCACAAGCCTGAAACATTTGAAAAGTTCAAAGAATTTCAGAGTGAAGTGGAGAATCATCGTAACAAGAAAATAAGAGTTTCTACGATATGATCGTAGAGGTAAAATATTTGAGTTAGCGAGTTTGGCCTTCAATAAAAACAATGTGAAATAGTTTCACTACTCACGCCATCTGGAACACCACAGTGTAATGGTGTGTCCGAACGTCATAACCGTACTTTATTAGATATGGTGCGATCGATGATGTCTCTTACCGATCTACCACTATCGCTTTTGGGGTTATGCATTAGAGACAGCTACATTCACGTTAAATAGGGCACCATCTAAATCCGTGGAGATGACACCGTATGAACTGTGGTTTGACGAGAAACCTAAGTTGTCATTTCTTTAAGTTTGGGACTGCGATGCTTATGTGAAAAAGTTTCAACATGATAAGCTCGAACCCAAATCGGAGAAGTAAATCTTCATAGGATACCCAAAAAGAAACTGTTGGGTACACCTTCTATCACAGATCCTAAGGCAAGGTCTTTGTTGCTAAGAGTGGATCCTTTCTAGAGAAGCTCTTGAAAGAAGTGAGTGGGAGGAAAGTAGAACTTGATGAGGTAATTGTACCTTCTCCCGAATTGGAAGGTAGTACATCACAGAAACTCGTTCCAGTGATTCCTACACCAATTAGTGAGGAAGCTAATGATGATCATGAAACTTCAGATCAAGTTTCTGCTGAACTTCGTAGATCAACCAGAGTTCGTTCTGCACCAGAGTGGTACGGCAACCCAGTTCTGGAAGTCATGTTACTAGACCATGATGAACCTACGAACTATGAGGAAGCGATGATGAGCCCAGATTCCGCAAAATGGCTTGAGACCATGAAATCTGATATGGGATCCATGTATTAGAACAAAGTATGGACTTTGGTTGACTTGCCCAATGATCGGCAAGCCATCGAAAATAAATGGATCTTCAAGAGGAAGACCGACGCAAACGGTAATGTTACTGTTTACAAAGCTCGACTTGTTGCGAAAGGGTTTCGACAAGTTCAAGGAGTTGACTACGATGAGACTTTCTCACCCGTAGCGATGCTTAAGTCTGTCCGAATCATGTTAGTAATTGCCGCATTTTATGAAATCTGGCAAATGGATAACAAAACTGCATTCTTTAATGGATTTATTAAAGAAGACTTGTATATGATGCAACCAGAAGGTTTTGTCAATCCTAAAGGTGCTAACAAAATGTGCAAGCTCCAGCGATCCATCTATGGACTGGTGCAAGCATCTCGGAGTTGGAATATACGCTTTGATAAGTTGATCAAAGCATATAGATTTATACAGACTTGCGGTGAAGCCTGTATTTACAAGAAGTGAGTGGGAGCACTACAACCTTTCTGATAAGTATATGTGAATGACATATTGTCGATCGGAAATGATGTAGAAATTTCTGGAAAGCATAAAGGAGTGTTTGAAAGGAGTTTTTCAAAGAAAGACCTTGGTAAAGCTGCTTACATATTGGGCATCAAGATCTATAGAGATAGATCAAGACGCTTGATAAGACTTTCGATGAGTACATACCTTGATAAGATTTTGAAGTAGTTCAAAATGGATCAGTCAAAGAAGAAGTTCTTGCCTGACTTGTAAGGTGTGAAGTTGAGTAAGACTCAAAGCCAGACCACGGCAGAAAAATATAGAGAGAATGAAAGTCATTCTCTATGCCTCAGCCATAGGTTCTATAAAGTATGCCATGCTGTGTACCAAACATGTTGTGAACCTTGCCATGATTTTGTCAAGGGGGTACAATAGTGATCCAGGAGTAGATCACTGTACAGCGGTCGAAATTATCCTTAGTAAACTGGATGACTAAGGAAATGTTTCTCGATTATGGAGGTGATAAAGAGTTCGTCGTAAAGGGTTACGCCGATGCAAGCTTTGACACTAAATCCAGATGACTCTAAGTATCAATCTGGATGCGTATTGAAAGTGGGAGCAATTAGCTAGAGTAGCTCTATGCAGAGCATTGTAGACATAGAAATTTGTGAAATACATATGGATCTGAATGTGACAGACCCGTTGACTAAACTTCTCTCACAAGCAAAACATGATCACACCTTATTACTCTTGGGTATTAATCACATAGCGATGTGAACTAGATTATTGACTCTAGTAAACCCTTTGGGTGTTGGTCACATGGCGATGTGAACTATGGGTGTTATTCACATAACGATGTGAACTATCGGTATTAAATCACATGGCGATGTGAGCTAGATTATTGACTCTAGTGCAAGTGGGAGACTGAAGGAAATATGCCCTAGAGGCAATAATAAAGTTGTTATTTATATTTCCTTATATCATGATAAATGTTTATTATTCATGCTAGAATTGTATTAACCGGAAACTTAGTACATGTGTGAATACATAGACAAAACAGTATGTCCCTAGTATGCCTCTACTAGACTAGCTCAATGATCAAAGATGGTTATGTTTCCTAGCCATAGACATGAGTTGTCATTTGATCAACGGGATCACATCATTAGGAGAATGATGTGATGGACAAGACCCATCCGTTAGCACAGCACTTTGATCGTTTAGTTTTACTGCTATTGCTTTCTTCATGACTTATACATGTTCCTATGACTATGAGATTATGTAACTCCCGAATACCGTAGGAACACCTTGTGTGCTATCAAACGTCACAACGTAACTGGGTGATCATAAAGATGCTCTACAGGTGTCTCCGAAAGTATTCGTGGTGTTGGCATAGATCAAGATTAGGATTTGTCACTCCGAGTGTCGGAGAGGTATCTCTGGGCCCTCTCGGTAACACACATCACAATAAGCCTTGCAAGCAAAAGACTAATGAGTTAGTCACGAGATGATGTGTTACGGAACGAGTAAAGAGACTTGCCGGTAACGAGATTGAACTAGGTATGGAGATACCGACGATCGAATCTCGGGCAAGTAACATACCGATGACAAAAGGAACAACGTATGTTGTTATGCGGTTTGACCGATAAAGATCTTCGTAGAATATGTAGGAGCCAATATGAGCATCCAGGTTCCGCTATTGGTTATTGACCGGAGATGAGTCTCGGTCATGTCTACATAGTTCTCGAACCCGTAGGGTCCGCACGCTTAAACGTTTGATGACGATCGGTATTATGAGTTTATGAGTTTTGATGTACCGAAGGTAGTTCGGAGTCCCGGATGAGATCACGGACATTACGAGGAGTCTCGGAATGTCCGAGACATAAAGATTTATATATTGGACGACTATATTCGGACACCGGAAGTGTTCCGGAAAAGTTTCGGATTTAACTGGATTGCCGGAGGGGGTTACCGGAACCCCCTACGAGGGGGGATGGTCCATAGTGGGCCTTGAGGAAAGGAGAGAGGCAGCCCATAGAGGCTGGCCGGCGCCCCACCTAGGGATCCTAGTTGGACTAGGATTGGGGGGGCGCCACCTCTCCCTCTTTTCCTTTCCCTCTCTTCCTTCTTGGTGGACTCCTACTAGGAATAGGATTGCAATCCTATTCCTAGTAGGATTGCCCTAACCGGCCCTCCTCCCTTGCTCCTTTATATACGGGGGCAGGGGGCACCCAAAGACACACAAGTTGAATTGTTCCAGCCGTGTGCGGTGCCCCCCTCCACAGAAACACACCTCGGTCATACCGTTGCAGTGCTTAGGTGAAGCCCTGCGCCGGTAAATACATCATATCCGTCACCACGCCGTCGTGCTGACGAAACTCTCCCGTGAAGCTCAACTGGATCAAGAGCTCGTGGGATGTCATCAAGTTGAACGTGTGCTGAACGCGGAGGTGCCGTACGTTCGGTGCTTGATCGGTTGAATCGCGAAGAAGTTCGACTACATCAACCGCGTCACTTGACGCTTCCGCTTCCGGTCTACGAGGGTACGTAGACACACTCTTCCCTCTCGTTGCTATGTATCTGGTAGATAGATCTTGCGTGATCGTAGGAAAATTTTAAAATACTACGTTCCCCAACAGCTTCTTCGTGGACCCTTCGTGGGTGGAGCCCTCCGTGGACTGGCATAGCTGTTACCCTTCGTGGGTTGAAGTCTCCATCAACTTGGATGTACGATAGCACCAACTATCGGAACCAAGACAAAAAAACATCGTTGTCTTCACTTGTGTTTTCTCCCTCCAAAGTCATCCCTTTACCTTCATATGCAATTGTTTACTTTCTGTTGATGTACTCTTAGAATTGCATGTGTAGGTTGATTGCTTGACTTGTGCTAAGTTGCTAAAATCTGCCAAGAATTAAAATTGGGAAAAGGCTAGATTTTATTGGGTCAAGTAGTCTAATCCCCCCCTCTAGACGTACTTTCGATCCTACAAGTGGTATCAGAGCTTTGGTCACCATTTTCCGTGATTTCCATAGCATTGGCGATCACAGCCTTGGTTTCATAACCTAGGAGAGTATGGCGTCTAGCGAGGGAAGTTACCACCGTAGAGTTCCTTATTTTGATGGTACTAATTTTGCTAGTTGGAAGCATAAGATGAAAATGCATATTCTTGGACATAACCCTGGCATTTGGGCTATTGTGTGTGTTGGTTTGCAAGGTGAATTCTTCGATGGGAAGGAACCAAACCATGAAGCTACCGCAGAAGAGTTGAAGATGCTGCAATACAATGCTCAAGCTTGCGATATCCTCTTCAACGGATTGTGCCCCGAAGAATTCAACAAAATCAGCCATCTTGAGAATGCAAAGGAAATTTGGGATACTTTGATATGCATGAAGGTACCGACTCCGTCAAGAAATCCAAGTTGGATGTGCTCCAAAGTCAACTTGACAAGTTCAAGATGAAGGATTGTGAAGGTGTCGCTGAAATGTACTGTAGGCTTGCTCTCATCACAAATGAGATTGCCGGCTTAGGAAGTGAAGAGATGACCGAAAGATTCATCATAAAGAAGATCCTAAGAGCCTTGGATGGAAAATACAATACCATGTGTACATTAATCCAAATGATGCCAAATTACAAAGATCTCAAGCCAACGGAAGTCATTGGAAGAATTGTTGCTCATGAGATGTCACTCAAAGATAAAGAAGAGCTTCACAACAAGTATATTGGTGCTTACAAAGCTTCATGTGATGCTCCTACATCATCAAGTGAGAAACAAGACTTCAATGAAGAATTGAGCTTAATGGTGAAGAACTTCAACAAGTTCTACAAGAGTAGAAGCAAAGAGAGAAGTTCCAAGTCAAGGTCCTACAATGATAAGAGATCTTCAAGTCGTGCTCGGAATTGCTACAATTGTGAAAGACCCGGACACTTATCAGGCCCAAGATGCGATTCTATCCCGATCACGTGACTCATACGTGATTGGGGCACAATCGCATCTCAGGCGCTTAGCAAGATGGATATCATTACATCGTACCATTACATACATACATGGGGGATACAACAAAACATACAAGTCACATGAATACAACAACATCAATACAAGGCATCCGACTACGGATGCAAACATGAAAAGAACAACGACATCCATCTGCTATCCCAGGCTGCCGACCCGGAACCTAACCCAAGACTGACGAGGAAGAAGAAGAAGGAACTACAACACAAAGGTCAACGCTCTCACGTCAAGTCATCGGAAACCTGCACCTGCAACTGTTGTTGTAGTATCTGTGAGCCACAAGGACTGAGCAATCCCATAACCATGGGTAACAAGACTAGCAAAGCTTAGTGGGTAAGGAGAGGTAAAGTGGTGAGGTTGCAGCAGCGACTAAGCACTATGTATGGTGGCTAACTTACGAGTACAAGAATAAGATGAGCATCTGCGCAAACGGTCGCAAACTAGTAACGATCGCTAAAGATCCTGAACTACCTACGAGTCAAACATAACCCCACCGTGTTCTCTTCTCAAAGTGAAAAGAGACAGTCACGGTTACTCACACAGTTGTGTGTTTTATTTCGGATCCTCTGTCAAGTTTTCTACAACCGGACATTAAAAAATTCCAATCTGCCACATAACCGCGGGCACGGCTTTCGAAAGATCATAACCCTGTAGAGGTGTCCCAACTTAGCCCATCACAAGCTCTCACGATCAGCAGAGATAATAATAATATTACCCCTTATCTTAGGGAAGGCCCGATCAGACTCGGAATTCCCGGTGCACAAGACATTTCGACAATGGTAAAACAAGTCCAGCAAGACCTCCCGGCGTGTCGACACCCTGATAGTAGCCGCGCATATCTCGTCTCAGGCCATGTCTGGATGGGACAAGCTACGAGTAATACCAGCCCTCGGGTTTCCCCCAGGTGGCCCCGCAGGCTGCCCGTTTGGGACCAACACCATCAGCACTGGGCCCCCTACTATGTAGAAAGAATCCTCGAGGGCGCGACCCCCTATGAAATTTAATTATTTAATTAAGTTGTTATTATGAGGCAAATTAAAACCAATGTTGGGCCTTGCTGGAGGAGTTTTATTCAAAGACCAACTGTCAAGGGGTCCCCATATACCCAACCGTGTAAGGAACGCAAAATCAAGGAACATAATGCCGGTTTATCGGCTCCTAAGGTGGCATGAGTGGAACAAAACACCGGGCAAAAGGCCAAGCCTTCCACCCATTGCCAAGTATATAGGTGTGTTAATATATATAAGATATATTGTGATATTCCAACAACAAGTTCCAACAAGGAACAATCTTCATCTTCACCTGCAACTAGCAATGCTATAAGAGGGGCTGAGCAAGCGGGTAACATAGCCAAACAACGGTTTGCTGGGAAGGTGTCAAAAGTTATAGGTTTCATGGCAACAAGGAGAGGGGCTGACAATAAAATATGGGTAGCACGACATATAGCGATAGCTTCGAGACATCTAGCATAGCAATGATAGTAAAGGTATCCAAGGTGATGGTCATCTTGCCTGAGATCCCGCAAGGAAGAAGAACGAATCCATGAAGAAGACGAAGAAGAAGCCTCGAAGACGAACCACGTGTAGTCGAACGAATCCTCACGATCGCAACGGAAAAAGCACTAATGAGAAGAAGCAAGCAACAGGGTAAACACACAACACCAGAACATGACAAGATGCTCAACCAAGTATGATGCAAGACAAGTCTATATGATGCAAAACATGGCACGGGATGAAGCACACAAGAACAACACAAACCAACAAGTTTAAATGAGGCCGGAATCAACATATAACAACTCCGGTAAGTCCTCATATGCACATTTCAAAATTGGTACAGATCTGAACAAACCTTATGTTCAAGTTGTTAAACAGCAAGTTAACATGCACCATGATGATCTACTCAAAAATCTAGTCAAGTTTCATATAAAGTTTGTTTAATTCGGAGCTACGGCCTAGAAGATATGAGCAAAACAAGACAAGCATGTCATCGGTGCAAGATGCACCCAAACATCAAGCAAACACACTCCAAATAGGTAAACAACATGATATTATGCTTCTACATGCAAAACCACACAAGTTTCATATAGGACACACCCAAAACGGAGCAAAGGTTCAACACATACACATGAAACAAGATATAACAACAAGTTGTCCAAAATCAGTAACATAGCAACTTTGGAGCAAGGTATATATATGCTACAGCACCCAAACATGATAACAAGAGGCATGGATGTGAAGTAGACATGATACTTAACAAGAATGAACTTAGAACACACCCAAAAGCTTGCTGGAACACATTTAAACAAGCATGGCAAGTTGCAATAAATTTATCCATACTTAGTCAAAATCTGGGAAGCCAAAAACATCATCACGATGCTGCCTTCGGAGGCACAAAATAACAAGCATATCAACTCTACTAAGTATGTAAAGATCATGGACATGTAATAGACATAGCATACATCCAACAACTCCATTGGAGCAACTCCATAGGAGGCATGGATCAATAACAACAAGCTTCACCAAAATGATCATGCTGATAAACAGGCTGACAGGTAAATTTATAGCAACTTGAGAGCAAGAAATAAATAAGCTACATCAGGGCATATATGCAAATAAGGGCATGGATGGATAGAGCATAACATGGACAACAAGACATGATCATTTGACATACTAAAACATGCATGGAAGTGAGTGGGGCATCAAGCAAACATAGCATCAGGTTTAACAGTTTCCAGACTTAGCAGTTTTTTCACTAACTATAAAACAACAACATTGGCATGGCATGTTTACAAGCTTGTTTAAGTCACCTCAAGGCATATCATGAAAAGTGGATTACACCAGAGCAAAGATGGCATGGTTGTGCTTCTAAAACATATTGACATGTGGCATGAAGACAACCACACCAATAGCAATGAGCAAGTCAAAACAGCATCTCACAACAAGTTTCAGCACTTATCAGCCACATGCACTTTTGCAACAGAGAATAACATGGAAATATGGCACCTAACATGAATGCTACAGCAACCAACATGTAGAGCACTTCACAAGGAACATTTTGACATATCATATGATCCATTTGGATAAACATGCACAAAGTTATCACATCTCAAACATGCTAACAAAATTACCGTTATCAGCAGTTTTAAACATATAGCACTCTTGCAACGATGATTAGGGCATCAAGATGAACTCAAACAAGCATGCCACAGTGGAACAAAATGAAGAGCATATCACCACGATAATTTTGACATATCATATGCATCATTTGGACCACCACACAAAAAGATACAGCCACACAAACATGCAACAAAATTAACAAATTTTAGGACTTAGCAGTTTTTTCAACTCCAAAAAAAAACACAGAGAGCGTAGAATAGTAAGAGACGCACGGGGCGGGGAATAGGTGGGCTCACCCTAGTGGGCCTGGACCCAAAATAGGAAGAGGCCGGCCTGGCTGTGGCAGAGCGGAGCTGGGCCGGCGGAGCTGGCGAGGCGGGCTGGCCTGGCGGATCCGGTCGGAGCTGGGCCTGGCTGGGCCGGCCTTGCGGGAGGAGGAGGGCCCACGCGGGGAGGCGCTGACGCTCGTCGTCCCTCCTTCCCATGCCCGCACGAGGAGAGGCAGGGGCAGTGGCGGCCGGGATGCCGCGGCGCCGATGATGGCTGCAGGTGGCTGAGGCGAGCCGGGGATGGGCAGATCCCGCGGATCCGGCCTAGATCCGGCCGGAGGCGGGAGTTCCGACGGCGAGGAGGAGCTTGGAGGCGGCGACGACAACGAGGCTGGCGCGGCGCACTCCGGCGGCCGGCGGCGGAGGCACGCGGCGGCGAGGTGCGCTCCGGCGAGGAGACAGCGGAGGCGCAGCGTCGGGGTCGAGCGAGCGGGAGGCTCGGGCACTCGGGCCCCGCGGTAGAGTGGCGGCGGCGTTCGGACCCGGGCGGGCCAGGCACGGGCCCCGGCGGGCTGCGCGGTGGTGGAAGGAGAGGTGGACAGCTGGCGGTGCAGGAGTGGCTCGTGGCGGCGGCGGCGCTGACGTGGCGGCCCCGGATTGGATGGGGTGAGGTGGAGGCGGCTGGACATGTCCGGCGCGGGTGCACATGTGCGGCGGCGCGAGGTGGAAGAAGGCTAGGGTTCATCCGCGAATTTGGATGGGGAGGGCTAATTTATAGGTAGAGGGAGCTATGAGTGTCCAAATGAGGAGCGGTTTTCGGCCACGCGATCACGATCCAACGACCGAGAGCATGGAGGTGGTTAGGATGGGCTTGTGGGTTGTTGTGAAAGCGGTGCTGGGCCAAAAGGGAAAAGGCTTCCGGTGGTTAACACGGTTAACCGTTGGGCTATCAAACGAGCTCCGAATGCGACGAAACTTGACAGGTGGTCTACCTATGCTATAATAAGACCACACGCCAAGTTTCAATTCATTCCGAGAACATTTTCCGGCCACTCATAAAATAAATATCCGGAGGTGCCGCGGGCACGTGCAAGTGTGTCTCGGCTCAGAACGGAGAACGGAAAGGACGGGCGGACTCGGACGGATGCAAGTTTTGAAAACAATGCAGATGCAATGCACACGATGACATGGAAAAATGCAACATGCAAGCGGATGACATGGCAACGACGACGAATAACTGGCTGACACCTGGCGCATCGGTCTCGGGGTGTCACAACACTACTCCAACGAGTGTATGGCTCCCCACAAAAGAAGAGAAGGCTCAGCTAAAAGGAGAAGTAGAAGAGAAGATTCACCACCAAGAGAGAGAAGGAGTAGAGATGATCGTTATGAACAAAGACCTTCTCGGAGAAGCAAAGATTCGGAAAGGAAGGACAAATCATCAAGGAACTATACAAGACGAAGACATCAAGCTCATGTTGGTGAATGGGCATCTGGTTCCGACTCCGATAACCACTCTGAGAGAAGCTACTACTCCGACTTCGAAGGTACTCAAGATGAAGGTGTTACCGGAATTGCTCTTGTGTCAACCAACTCCTACGACATATTTGACTTACCAAATGAAGGAATTGGAAGATGATTCATGGCTAAAGGCCATAAGGTATCACACCCCGAGTATCTTGATTTCAATAGTGATGAAGATGACTTGCTAGGAGATGATGATTTACTTGTTGGTAGCAATAGTGATGAAACTTTTGATGAAAACTATGACGAAATTGCTATTAATCATGCTAATCAAGATAAAACGAATGACAATGATAAGGAGAAGATTGAGCGTCTAACTAAAGAACTAAACACTCTTAAGTTAGCTCATGAAACTACCTTGGAAGATTATCGATAACTTTTAAAGACTCATGAGAAGTTACGCTTTGAAAAGCTCAACCTTGAGCAAGAGCATGAGTTCTTAATGGAAATCAATGATGATCTTCGCAGGAAAAGTTCTTCTTACATTGCCAAGCATTTACTCTTGTCTACC
Organism: Secale cereale; assembly: GCA_902687465.1. Lineage (NCBI taxonomy): Eukaryota > Viridiplantae > Streptophyta > Magnoliopsida > Poales > Poaceae > Secale > Secale cereale. The sequence goes on from LR738711.1 coordinate 208,263,141, forward strand.
TACATGCCACAAGTAAAATCTAGCAACAAGAACAAGAAAGATTCTTCGTCTAGTAGTAACAATAATCATGCTAAATTCAATGGTGTTGCTTCTAGTAGTTCTCTTGATTCCACTAAGGACTCTCTTAGTCAAGTTACACTTGAGCAAGAAAATAGCTTATTGAAGGGAATTATGGAGAACTATGTTTACAAGAGTCTTGCCGGGAGTAAGCAATTTGAGGAGATTGTACGCAATCAAGGAAGACACCGAAAGAATCAAGGTGTTGGTTTTGAACGAAAGTTCAATGCCAATGGAGTTGAGTGGGAGGAAGATTAATACCCCAAGACGAAGTTTGTTCCTCAGCGAGAGAAGTATGATACTACTTCTTTTCGATGGACACAAGCACAAGATGATCTTCCACCACAAGACCACAAGCTAAAGGGCAAGGATAAGCTTCAAGAAGAGATTAATGCATTTAAAGAAGCTCCTAAGACCTTGGTCAAGTGGGTCCCCAAGACTACATCAAGTTCTACCTCGTCAAGTGCGACTACAACTCCAAGGATCCCCATCAAGGTGGTGTGGATCACGAAGAAGAAGAACTAGAAAGTTCTTGAGGGTGACTCCGCCAACACACTTCACTCATATCATTTTGGCAAAGTACAAGTGCAAACAACTTTAACATCTTGCACTAGTTCAAGGAGTCACAAACCCTCTTGTTGGTAAGACAAGGGACAAGGTAACCTAATGCTTTCATGGACATCATCTTGTGTGCAATTCACTCTATGTCTATGGATATCCTTATTTGTTCCTTGTGGGACTAACCCGTGTAGGTATTGAAAGTGCAACTCACTCCAATGGATTGCTCCAAATGATCTACATCAACATTGAGCGTCTACATCTTGAACACCTACATGAAGTCATCATCGACAAAACTCAAGGTTATTTCATCCCTCTTAGGGGGGATATCACATATAGGGGGATCTTTACTCTAACAATTGAGCTAAAGCAACTCTAATGATGTGAACACAACAATGCTTTATGTAAAAGTGGTAACCCCACTTGCGCTTAAACGATGAGTATGACCTATGATCAAATGTTCTCATTTGACCCCTAAGTCAATATACTCATATATAGATGACCTAGTCATCGCCAATTGCTTGATAAATGCTAGAGTGGTTGTGCATGCTTTGCCACATGTTTCATTTGCTATCTTATTGTGTGAGCATGTTGAATGCATATTTTTCTCATTCGAGGACATCCATTTGTTGCTTTGATTGCTTGGCTCTTTTTCTTTTGCCAAATGGATGGACAAGAATACCTAGGAACCCCCTCTAGCTATCTATGATTTTCCCGTCTCCAATTCCATTCATGCTACATCACAAAGCTTGATCAATTCAGATTCAAACCACTCTGTGTGAGGAGCACTCGAAGTCCCCGATTCGTCATAGGCTTAAATATCCAAAACCTCTTTGTGCATTTCGGTATGACCGAGTCATCCACTTCGGTCACGCCGTGTTAACTAAGTTGATCTAGGTTTTCAATATCGGTGCAACCGATTTGAACATTTCGGTCCCACCGAGTTGCAGCAACTGCTAGCAGTTTTGCATCTCGGTGCCACCGAGTTGTTCCACTCGGTCACATCGACAGTGTCAGGTTATATATACTCACGGGCCAATTTTTGGAAAACTGCCCGCGCGTGACCTGCTCTTCCTCTTTGGGTCTCCGGATCGTCTTCACGCCACCAGTGACCTCCCGCCGCTGGATTCCTCCGCCGTCAACGGAAATCTACGCCGCCGTTGCCGCCATAGCAAGTCCACCGCCGAGTTAGGGTATGGACTTGATTCTTTGTGCTATTCCTTAACTCCGATTTGTAGCACATTGCATTGCCATGTTCTCTTCCACGTATGAGATCTTCCTATCCAGCAAAAAACTTCGTAGAAAGTAGTTTTGATTCGAAAAATTTAGGGTTAGGTCTCTGCTGAACTCCATCTCGGACCGACCGAGTTGTAGAAACCTATCCCACCGATTTGGCTTAGGCCATTGCACAAGTGATTTTCGGTCTGACCGAAAGTTGCAAATCGGTGTGACCAAGTTCAACTCTCAGTGAAACCCTAGCAATATATGTGCCACTAAACTGTGACTCGGTTTGACCGAGTTTATTAGTTCAGGCTCCAGAATTGCTTTGGTGTCACCGAGTTTAACAAATCGGTAGCTCCGAGATGCTTTCTGTAGAGAACTAAAACTAAGTTTTTCTTATCATCTATTTTGCAAAAATTATATGCTTTGTGATGGTCATCCACTCTACCTCATCTACATATATTCATAGGGTCTGCTTTCAGTGCCAAGATGTCAGATCAAAAGTGACAGTCAGAATGTGTCTGAGGAGCAGGTACACCTGAGTAAGGGCACTAGTCCCTCTAACAACTTTGATGAGGGTAGCAGGAGCACACCTAGTGATCTCCCAAAGGCTGCTACCAAGTCAAGAAATAAGAAAACTTCAGATACTGAGGATGAGGACTTTGTGGCAGATGAGGCCACTTCCAAGAAGAAAGTGCTCAGGAAAGAGTATGGCACAGCTGAGGCATCTAAGCCAGGGCAGAAAAGGAAAATCCTTGCCAAGAGGAATCCCATGTCTAAAGCCAGAGCCTCTACTCAAGAGACTATGGTGTTCACACTTGAATCCAGGGATGATGAGCCTGGAGGTACAAAGAAGTGACCTAGGAAGACAACAGCCAGAGTGATTGGCAAGCCATCCATGAGGGATGATGATGAAGCTGAAGCAGAAGAGGAAGAGGTTGTTGCACCAGCACCCAAAGCTCAAAAGCTTATGGGAGATGCTATCAAGTCTGGGGCTGCCCCTTATAAGCCCAAGACTGCTCCCAAAACTACTCAAGCCACCAAGTCTGCACCCAAGAGGAGCATAAGGAACATTCCAGCTTCAGAAAAGAACAAGGCCCCTGTGCCTGAAGTTGTTGAGGAAGCTGAGGCTCAAGTGCTCAGAAAGCTGAAGCCCAAGATCCCTGATCACAATGATGCCCATTTAGTTGCTGAGGATATGAAGCTGAGAAAGGATGCATGTCTCAGGTTATGGAGAAAGTCTGATCCATATGCCATAAGGAGAAGGACTGTTGTGGACTACAGGTTTCACACAAAGGAACAACAAGACTTCTATGAGACAGTCCTGCTTGATAAGAAGCCCATTGTCTATGATACGAGAAGAGTGGACTGAGATTTCATTGATGATAATGCAGATTATTTCCCCAATGTGCATGAGAGCTTCAAAGCATGTGGAGTTAACAAGTTTGTGGCTCAAAAGTTGACTAAGTGGAATGATGAACTCATCATGCAATTCTACTCCACAACTCACTTCTATCTTGATGGTAGGATTGTATGGATGTCTGAAGGTACAAGGTACCAGTCAACTGTTGCTGAGTGGGCCAAGCTAATCAATGCCCCTGAAGAGCATGAGGATGATCTAGATGTCTATGCCAAGAAGAAGCAAGACCACAACTCCATGGCAAATATGTACAAGGTGATCCCTGATGATGATCTGGAAACACACAAGTTTGGATCTGTACATCATTTGCAGGCTGGTCTAACCACCATCAACACAATCTTGAGGCATACACTGCTGCCAAAAATCTGGAGATGCAAAGATGATCAGAAGCCATTCTATCAACATGCTGCATTTTTTGATGTGCCACAGAAATTCAAAGTTATGAGCTTGATTGTAGAGACAATCAAGAGGACTGCTGCAGATCAGAAGAGATCATGTGGGTATGCTCCACACATCCAGATGCTTATCAACTCTAAAATGGGCACATGCACTTACTTGTTGGACAAGGAATATCTACCCTTGGTGCCTGACTTTGAGGACAACACAGTTGTCATGGATGAGAATGAACCATCTTCAGTACAAGCTCATGAAAGGAGAGAGAAGGCCAACGCAGAGAAAGCTGCCAAGATGCCAAGTGCAGAAGAAGCATCTCAAATGACTCTCAAATCCAAGCAAGATCAAATGGCATATCTGATTCAAGCTACCATGAGGATTGAGAAGGGCTTGGCCACCCTGACTCAGAACCAGGAGATCTTGGAGAGGATCATCGAGACTAAGTTCTATGATCTTGATCTGAAAGTGACAAAGATCCAATCTGCAGTTGAGAAGCTTCAGGAGGAAGTAGAGGAGAGAGGAGGACAGGCTACCACAGATGCATTTCAGTGAGTGCCTCGAGGTCAGAGATCTGCTGCAGTGCCAGTTCTAGACAGTAGAGCTACTACATCTTCTCCAACAGCCACAGCCTCAGTGCCACCTCCAGCAGCCACTCCACCAGCTCCAGCTACTTCGTTGGAATCCTTCATCCTTGGAGTTCTCTCTACACCGCCTCCCGAAGACCAAGCCTGAGAGACACATAGCACTATGCATTTTCGAACTTTTTGGTAACTTGTCGCCAAAGGGGGAGAAATATGTATAGATCATAGGCTTCGAGAGAGAGTGTTTGGCCTCTTTGGTCTCTCTTGCTTTTGGTTGAACTTTATTGTGTGTTTGTTTCATACTCTTTATCCGTGTGTGAGATACTTGTGTGATCATGTGTTTGATCATATGCTACCTTAATGTTTGCTTGAATGATACTATCTCTATATTTCCATATGATCATTCACTTTGCTTGGTGATGAGTGCATGCTTTAGTGTATATCATTTTGAGCACTCCACCAAGATGTATGTGACATGGAAGAGTAACCCATGATCCTAATCGATTGTGCATTTGCATTCAAACGCAAATTTTTAAATAATGCACAAATTTAGGGGGAGCTCTTGTCTATCACATACTTCTCAAAGCGATGATATATTTAAATCTTATTATCATTAGTCGAAGCTTTGATCTATATGTTGTCATCAATTCCCAAAAAGGGGGATCCTCGGGTGGTTTTGGTAATTACTAACAACATATAGCTCATTGAACTAATGCTATATCAAGATAAAATTTCAGGAAAGTTCAATATTTGGCATGGCATGGATTAGGATTGTGGACCCCTCAAAATGCTAAGGACAAAAGGATTGGCTCAAGCTCGAAGCTGAGGACTCTACATTTTTCCATTCTAGTGATCCAAGATCACATTCAGTCCATAGGAATGCCAATACTATTAAAAGGGGATGAGGTGTTGCTTAATGGGTTGCTTGCTCAAAATGCTTAGTGATATGCTCCAAACCCTCAACCACTTTCCCACATCCACATATGTCCCAAACCAAAAGTCAAACTCGGCCCCACCAAAAACATCTATCCGGTGCCACCGAGTTCATTTGACATAGCCACTGCCAGAAACCCTAATCATTTCGGTCTCATCGAAAGAGATCTCGGTCTCACCGGGATGGGATTGCAAACTCTCTGTTTGCCTTCGTAACATTTCGGTTTCACCGAGATGAGCGATCGGTCCCATCGAGTTTGTAATGCAAACTCTCTGTTGCCTCTTCGTAACATTTCGGTTTCACTGAAATGAGCGAATTGGTCCCACCGAGTTTGCCTGACCAACACTCTGTGTGCTCTTTACCAAAATCGGTCTCACCGAGTTTGTGTAATTGGCCCCACCGAGATTATGTTATGCCCTAACCCAAATGAAATCGGTCCCACCGAGCTGATCACATCGGTCCCACCTAAATACCTAACGGTTACATTATGAACTAAATCGGTCTGACCGAGTTCTTTAAATTGGTCCCATCGAGTTTGGTAAATTGTGTGTAACGATTAGATTTTTGTGTGGAGGCTATATATACCCCTCCACCCACTCTTCACTTGTGGAGAGAGCCATCAGAACATACCTACACTTCCATCATTCATGTTCTGAGAGAGAACCACCTACTCAAGTGTTGAGACCAAGATATTCCATTCCTACCATATGAATCTTGTTCTCTAGCCTTCCCCAAGTTGCTTTCCACTCAAATCCTTTCCTCCACCATATCCAAATCTGTGAGGAGCTGTTTGAGTGTTTGGGAGACTATCATTTGAAGCATTTGAGCAAGGAGTTCATCATCAACACACCGTTTATTACCTTTTGGAGAGTGGTGTCTCCTAGATTGGTTAGGTGTCACTTGGGAGGGTCCGACAAGATTGTGGAGTTGAACCAAGGAGTTTGTAAGGGCAAGGAGATCACCTACTCCGTGAAGATCTACCGCTAGTGAGGCAAGTCCTTCGTGGGCGATGGCCATGGTGGGATTGGCAAGGTTGCTTCTTCGTGGACCCTTCGTGGGTGGAGCCCTCCGTGGACTCGCGCAGCCGTTACCCTTCGTGGGTTGAAGTCTCCATCAACTTGGATGTACGATAGCACCACCTATCGGAACCAAGACAAAAAACATCGTTGTCTTTACTTGCGTTTGCTCCTTCCGAACTCCTCCCTTTACCTTCATATGCAATTGTTTACTTTCCACTGCTATACTCTTAGAATTGCATGTGTAGGTTGATTGCTTGACTTGTGCTAAGTTGCTAAAATCTGCCAAGAATTAAAATTGGGAAAAGGCTACATTTTTATTGGGTCAAGTAGTCTAATCCCCCCTCTAGACATACTTTCGATCCTACAACGAGCCGCCGAGGCCCGCTAGCGCGGGGTGCAGGAGGAGAAGCTGAAGGCCCAGGAGGATGCGGTCGCCGGCCGCGACATCGAGCTGGAGCAGTCGGCGCGGGAGCAGGCCACGGAGCACGGCCGCCTGTAGAAGCTGAAGGAGGAAGTCGAGGCGGAGAAGGCCCGGCTAGAAGCCAAGGTGAAGGCTCTTGTTCAAGACCGCAGGGCCTTCAAATCCCTTGAGCTGAAGTCCCGCAAGGCGCTGCATGAGCTCTATGGGAAGGGCTTGAAGGAGTCGTTGGTTTCCGACGAGGAAGGCCCTGCCGAGCTAATCCCTCAGCTTGTCACGACGCTCGGGGGCGTCGTTAACGGGATCAGCCCTATGGTGGAGGGGGAGGCTCGCGCGCTTTCTGCTTCAGCCTTGACGCGCGTCTTTAGCCACCTCCATCTTCGCGACCCGAGCACCGACCTTGGAGCCCTGCTTGAGCGTGTGGACGAATAGTGCTGCATGGCTGCTGCCGAAGCCGTGAAGGACCGGGTGGATGCCCTGCTAGAGAAGTTCCTCGCCATCGATCCTGCGCCCCCTGCTAGTGATGCCGCCGACCCTGCAACAGCGGCTGACGACGATGCCGACGTCGAGGGGGCGCTCCTTGCGGGCGACAACAATGCCCAAGGCTGAAGAGGAGACTTGCCGGCAGTGCTTTCCTCCGCTTTTATCTCCTGCAACATGCACCATGCCTCATGGAGGCGTTAAAACTTATGCTTTGGTATTTGAAGAACAATACGTTTTTGTAATAATTACTAGGATTTCGCGATTTCCTTCCCGCTTGCTCTAGTGTTCTGCGTCGGCAGAGCCCGGCCCCACGCATACCTCAGCCGCCATTGGCTCATCCGGATCGCTAGGATAATGCCAGGGGGTGAGGGGCTACGTGACCAGTTAGGCTCCTGAGACGCGATGCTCAGGAGTCCTCCTTGATGTACGAATAGACCTCGGGAAGGGAACGCGAAACTAGGCCTTAGTGTTCTGTGTAGGCAGAGCCCGGCCCCGCGCGTACCTCAGCCGCCGCTGGCTCGTTCGGATCACCAGGACGAGGCCAGTGGGTGAGGGGCTATGTGACCAATTAGGCTCCTGAGATGCGATGCTCAGGAGCCCTCCTTGACATACGAACAGACCTCCATACATGTCCTGGCAAGGGCGTACGCCAGGCGTGACCTGAGCGTAGCCCCCGTGCCCAACCTCCTCACGCGACTCTCCCGAGGAGAAAGTGTTGAGACGAGGCTAGGCACCTGCTGGCTCCTTGAGGTTGATACGGCCAAGGGCCCGCCCTTAGTTGTTTATCACCAGCGTGGAGCATAGCGCTTCCGCACTTGCATGGGCATAGCCGCTCCTCGACCGTGTCGACTACCAGTGCAGAGCATGGTGCTTCCAGTAGTGCGTGGGTGAGAACTCCCTCTGAGTGGAGCCCCCGGGGCGTGTACAACCCCGCCTTGACACATGGCTTGCACGGCAGGGCTAGACGAGGTGTGTCTGGGCACCCATGAGCCAGCGCGGGACTCATGAGGCCCTACCTCAAGGCAAGTTTCGCCTGAATTTGATCCTTGATTGCTGTGGTGGTCCTGCGAGATGGTTAGGTAACCTGCGCCGAATGAATTTCCTGAGGCGATCACATGAGAAGGCCAGACACCAACGGCCCCAGGAGGTGACGTGAACGGGGCCGTCCTGCGAGATAGAGCTCAGTCGTTGGGTTTATTGATGTTGCAGGGACGGACCCGAGCACAGATGCCGTGCCCAGACTTCTCATGTGAAAAATCCAGAAGAAAGACAACCGGCGCACGGCTCCTGTGGTGGAGGGACACCGGGATGCGCGCCCTGGCTCGTATGTCCGTGATTAGCTCATGAGAGAACGAGGCACCAAGGGCCACGGGAGGTGACGTACACGGGAGCTAGCCCGCAAGCCAGAGCTCAGCCTCTTGGGTTTAGCGACACTGCAGGGAAGGACCCAAGAGTAGACGTCGTGCCAGCCCTTAATCATGAGGCGGTCGTGGGCGGTCTTGCCGGGGCGCACGAAATTCGTGGTATCGAAGTACTGGACATGCATATAATAAGCATGAAGCAACTCACGGAAAGAGGCAAACTAGCTCAGGTAATGCAAATGCGATACATGCCACAGGGACAGACCCATGCGGCCTGGGGATGATGCAGCCCGAGGGGCGCCCCAACAGAGTAAGCTAAAGATGCAAAAGGATACACGTCACAGGGACAAGCCCGTGCGACTTGGGGATGATACAATCCGAGGGGTGCCCCCAACTGAACAACCTAAAACATAGTCACCTGGCACCGATGCTGGAGAGATGTTGATGTAGCTGAAGACGCTCGCTGCAGATGTCGCTCCCATTGAGCCGCCTGATTCTGGGACCTCGCGAGGCTCTTGAGGTTCCGAGAGCTCACGAAGAACCGTTGCCACCTCCGCTAGGATCTCCTGATGCCTGGCCTCACGAGCCGCCAGGACATCCCGCATGTGGCACGGGTACATGACCGCCTGGTTGGGCAAGCCGAAGGGCATGCAGACGTAGCTGTGAGGAGGGCCCTCGTACCGGCCCACCTGAGACAGCCAGTAGAGCTCCTGAGACGCGACTCTGTTGAGTCATGGGAGGTTGATGCAGACGCGCAGCCCGTCGCCCGAGCCTGGGACGACCGCTGCACTTGGTGGTATGGCGCGGAGCTCGCCCAGCATTGCCCTTGGTACATGCAAGTCTTCGATGGTCTGGTCGATGAACTCCTGAGCACTTGGCGCTTCGTGCCTTGTGCTCTCGTGAGGGAAACATGCGGTGAAGCAGGCCTCCACATGGTGCCCGAGCGCCTCCCTCATGAGATTGGCTAAGTTAGAGGCCCTCCAGAGGAGAGCCCCCAAGCCCAACCTAAGAGGGAGGGAGGCGCCCCGTCCACGGGTGCGGATCCTGAGGCGCGGCCGTCGGGTGCTGCTTCCTCATGAGGCTCCATGGCGAGCAAATGCTTCTTCTTCTTCGGGATGGCTTCAGGGGGGTAGATGATGCCTTTGTTGTCTGGGTCCTCGACTGATGTAGCCTGGTAAGTGCGCTCAAGGGAGAAGACATCGTCCTTTTCCTCGCACGCGATGGTGATGATGTCGCGGCTTCCTGGCATCTTGAGGATGTTGTAGCCTTGGTGAGTCATTGCCATGAACTTGGCCAGAGCCGGATACCCAAGAATGGCGATGTATGGGAGATGGATGTGAGCGACATCGAAGTCGATGAGCTCGGTGTGGTAGTTGTCGCGGGTGCCAAAGGTGACGGGGAGCAGGATTTGCCCGATTGGGGTTGTGGAGCCGTCGGTCACCCCCGAGAAGGGCTTGGTAGGCTGCAGCTGGTCATATGACACTTGGAGACAGTCAAACGTGTTGACGGAGAGAACATTGAGCCCTGCACCGCCATCGATGAGGGTTTTGGTAACCTGGACGTTACTGATGATGGGTGAGCAGAGCATTGGGAGAGTGCCGGCGGTTGCTGCGCACTTGAGCTGGTCAGCTGAGCTGAAGGTGATGGTGCACTTAGACCACTTGAGCGGTCGCGTGGCCTCTATCTTGGGAAGAGTTGCGTTCACTTCTCGGGCGAACTGCTTGAAGATGTGCTAGAGGCTAGAGCCTGCGCACCGCCCAAGATGCAGGTGATGGTGCGAGGCTCCTAGAAGCCCCCAGCCCCTTCGTCCTGATCGTCATTCCTCCTTGGCAGTGGTGGCAGCGGAGGGAGGCCGGCCTTGCCCTGAGGGCGGTCCTCACGAGGCTGGTCCCTCCAGGCGCCCTCGCGAGGCTAGTCGTGCCAGCGGTCCTCATGAGGCTGATCACGCCACTCCTGACGAGGGCCACGGTCGTCCCAGCGCCCTCCAGTTCGGCTTCCTCCACGGTCGTAGCCTCGGTCGTTGTGCTCGGGGCATCGGCTGAAGCGCCCATCGCGAATGGCCCTGAGCTCCTGACAGTCATTGGTGTTGTGGTTGTGCACGTTATGGAAGGTGCGGAATGGACGGCTGCTCTTGGATGACTCTGGGTGGTCGCGGCCATGCTTCATCTCCAGTTCTGCCGCGAGCACGGCCACTCCCTTGCGCTTCACGTCTTTAGCCTTGGCCTTCTTGTCTGCTGGGTCAGCAGCGGGGAGCTCGACGAGGGAAAGGCGCCCTTCCTTATCTCTCGCGCACTTGGTCGCTATGTTGAACAGCTCCAGGGCTGTGCACAGATCCTCATGGATGGCGAGCTCCTCCTTCATCTTGAGTTCGTGGACGCCATCGGAGAATGCTGAGATGATGGCCTCGTCCATCACCTTGCGAATTGATAACCCACAAGTGTAGGGGATCACAACAGTTTTCGAGAGTAGAGTATTCAACCCAAATTTATTGATTCGACACAAGGGGAGCCAAAGAATACTCTCAAGTATTAGCAGTTGAGTTGTCAATTCAACCACACGTGGAAGATTTAATATCTGCAGCAAAGTATTTAGTAACAAAGTAATGTGAAAGTAACGGTAACACTGGCAAAAGTAACGGTAGCAGTTTTGTAGTGATTGTAACAGTAGCAGCGGTAAAGTAACTAAGCAATGAGCAATATGTGAAAAGCTCATAGGCATTGGATTGGTGATGGATAATTATGTCGGATGCGATTCCTCGTGTAATAGTTATAACCTAGGGTGACACAGAACTAGCTCTAGCTCATCAATGTAATGTAGGCATGTATTCCGAATATAGTCATACATGCTTATGGAAAAGAACTTGCATGACATCTTTTGTCCTACCATCCCGTGGCAGCGGGGTCCTATTGGAAACTAAGGGATATTAAGGCCTCCTTTTAATAGAGTACGGGACCAAAGCATTAACACTTAGTGAATACATGAACTCCTCAAACTACGGTCATCATCGGGAGTGGTTTTTATTATTGTCACTACGGGGTTGCCGGATCATAACACATAGTAGGTGACTATTTACTTGCAAGATAGGATTAAGAACTCACATATATTCATTAAAACATAATAGGTTCAGATCTGAAATCATGGCACTCGGGCCCTAGTGACAAGCATTAAGCATGGCAAAGTCATAGCAACATCAATCTTAGAACATAGTGGATACTAGGGATCAAACCCTAACAAAACTAACTCGATTACATGGTAAATCTCATCGAACCCATCACCGTCCAGCAAGCCTACGATGGGATTACTCACGCACGGCGGTGAGCATCATGGAATTGGTGATGGAGGAAGGTTGATGATGACGACAGCGACGATCTCCACTCTCCGGAGCCCCGAACGGACTCCAGATCAACCCTCCCAAGAGAGATTAGGGCTTGGCGGCGGCTCCGTATCGTAAAACGCGATGAATCCTTCTCTCTGATATTTTTCTCCCTGAAAGTGAATATATGGAATTGGGGTTGAGGTCGGTGGAGCGTCAGGGGGCCCACGAGACAGGGGGCGCGCCCCCACCCTCGTGGACAGGGTGTGGGCCCCCTGATCTTGATTCTTTCGCCAATATTTTTTATATATTGCAAAAATATTCTCCGTTGATTTTCAGGTCATTCCGAGAACTTTTATTTATGCACAAAAATAACACCATGGCAGTTCTGCTGAAAACAACGCCAGTCTGGTTTAGTTCCATTCAAATCATGCAAGTTAGAGTCCAAAACAAGGGCAAAAGTGTTTGGAAAAGTAGATACGTTGGAGACGTATCAACTCCCCAAGCTTAAACCTTTGCTTGTCCTTAAGCAATTCAGTTGACAAACTGAAAGTGATAAAGAAAAACGTTGACAAACTCTATTTGCTCTTGTTGTTGCAAATATGTAAAGACAACATTCAAGTTTTCAGCAAAGATTATGAACTTACCACATTCACAATAACATTCAGGTCTCATGTTTACTCATATCAATGGCATAATCAACTAGCGAGCAATAGTAATAAAGCTTGGATGACTACACTTTCTCAAAACAATAATAATATGATATAACAAGATGGCTCGCTAGCCCTTTCTGAGACCCAAAACATAAATGCAGAGCACCTCTGAAGATCAAGGACTGACTAGACATTGTAATTCATGGTAAAAGAGATCCAGTCACAGTCATACTCAATGTAAATTAATAGCGATGCATGCAAATGACAGCGGTGCTCTCCAACTGGTGCTTTTTAGACTCAACATAAAAGTAAATAGATAGGCCCTTCGCAGAGGGAAGCAGGGATTTGTAGAGGTGCCAGAGCTCGAATTTTGAAATAGAGATGAATAATATTTTGAGCGGTATACTTTCATTGTCAACATAACAACCAAGAGATCTCGATATCTTCCATTCTACACACATTATAGGCGGTTCCCAAACAGAATGGTAAAGTTTATACTCTCCCACCACCAACAAGCACACTCCATGACTGGCCCGAAACAACGGGTACCGTCCATACCAACAACGGCCCTGGGGGAGTTTTGTTTAATTATTTTGATTTGTTTTGAGCATGGGACTGGGCATCCCGGTTACTAGCCATTTTCTCGTGAATGATGAGCGGAATCCACTCATCGTGAGAATAACCCACCTAGCATGGAAGATATAGACAACCCTAGTTGATACATGAGATGTTCGAGCATACAAAACATAATTTCATTTGAAGGTTTAGAGTTTGGCACATACAAATTTACTTGGAACGGTAGGTAGATACCGCATATAGGAAGGTATGGTGGACTCATATGGAATAACTTTGGGGTTTATGGAAGTGGATGCACAAGCAGTATTCCCTCTTAGTACAAGTGAAGGCTAGAAAGAGACTGGTAAGCAACCAGCTAGAGAGCGACAACAGTCATGAACATGCATTAAAATTAATCAATAGTGAATGCAAGCATGAGTAGGATAAATCACCATGAACATATCGTGGAGGCTATGTTGATTTTGTTTCAACTACATGCGTGAACATGTGCCAAGTCAAACCACTTGAATCGTACAAAGGAGGATACCACCCTACCATACCAAATCACAACCATTTTAATATCATGTTGGCACGCAAGGTAGACCATTATAAACTCCTAGCTAATTAAGCATGGCATGAGAAACTATAATCTCTAATTGTCATTGCAAGCATGTTTCATTCATAATAGGCTGAATCAGGAATGATGAATGATATGTCTCCAACGTATCTAAAATTTTTGATTGTTCCAAGCTATTATTTATGATGTTTTGGATGTTTAATGGGCTTTGTCATACACTTTTATATTATTTTTGGGACTAACCTACTAACCCAAAGGCCCAGTCCAGATTGCTGTTTTTTGCCTATTTCAGGGTTTTACAGAAAAGGATTATCAAACAGAGACCAAACGGAATGAAACCTTCGGGAGAGATATTTTTCGAGAAAATCACGCACGGGAGACTTGAGAACCACGGAGTAGAGCACACGTGGTGCCCACGAGGGTGCCCCCCCTATAGGGCGCGCCCCCTGCCTCGTGGGCCCCACGTTTAGCCCCCGGTACCCTCCTTCCTCCTATATATACCTACGTACCCCGAAACCATCAGACGAACAGAGAAAACCCTAGTTCCACCGCCATAACCTTCTGTTCCCGTGGGATCCCATCTTGGGGCCTGTTCCGGAGCTCCGTCGGTGGGGGGATCTACCACGGAGTGCTTCTACATCATCATCATTGCCTCACCATGAGTTCTGAGTAGTTTACCACGGACCTTCGGGTCCATAGCTAGTATCTAGATGGCTTCTTCTCTCTCTTTGGATCTCAATACAAAGTTCTCCTCGGTCTTCGAGGAGATCTATTCGATGTAATCTCTTTTTGCGGTGTGTTTGTCGAGATCTGATGAATTGTGGGTTTATGATCAAGATTATCTATGAGAAATATTTGGTTCTTTTCTGAACTCTTTATGTATGATTATAATATCCTTGCAAGTCTCTTTGAATTATTGGTGTGGTTTGGCCTACTAGATCTATAGTTCTTGCAATGGGAGAAGTGCTTGGCTTTGGATTCAATCTTGCGGTGTCCTTTCCCAGTGACAGTAGGGGCACCAAGGCACGTATTATATTGTTGCCATCGAGGATAAAAAGATGGGGTTTATATCACTAAGTTTGAGTTTATCCCTCTACATCATGTCATCTTGCTTAAGGCGTTACTCTGTTCTTATGAAATCAATACACTAGATGCATGCTGGATAGCGGTCGATGTGTGGAGTAATAGTAGTAGATGCAGAATCGTTTCGGTCTACTTGTGTCGGACGTGATGCCTATATATAATGATCATGCCTAGATAGTCTCATAATTATTTGCTTTTCTATCAATTGCTCGATAGTAATTTGTTTACCCGTCGTAGAATATCGCTATCATGAGAGAAGCCAGTAGAGAACTCTATGGCCCCCGGGTCTATTCTCAACTTATCAATGTACAATCTACTTTACTTTTCCGCTTTTACTTTCTGTTCTTATAATCAAAAATACCAAAAATATCAAACTATCATCTCTATCAGATCTCACTTTCGTAATTGACCGTAAAGGGATTGACAACCCCTTAACATGTTGGCTGCGAAGTTCTTATTTGTTTGTGCAGGTGCGAGGGACTCGCGCGTGGTCTCCTACTGGATTGATACCTTGGTTCTAAAGAACTGAGGGAAATACTTACGCTACTGTGCTGCATCTCGCTTTCCTCTTCGAGGGAATACAAGGCAAGCTTGAGAAGTAGTAAGAAGAATTTCTGGCGCCGTTGCCGGGGAGGCTTACGCAAAAGTCATATACCAAGTACCTATCACAAACCCTTATCCTTCACATTACATTTTTGCCTCTCGTTTTCCTCTCCCCCACTTCACCCTTGCCATTTTATTTGCCCTTCTTCTGTTGTGTGTTTATCGTTCGCTTGCCCTCATGTCTGAGATGGGGGACGATTTTATCGAGAAGGGAAGTAATGTCGAGGGCAACGTCTATGTTGACCCCCGGATGAAACTACCACTTTACATATTAAGAAGTTTTGGGTTGGTAGTGGTAATATCACTGGAAAAGGAGTTCTTCAAGACTTCTTTACTTGCGCCGGTGCTTTGCCCACTATGGGTGGCTCTATTCTTCACAGAACTAGTAGCCTTGCGGATGTTGTATCTATGCTTATAGTTGAAATTGAAAGGCAATTTATCCATATGCATCCCTGTATTCAGAGAATCTTTTTGGAGTTTTCCAATATTGAGCATTCTTCTGTTAAGCGTGCAGCCACTATCATTTTGGCTCATGAATTTAGATTTATCATGAAAGAGGCCAAAGAAATCTTTGCTCATTACGGGGTAGATGTCGTTCGACCTCCCATAGAGGTCATCTTATTTAATCAAGAAGACATAATGCGGTTGCGATCTCCTGATCATGTTGCTTTTAATAAAAACCTTAGAAAAAGGTTCCTACCGATGTCTTGGTTGATAGAATTTCTGAGATGAATGATGATTTTGCTATTCAAAACAATGGGTTAGGCTTCTCCCTTGAGCGAAGGCTTATGACTTTCTGCCAAAAGAACGCCAATAATGATGAATTGGTTGTTCACTACAAAGGGCCAAAAGAGGAACCTATTCCTCCTGAGATTGATGTGGGGGACTTTTGTCCCATTAAATTTAGCCCTTTTGATTACTTTTGCTTGCCACAAAGGAAACTTGCTGCTGAACGTAGGGAATATGAGATGAGTTTTCGTGATATATCGTATCATTATGGCGTGCCTAGCTAGGGGCGTAAAACGATAGCGCTTTTTGGGAGGCAACCCAATTTTATATTTTTTGTTTTTTCTTCTGTTTAGGAATAAATATTGCATCTAGCTTCTGTTTAGATGTGGTTTTGTGTTTTTTTTTAGTGTTTGTGCCAAGTAGAACCTTTGGGAAGACTTGTGTGAAGTTTATATGATCTTGCTGTGAAAAACAGAATCGTTAGCGCTCGCTAGAATGGTCACCAGATTTTACTGGAGCGTGATATTTAGTTGATTATTTTTGCAGATGATTAATAGACAAATTCCTCACGTTTACCAATTTAGTTTGATTTTTTTGGAGTAACAGAAGTATGCGAAACCTGCAGATTACTACAGACTGTTCTGTTTTTGACAGATTCTGTTTTTCGTGTGTTGTTTGCTTATTTCAATGCATCTATGAGTAGTATTGGGAAGTATGAACCATAGAGAAGTGAATACAGTAGGTTTAACACCAATATAAACAAAGAATGAATTCATTGCAGTACCTTTGAATAGTGGTTTGCTTTCTTATACTAACGGAGCTCACGAGATTTTTGTCTAAGTTTTGTGTTGTGAAGTTTTCAAGTTTTGAGTATTGCTTTGATGGACTATGGAACAAAGAGTGGCAAGGGCCTAAGCTTGGGGATGCCCATGGCACCCCAAGGTAAAATTCAAGGACAACCAACAGCCTAAGCTTGGGGATGCCCCGGGAAGGCATCCCCTCTTTCGTCTTCATCCATCGGTAACTATACTCGGAGCTATATTTTCATACACCACATGATATGTGTTTTACTTGGAGCGTCTTGTATAATTTGAGTCTTTGCTAGTTAGTTTGACACAATTATCCTTGTTGGACACACCTATTTGAGAGAGTTAAATATGTCCTAGGAATTGATAGAACACTCTATATGCTTCACTTATATCTTTTGAGTTGAATATTTTTGCTCTAGTGCTTCACTTATATCTTTTAGAGCACGGTGGTGATAATATTTTGAAGAAATTTTTGAACTCTCATGCCTCACTTATATCCATTTGAGAGTCTATTAAAACAGCATGGTAATGTGCTTAGGCTATAAAACTAGTCTTCACATGATAGACATCCAATATCAATGTAGTAAAAACTTTCACACTTAGTGCATTGAATATGATGAGAAGTTGGATGCTTGATAATTGTTTTGAGATATGAGGATAGTGATATTAGAGTCATGCTAGTGGATTTATCAAGAAATTGAGAAATGCTTGTGTTAAGGGTAGTGATTCCCGTAGCATGCACGTATGGTGAACCGCTATGTGACGAAGTTAGAGCATGATGTATTTGTAAAGTGTCAACCTTTGTTTGGAGGTCGGGGGCGCGCGATGGTCAACTCCTACCAACCTCCCCCCTAGGAGCATGCGTTGATTGCTTTGTTTTGATGACTCGTAAATTTTTGCAATAAGTATATGAGTTCTTATGACTAATGTTGAGTCCATGGATTATACACACTCTCACCCTTCCACCATTGCTAGCCTCTCTTGTATCGCGCAACTTGTCGGTACCATACACCCACTATATATCCTTCCTCAAAACAGCCACCATATATATTCCTCAAAACAGCCACCATACCTACCTATCATGGCATTTCCATAGCCATTCCGAGATATATTGCCATGCAACTTTCCACCGTTCCCTTCATATGGCACGCATCATATTGTCATATTGCCATGCATGATCATGTAGTTGACATCGTATTTGTGGCAAAGCCACCATGCATAATTTTTCATACATGTCACTCTTGATTCATTGCACATCCCGGTACACCGTCGGAGGCATTCATATAGAGTCATACTTGTTCTAGTATCGAGTTGTAATATCTAGTTGTAAATCAATAAAAGTATGATGATCATCATTATTAGAGCATTGTCCCATGTGAGGAAAGGCCAATAAAAAAATATGGCCCAAAAAAATAGAGATGGGCTAAAAAAAGAGAAAGCCCCTCCAAAAAAATGAGAGAAAAGAGGGAAGGGACAACTGCTACTATCTTTTTCCACACTTGTGCTTCAAAGTAGCACCATGTTCTTCATGATAGAGAGTCTCATGTTTAGTCACTTTCATATACTAGTGGGAATTTCATTATAGAACTTGGCTTGTATATTCCAACGATGGGCTTCCTCAAATGCCCTAGGTCTTCATGAGCAAGCAAGTTGGATGCACACCCACTAGTTTCTTTTGTTGAGCTTTCATACATTTTTAGCTCTAGTGCATCCGTTGCATGGCAATTCCTACTCACTCACATTGATATCTATTGATGGACATATCCATAGCCCGTTGATATGCCTAGTCGATGTGAGACTATCTCCCTCCTTTTTGTCTTCTCCACAACCACCTCTCTATTCCACCCATAGTGCTATGTCCAGGGCTCACGCTCATGTATTGCGTGAAAGTTGAAAGCTTTGAAAGAATAGCGTATGAAAACAAGTGCTTGGCTGAAATTGGGGTTGTGGATGATATGAATATTTTGTGTGATGAAGAGGGAGCATAGCCAGACTATATGATTTTGTAGGGATAACTTTCTTTAGCCATAGTATTTTGAGAAGACATGATTGCTTTGTTAGTATGCTTGAAGTATTACTATTTCTTATGTCAATATAGACTTTTGTCTTGAATCTTTCAGATCTGAACATTCATGCCACAATTAAGAGTATTACATTTAAAAACTATGTTGGTTAGCACTCCACATCAAAAATTATGTTTTTATCATTTACCTACTCGAGGACGAGCAGGAATTAAGCTTGGGGATGCTTGATACGTCTCCAACGTATATATATTTTTGATTGTTCCATGCTATTATTTATGATGTTTTGGATGTTTAATGGGCTTTGTCATACACTTTTATATTATTTTTGGGACTAACCTACTAACCCAAAGGCCCAGTCCAGATTGCTGTTTTTTGCATGTTTCAGGGTTTTACAGAAAAGAATTATCAAACGGAGTCCAAATGGAATGAAACCATCGGGAGAGATATTTTTGGAGAAAATCACGCACGGGAGACTTGAGAACCACGGAGTAGGGCACACGTGGCGCCCACGAGGGTGGGGGCGCGCCCCCCTGCCTCGTGGGCCCCACGTTTGGCCCCCGGTGCCCTCCTTCCTCCTATATATACCTACGTACCCCGAAACCATCAGACGAACAGAAAAAACCCTAGTTCCACCGTCGTAACCTTCTGTTCCCGTGAGATCCCATCTTGGGGCCTGTTCCGGAGCTCCGCCGGAGGGGGGATCTACCACGGAGTGCTTCTACATCATCATCATCGCCTCACCATGAGTTGTAAGTAGTTTACAATAGACCTTCGGGTCCATAGCTAGTATCTAGATGGCTTGTTCTCTCCCTTTGGATCTGAATACAAAGTTCTCCTTGGTCTTCGAGGAGATCTATTCGATGTAATCTCTTTTTGCGGTGCGTTATCGAGATCCCATGAATTGTGGGTTTATGATCAAGATTATCTATGAGAAATATTTGGTTCTTTTTTGAACTCTTTATGTATGATTATAATATCCTTACAAGTCTCTTCGAATTATTGGTTTGGTTTGGCCTACTAGATCTATAGTTCTTGCAATGGGAGAAGTGCTTGGCTTTGGGTTCAATCTTGCGGTGTCCTTTTCCAGTGACAGTAGGGGCAGCAAGGCACGTATTGTATTGTTGCCATCGAGGATAAAAAGATGGGGTTTATATCACTAAGTTTGAGTTTATCCCTATACATCATGTCATCTTGCTTAAGGCGTTACTCTGTTCTTATGAACTCAATACACTAGATGCATGTTGTATAGCGGTCGATGTGTGGAGTAATAGTAGTAGATGCAAAATCGTTTCGGTCTACTTATCTCGGATGTGATGCCTATATATAATGATCATGCCTAGATAGTCTCATAATTGTTCGCTTTTCTATCAATTGCTCGACAGTAATTTGTTTACCCGCCGTAGAAAATCGCTATCATGAGAGAAGCCACTAGAGAACACTATGGCCCCCGTGTCTATTCTCAACATATCAATCTACACCTACTTTACTTTTCTGCTTTTACTTTCTGTTCTTATAATAAAAAATACCAAAAATATCAAACTATCATCTCTATCAGATCTCACTTTTGTAAGTGACCGTAAAGGGGTTGACAACCCCTTATCGCGTTGGCTGGAAGTTCTTATGTGTTTGTGTAGGTGCGAGGGACTCGCGCGTGGTCTCCTACTGGTTTGATACCTTGGTTCTCAAAAACTGAGGGAAATACTTACGCTACTGTGTTGCATCTCCCTTTCCTCTTCGAGGGAATACAACGCAAGCTCGAGAAGTAGAAATGAACTATTCATATTTACAAAAACAAGATAGGTCGAGTTCATACCAGCTTCTCTCATCTCAATCAGTTCATCATATATCGTCGTTATTGCCTTTCACTCGCACAACCGAATGATGTGAATAATAATAATAGTGCACGTGCATTGGACTAAGCTGGAATCTGCAAGCATTTAATACAAAGGAGAAGACAAGGTAATATGGCTCTTGGTTAAATCAATCTATAATGCATATGAGAACCACTAAACATTTTCATCATGGTATTCTCCTCTTGACCCCTAAAGAAAAGAAAAGAAACTATTTACACGGGAAAGCTCCCAACAAGCAAAAGAAGAACGAGAAATCTTTTTGAGTTTTCTTTTAATTACTACTACTACAGTCATGGAAAGTAAACTAGCTAAAAGCTACACCTATTTTTTTTGGGTTTTTAGGCACACAAGGAAAAGACTTAGAAAATAAACTAGCATGGATAGTACAATGAAAAAGTATGAGCACCAACAAGTGGAATGAGTGTGTGAACATGAATGTAATGTCGGTGAGAAATACGTACTCCCCCAAGCTTAGTCTTTTGGCCTAAGTTGGTCTATTGCCACGGATCAAACCTACTCTCTCCGGTGTACGGAGGAGTGTCTTCTGGGTGCCACTGGTTGGCAACCTCCTCCAGATCCCACTGATAAACCGACTGTCGATAAGGGTCAAGTGATGGCTCCGGCTCAAGCTCTAAAACCTATGCCTGGCTCCAGTACGCATAAATGGCATCCGGCAAAATGAGGTACGTGCCTGAAAGTAAATCAAACAAAGGAGGTGCAGGCAGGGTAATAATCTCGTAGTACTTTTTATTGAATATCAATTTATATTTAAGCGACTTCTTCTTATCCTTAACAATAAAATCATGGGCTATCATACTCTTATAATTTAGAAAATCCGGGGCCACCAACTTTCTTCCTTCTCATGATGCCTAATAGGTATCCTAAAGTGTTTAGCAATACGTGAAGCAAAGATACCTCCGAAGATGGGGCCCTTTGTACGATTCAGACTTAATCATTTAGCAATAACAACGCCTAAACTAAAAGTGGTATCTCGGAACAAAGCATGGCGCAAAATAACAACATCAGGGGCACTAAGATTCCCACTGTTCCCGCGACCAATTAAGCATCTACTAGCAAATATCGCAAAGTAGCGTAGAACAGGAAAATGTATACTAGTGATTCTTGCCTCTGAAACGTTCCTCGTTTCCCCTACATCGATTGTATCAATAAACCCCTCCACATCCTTACGACGTGGTTCCTCTAAGCTACCCGCAAAGGGTATCTTATAGACTTGACAAAATTCATATAGTGGCATCTCCCTAACCTCATCATATAAGTGAAACTCCACTGAAGGTGGTGCTTTCTTAGCATGGAAATAGAAATTTTGCACGAAAATACTAGTGAGTAAGAGATACTGTTCGCGCTGGTCGTGTAGGAAGTCGGTGAGGCCTGCATTCTCAGCCAAGTAATAAAAGTATTTATAAATCATGGCGGCTCTCAAGAACTCATCACAAGGCCATTCACATGGTCGAACTTTCGCAGTACGAGGAAGATTGTATTTGGGCTTTTTATTCTCCTCCTTCTGCTTATCCTTTGAGCTTTGGCTCGAAGAGCCTCTCAATAATCTCCTCACCATTTTCTTCCTCTGAAATTTTTAGTGACTCAAAATAAAAGTGAACCAAACTCAACAAGATTGATAGCAACTACTCCCACAAGTGCCTAGAGACTATATCATGCATTAGAACTACTTGAGACCACATAATTTTGACATGCAAGTTCAAGAACAGGGTCATCTAAGCAGCAAAAATTTGCAATAAATAAAGCACTGGAACAAAAACTAATTGGACCATTGGAGAAGTCACATACCGAAGAACAATCTCCCCAAACAGTTTGATGAATGGAGCTTTGAGCAAGGAGATCGAAAATGGCAG
Organism: Secale cereale; assembly: GCA_902687465.1. Lineage (NCBI taxonomy): Eukaryota > Viridiplantae > Streptophyta > Magnoliopsida > Poales > Poaceae > Secale > Secale cereale. The sequence continues at coordinate 208,285,656 of LR738711.1, forward strand.
CTAGATGAGCTAGAACACGGGTATGAGCTATGGGAGGATTTTTTTCTGGAGGAAGATGAAGTGTGTGGGTGCTGGAATAAGTGGAGGCGGGCCACGTGGGGCCCACGAGGCAGGGGGCGCGCCCAGGGGGTGGGCGCGCCATGCACCCTCGTGGCCAAGTGGTGGCTCCCCCTGATGTGTTCTCAGTACCAGATATTCTTAAATATTCTATAAAAAATCATATTTCATTTTTGGGGCATTTGGAGAACTTTTATTTCTGGGGTATTTTTTATTGCAAGGATAACTCAGAAAACAGACAGAAAATACTATTTTTGCTTTATTTAATCTAAATAATAGAAAGTAAAAAGAGGGTACAGAGAGTTGTGCTTTCTAACTTCATACATCTCATGCTCATCAAAAGGAATCCATTAACAAGGTTGATCAAGTCTTGTTAACAAACTCTTTCCGAATAACATGAAACCAGAGAATTTTCGAATAACACTAAGTTACCTCAACGGGGATATGCATGTCCCCAACAATAAGAATATCATATTTCTTCTTGACAGTAGGAAGAGGAAATTCAAAACCTCCAATAATGATTGTTGAAATTTTTCCAATAGAATTGATTCTGTGGACTTGAGGTTGTTTCCTCGGAAAGTGTATCGTATACTCATTAACATTGCCATGAAAAGTGACATTGCCTTTGTTGCAATCAATAACAGCCCCTGCAATATTCAAAAAGGGTCTACCAGGGATAATCTACATACTATCGTCCTCGGGAATATCAAGAATAACAAAGTCCATTATAATAGTAACGTTTGCAACCACAACAAGCACATCCTCACAAATACCAACATGTATAGCAGTTGATTTAACGGCCATTTGCAAATATATTTCAGTAGGTGTCAACTTATTCAAATCAAGTCTATGATATAAAGAGAGAGGCATAACACTAACACCGGCTCCAAAATCACATAAAGCAGTTTTAACATAGTTTCATTTAATGGAGCATGGTATAGTTGGTACTCCTGGATCTCCTAGTTTCTTTGGTATTCCACATTTAAAAGTATAATTGGTAAGCATGATGGAAATCTCAACTTCCGGTATCTTTCTTTTATTTGTAGTAATATCTTTCATATACTTAGCATAAGGATTTGTTTTAAGCACATCAGTCAAACGCATACGTAAAAAGATAGGTCTAATCATTTCAGCAAAGCGCTCAACATCCTCATCATCCTTTTTTTGGATGGTTTAGGAGGAAAAGGCATGGGTTTCTGAACCCATGGTTCTCTTTCTTTACCGTGCTTCCTAGCAACGAAGTCTCTTTTATCATAAAGTCGATTCTTTGATTGTGGGTTATCAAGATCAACAGCAGGTTCAATCTATACATCATCGTTATTGCTAGGTTGAGCATCATCATGAACATCATCATTAACATTATCACTAGGTTCATGTTCATTACCAGATTGTGTTTCAGCATCAGAGATAGAAATATCATTGGGATTCTCAGGTGTGTCAACAACAGTTTCACTAGAAGCATGCAAAGTCCTATCATTTTTCTTTTCTTCTTCTTAGAAGGACTAGGTGCATCTACATTAGCTCTCTGAGAATCTTGCGCAATTCTCTTAGGGTGGCCCTCAGGATACAGAGGTTCCTGAGTCATTCTACCCCCTCTAGTCATAACTCTAACATCATTGCCATTTTTCTTACTATTTAGTTCATTGAGCAAATCATTTTGTGCTTTAAGTACTTGTTCTACTTGAATGGTAACCATAGAAGCATGCTTACTAATGAGCTTAAGTTCACCTTTAACTCTAGACATATAATCACTCAAGTGTTCAATCATATAAGCATTATGTTTCAGTTGTCTACCAACATAAGCATTGAAGTTTTCTTGTTTGACAATAAAATTGTCAAACTCATCTAAACATTGGCTAGCAGACTTATTATAAGGAATATCACCTTCATCAAATCTATAGAGAGAATTTACCTTTACTACCTGTGTCGGGTTATCAAGACCATGTATTTCTTCAATAGGTGGTAAATTCTTAACATCTTCAGCTTTAATACATTTTTCTTTCATAGATTTCTTTGCCTCTATATCTTTAGGACTGAGAAATAGAATACTCATTTTCTTCGGAGTTGGCTTAGGAGCTGGTTCACGGAGTGTCCAATTATTTTCATTACTAAAAATATTATTTAATAGCAATTCAGCTTGATCAACAGTTCTTTCCCTGAAAACACAACCAGCACAACTATCCAGGTGGTCTCTGGAAGCATCGGTTAGTCCAGTATAAAAGATATCAAGTATTTCATTTTTCTTAAGAGGATGATCAGGAAAAGCATTAAGTAATTGGAGAAGCCTCCCTTAAGCCTGTGGGAGACTCTCTTCTTCAATTTGCACAAAATTATATATTTCCCTTAAGGCAGCTTATTTCTTATGAGCGGGAAAATATTTAGCAGAGAAGTAATAAATCATATCCTGGGGACTACGCACACAACCAGGATCAAGAATTAAGCCATGTTTTTAGCATCACCCTTTAAGGAGAACGGAAAACTTAAGGATATAGTAGTAAAGGATTTTTTCCTCATTGGTGAATAGGGTGGCTATATCATTCAGTTTAGTAAGATGTGCCACAACAGTTTCAGATTCATAGCCATGGAAAGGATCAGATTCAACCAAAGTAATTAACTTAGGATCGATAGAGAAATCATAATCCTTATCAGAAATACACATAGGTGAAGTAGCAAAAGCAGGGTCATATTTCATTCTAGCATTCAAAGACTTTTGTTTCAGCTTAGCTAACAATTTCTTAAGATCATACCTATCATTGCAAGCTAAAAGATCTCTAGTAGTTTCTTCATTCATAACATAACCCTCAGGCACAACAGGCAATTCATATCTAGGGGGATAATCTTCATCATCACTTTCATCAATATTATCTGTTTCAATAATTTCATTCCCTCTAACCCTCGCAATTTGTTCATCAAGAAATTCACCTAGTGGCACAGTATTATCAAGCATAGAAGTAGTTTCATAATAAGTATCATGCATAGCATAAGTGGCATCATCAAGAACATGCGACATATCATATTCAATAGCAGGTGTAGGTCACAAATTTACTCATAACAGAGGGTGAATCAAGTGCAGAGCTAGATGGCAGTTCCTTACCTCCCCTCGTAGTTGAGGGAAAGATCTTGGTTTTTTCGTCTCTCAAGTTCCTCATAGTGATCAAAAAATTTAAATCCCAAGTGACTCAAAGAATATAGCTATGCTCCCCGGCAACGGCGCAAGAAAATAGTCTTCATAACCCACAAGTGTAGGGGATCGCAACAGTTTTCGAGGGTAGAGTATTCAACCCAAATTTATTGACTCGACACAAGGGGAGCCAAAGAATACTCTCAAATATTAGCAGTTGAGTTGTCAATTTAACCACACCTGGAGGATTTAATATCTGCAACAAAGTATTTAGTAGCAAAGTAATATGGAAGTAACGGTAAAAGTGGCAAAAGTAACGGTAGCAGTTTTGTAGTGATTGTAATAGTAGCAGCGGTAAAGTAACTAAGCAAGGAGCAATATGTGAAAAGCTCGTAGGCATTGGATCAGTGATGGATAATTATGTCGGATGCGATTCCTCATGTAATAGTTATAACCTAGGGTGACATAGAACTATCTCTAGTTCATCAATGTAATGTAGGCATGTATTCCAAATATAGTCATACGTGCTTATGGAAAAGAACTTGCATGACTTCTTTTGTCCTACCCTCCCGTGGCAGCGGGGTCCTATTGGAAACTAAGGGATATTAAAGCCTCCTTTTAATAGAGTACCGGACCAAAGCATTAACACTTAGTGAATACATGAACTCCTCAAACTACGGTCATCACCGGGAGTGGTCCCGATTATTGTCACTTCGGGGTTGTCGGATCATAACACATAGTAGGTGACTATTGACTTGCAAGATAGGATCAAGAACTCACATATATTCATGAAAACATAATAGGTTCAGATCTGAAATCATGGCACTCGGGCCCTAGTGACAAGCATTAAGTATGGCAAACTCATAGCAAGATCAATCTTAGAACATAATGGATACTAGGGATCAAACCCTAACAAACTAACTCGATTACATGGTAAATCTCATCCAACCATCACCGTCCAGCAAGCCTACGATGGGATTACTCACGCACGGCGGTGAGCATCATGGAATTGGTGATGGAGGAAGGTTGATGATGATGACGACGACGATCTCCACTCTCCGGAGCCCCGAACGGACTCCAGATTAGCCCTCCAGAGAGAGATTAGGGCTTGGCGGCGGCTCCGTATCGTAAAACACGATGAATCGTTCTCTCTGATTTTTTTTCTCCTCGAAAGTGAATATATAGAGTTGGGGTTGAGGTCCGTGGAGCGTCAGGGGGCCCACGAGACAGGGGGCGCGCCCAGGGAGGCGTGCCCCCCACCCTCATGGACAGGGTGTGGGCCCCCTGATCTTGATTCTTTCGCCAATATCTTTTACATATTCCAAAAATATTCTCCGTTGATTATTAGGTCATTCCGAGAACTTTTATTTTTGCACAAAAATAACACCATGGCAGTTCTGCTGAAAACATCATCAGTCCGGGTTAGTTCCATTCAAATCATGCAAGTTAGAGTCCAAAACAAGGGAAAAAGTGTTTGGAAAAGTAGATACGTTGGAGACGTATCACGAATTTGGAGGAGGACGTTGTTCAAGCGCTCGATTTACTTCTGCAGGGTCTCCCTCGGTTGCTGCTTGACGCGCCGCAGGTCACCCGCGGCTAGCAGGCGGTCACGAGTGCCCTGGAAATTGGCGATGAAACGCTTGTGCATCTCACCCCAGGAGGAGATCGATCTCGCGGGCAGGTTCGGGAGCCACGAGCACGCGCTGTCCTTAAGAGCCATGGGGAACCAGTTCGCCATAATCTTCTCGTCGCCATTGGCCGCCTTGATGCTCAGCTCGTAAAGTTGCAGGAACTCAGCAGGGTCGGGGGTGCTATCGTAGCGTGGAGGCAGGTCAGGCTTGAACTTCCCGGGGCAGATGACACTGCGTAGCTCAGGGGTGAAGGCACGACAACCTGCTGTGGCCACCGGAGCCCGTCATGGAGGCGGAGGTTGGTCTTGGTTCTCATGCTCTGTCATTGCAGGGGACGCACGGTCTCAACATGTTGGTGGTGGGAGTGCAGGAGCTCCTCTTTGCGGCCGCTGGACCTATTGACAGCTTCCTTCTTCATGCGCGGGCGACGCCTTGGAGCGTGGGCGACGTCTTGACGTGGAGGTGGCGAAGGTGCTTCATGAGCCACGTCGCCCGCAAAGGGAGGCGGGCGAGGTAGCGAGAGGGACGGTGCAGGGGAGCTCCCAGCGGAGCTGACGAGTTCGGTGATGCGGTCTAGCCAGTCCTCGTAGAAGTCGTCGACGGGTCGGTAGCGCAGGAGCTCGCGCGCCATGAGCAGCGCAGCCTGCGCATCCGCGGGTCCGCGGCGACCGTGGGACGACGGGCCGGCTAGGGCCATCGACGGGGTAGCGGTGCGTCCATCCCGCCGCACCGAGGGGTGCAGCGACGACGCTTGCTGCTCGTGCCTCGCCGGCTACATTTGTGGCAGGCGATGGAGAACGGCGAGGGGGTCTGCCGGCGGGAACAGTCTGAGCGGCGCGGGCGGCGAGGGTGGCCCGTCGCTCAGCACGAGCTCGACGAGCGTCAGCCATGCAAGCGGTGGAGCGGTGATGCGTCGACCGACGGAAGAGAGGTTTTGGTGCACCCCTACCTGGCGCGCCAAATGTCGGATTTCGGGTTCCGCAAACCCTTGAGAGGTTCGAACTCTGGGGTGCGCACGAAGTACACTCTCTCCCCAGCCCGCTCGCCCTACGATTCCACGGCCAAGCTCGACGAACTCAAAGAACAAGAGACACAGAGGATTATACTGGTTCGGGCCACCTTGCGGTGTAATACCCTACTCCAGTGTGTGTGGTGGATTGCCTTGTGCGGCTGAGCATGAACTAGTACAATGGATGAACAACCTCCGGAGGAGAGGTGTTCCTGGGCTCGGATGAGCTTGTGGGGTGTGTAAGGTGGAATGGATCCGACCCCTTCTGCGGTCGGATCAGTCCTCGGTTCTGTCCTAAGTCAGATGCCCCTCTATGGTTTTGGCTAGGTCCTATTTATAGTGGCCTTGGTCTTCTTACCAAATATAAGCGGGAAGGGATCCCACAACGGCCAAATTTCAAGGGGAATAACTAGTACAAGTTATCCTGATAAAAGCGGTCTTCGCCTACTAAAGGCTCTGGTGGTGACACCGCGCCAGGCTCCACAGTGACCTCCGTTCTGCCGTCCTGGCAGTCCTTGGTCTTGTTGCACCGATATGGAAATCTTTGCTTGATTCCTCGGGACTCCGCGCCTGCGCTTGCCCCCTTAGCACCAAAGGGAAAACTGGTACACTGCGCCCGCTGGCGCCCGCCCGGCCTTGGTCGTCATGGCTCACGTCACGTGAACCTCGCGAGGTGCACCTTGCATAGATATCTCCGCTCCTCGGGAGCCAGCCTAGAGAGGCTTCCCCATGGAGGTCTTGCTGTCATCAGTCTCGCGAGGCTTCGCCCCTCGCGAGGGTCTTGAGCCGTGGTTGCTGAAGCTGGGCCGTACCAGGCCGTCGATGGAGCCATGTCACGGGCCGCAGGCAGGCAAGTCTGGGTACCCCCGTTCCCTAGACGCCGACATAGTGGGACTAGCTCCATTTGCTTCTCTTTGACAATATTCATATATTACATGAGAGAGATCAATGGACAAATGATAACAGTTCTCAAAGATTGTGGTGGCAATACCAGAAAAGGGGTGGGGGTGATGCTAGATTTCACGCCATCCTGTGCCGACAAATTTCGGTCTCCCGCCATCTCCACGCCCATTCCTCCCTGCACCATCGCTACGTCATGCCTTGTGCGCTCGACTTGGCCTGGCTTGTTTGAAACGGGCGAGGGCGATTCAACCATCCCTAGCAAGCCAGGCTCTAGGCTGTTTGAGTTTTGTGCGTGTGTTAGTCAGGCCTCCTCTGTGCGCTGCCATACATGTTTTTCTTGCATCCAGTGGGCTTGTTTGGGGGCAGGGGGGGGGGGTGATGCAGCCTACCAAACGCATCCTAGAGCTCTGGGAGTGGGGCACTACGTGCGGCAGTGGCCTATCATGGCTCGCCAGGGTGACCTGTGTGACTTCCTAGCCCATCTCACCCTCTCACCTAGTGGGCCCATGTGTGTGGCTATTTCTTTACTTGCGGGAATTCTACTTTTTGCTTCAAGTTCAAAAATTGGAAAGTTTTAGAATTAGTTTTAAAGTTTGAAGTGAGACTTCTCAAAAGTTTTGAAATTTTCAAAAGTTCAATATTTTGAAAGTTAAAAAATTGAAACTTTTAAAATTATCAAACTCTGAACTTTGGGCCCAATTTTTAAAATACGTGCATTGTATTCTAAAACAAAAAAACAAAAAAGAAAGTTCAATAAGCATGATATTTCCCCTAAATGAAATACAACACTTGGTAGGGATTTGACTGTGCTCGCAATCGCCTGCCATTTAGCAAAGCCCAAGCAAGCATCATATGACAATGTCATTTCGACATAGATTGCCTCATTTTCTTTATGCACCAAAATTTGTGTTATTCTTACTGGTTATCATCTTCTGGTTATCTCATCTTGTCTTATTTTCCAAACTTATATTAAGCGATTTTTCGATGGATGTGTGCATCCTCTTGGTGCATATGTAAAGTGATGTCTGCTCGGGAAGAATGGATGATGATGCCACCAATGTGTAACATCAATGGTGTTTTGTCCACAAAGGTGTGTGTGATGTACTATCTTTTATGTGCCCCGTCAGCAGGTTGTGACGGTTTTGTTTGCTTTTTCTTAAATTAAATAAGCAACTCTCATGTTCTTTATTAGTGAAAACTGTAAATGTTTTGCCCCATTTTAAAAATAAAATAAAATGCAATGCCCTTTACTAAAGACAAAGTAACGAGTCATAAGCAAAAGAAAAAAAATAAAACAATAACCAAGATGAACCAATTCTGACAAGATGGTCAGAAAATAAAAAGAAAGAAGATGACTCTTTTTTTAGTTGGGAAAGAAGATATATACTGTAACTAACTCCTGACGTAAAGAAAACATCAGACATTCTTAAATCGTTGGCACTGTTTTCTCTTGGAGAAAAGATTGGCACTATTTTAAATGGCTTGGGGTGCGTTAAGTATGCGCCGTATGGCTATAAATATAGCTCGATCGCTGAAGACGGTGTATTTTTGTCCGATACAGAATCCGCATCCCACGTACACAATCTAATCTAGGATCATATACAGTAGTACCATCAATTGGCTACTAGCCTACTACAGCTCTTGATCCGTAGAGTACTGTACAAAGTACACCTGGTATGTGTACGTACGCCTAGCTCTCCCTGCTCAAATCTTATCATCTTGGCGAGGGAGACGTGTCTCAGAGCTACGATTAGGCATGCTTCCTACTACGTCCTTTTGGTAGGACTCGACATGGAATGGACCACTCAGCGCAAAACATCATGATTCCTAGGCACACGCGTACGTACGTACGTACATCGCCGCACTAAACACCAAACCGTCGTTTCTTTGATTTGCCGGATTGTCACAGAGATTTTGCTGAATTTCGTTGATTTGCCGGAGTGTCACAGTTTTTGTGCTGAATTTCACGGACTTCTCTGCTGAGCCTCGCATGCCCAAAAGGCGCGAGGCATGACGTCGCCGCGCATCCGATTTTCAAATCCCCACCATACAATCGCCAGTCAAATCAGGACGGGCCGCCTGCCCATCCCTGGCTTTTTGGCTTTGCCGGCTTGAGTTTTCTTTCTTCTGGACTGGAATAATGCTTGCCGGTTCGAGTCCAGACACTGCTTCTCTAATCTCTATCAGCATGGAACACTCACCAACTTCTCCGTCTTGGAGCGACTCCCTCTTTTATTTAGTCTGTATGGCAATCATGCGAGTTCAACGACCATGCAGAAGCACAGTCTCACACGGGTGGTTAACTGCAACGCAAGTTGTTTGACCAACCATTTGAGATATCTGAAACTCTAGCTTCAGTAGCTGAACCACCAAGAGAAAACAGAGGATCGGCAAGCAAAAAAAGAAGAAGCAGAGTAGCCTGGGCAGTACAGTACTGGTACCGTCGCTACCCGTCCCATCATTTATTTTAACGGCGAACACCGGCTTTCGCTGCCAATTTTGGTCACAGATGCGCGTGCTGTAATTTTCAGTCGCATGATCAAATCTCCGGCAAATTTGACTATTTTGACCTGTTGTGGCAACAAATTCACAAAATGAACCGCTCGCGAAACTATTTCACTCTCGTAACCTTTTTGTGTAGCGCCCGCCACGACGGCGCTGCACCCTTCTGTGCAGCGCCTGCTACAGAGGCGTTGCACACCTGTCCACCGTGGCAGCCCCTGGCCCGCACCCCGGCCGTGCAACGCCTCCCACTCGGGCGCTGCACATTGTAATGTGCAGCGCCCCCGAGCCAGGCGAGTGCAGAAGCTTCTGTTGTCATACAGGCATGTACAACGCCTGTCACAGAGGCGCTGCACTATACAGCGCGGCACATGCCTGTATCTAACAACTGATACAGCGCGGCTGATGGATAACTGCCTGTGCAGCGCCTGAGTGGGAGGCGTTGCACGGCCTGGGTGCGGGCCAGGGGCTGCCACGGTGGACAGACGTGCAACGCCTCTGTGGCAGGCGCTGCACAGAAGGGTGCAGCGCCGTCGTGGCGGGCGCTGCACAAAAGGGTTACGGGAGTGAAATAGTTTCGCTGGCAGTTCATTTTGTGAATTTGTTGCCACAACAGGTCAAAATAGTCAAATTTGCCTCAAATCTCCTCCGGTGTAATGCAGTAATCCTTGTGTTGCACCGAGGACTGAGGTAGGAACCGGCGACGGGATAGGACAATCGGACCCCTCATGACACGGAAAAGGGGATCAGATGATGACGAACGGTGGATTGTCGCCAGCGTCAGGTTGAGGCCAGGATGCGCGACAAGACAAGCCAGGGTTTGGACTTGTCATTGCAAGCCCGTGAATGCGACGCCAGTGAGCTTTGGACGCCAGCACCAGCTGCGGCTCAATAATTCGTCCTACCCCGGCCGAAAGATTGCCCCAATCCGTCCTTGGTGAAGAAAAAACACAAGGATACGCTCTGGGAGAGCGAGGGCCTCCTCCGCATCGGCACGGCCATGTCGCGGATGGGCGGCCACGCGCGGAACACCCACCCGCGCCGTGTCCACTCCAGTGAAGGTCCAACAATTTTTTTTTTGACACTCCACGGACCCATACACTCACCCTACGCATGCACATTATCCTTTGGTTTGGAGGAATTTCATAAGAATTCTATAGGATATGATTTTTATAGAAAATTTTTCTTTAGAGCTTTTTGGTTCATAGGAATGGATTCCTATTCCTACATATGATTGACTCCTATCCTCCACATTTCATAGGAAAATAAAAATGAGCCTAGAGTCATTGGAAAAATTCCTTTGGTGTGAATCAAATGACATCTTTTTTCCTATTCCTACTCATATGATTTGAGATACATGTCATCTTATTTCCTATAAATTTCTTATTCCTATGATAATCCTATCCTATGAACCAAAGGAGGCCATTATCTCCGAGAGATGCGCCTATGCAGGAACGTCTCATGGATCGCCCAAAAGCCCTCCCACTGAATGAACTCATCGAAAAGTCTGAAATTAATTAAAAAATGCGAGTATCGGTGCCAAGTCGAGGACTTGAGCTAGACTCAGTTCACATCTATTTTTTTCTTATGACTGTCAAAATAAGTCGCCCCTAAAATATTGAAAACGACTTCTCCTAAAATAAGCTAGGAAGGTGGCAATTTATATCATCAGCAGTATAAGCTACTCCTTTCGTTCGGAAATATTTGTCGAAGAAATGGATGTACGGATGGAGTATAAAACAAATGGGCTGAAAGCCCCTACTATACCTCGAATCAATGACCCATGTCATCCGGTTCCATCGAAACGAATTATACCTCCGATTAGTGTCCCTGACTCAAGATGGCAATGGGGACAAAACCATCGGGTTTTGCCTTCCCAAACTCATCCCCACGAGAAAATAATCGTAAACCCGTCCCCGTCCCCATCACCATGCGTGGGGATAGTTATTCGCCCGTCCCCTAAACCCATCGGGTTTCGGGAAACCCACGGGAAACCCACGATAAAATCAAAATATTTAAACAAACATAGTGGCAACAAAGAATAACATTTCAACATCAAAACAAGCACATTTTAACAGCATAACTTGAGCAAATTTCAACAAAAAAAATAGTAGATTGTTCAACACCTATATAGAGTGTATTTCAGCAACATGATACCACATTTCAGCAAACAAAGATGATCACATTTGCAACAAAGATGAACACATCAAGGCTTCTAAGATTTCGGGGGTATGACGACTACGGTGGTCACTTAAAACTCTACCATTTGTGTTGAATGTGTATTTAGACGGGTTTTGCCGGGTTTCAGGTTCGTGGACTATTAAAACGGGTGTAAACCGACGAAATGTGTCGGGTTGTATAATGTGCCCGATAACAGCCCCGCGGGGATGAAAAGGTGCCCATCCCCGTCCCCTAATAGTGTAAAAACCCACGGGGATGCGGGGTTCGGGGCCCCGTTGCCATCTTGATCCCTGACCCTAAATGACTTCCCATCTTTACACTTGGGTGGGCACATAGAGCATCTGCGTCCAGCCTCCTCAGTTCCTTCTGAACATTCACGGACTATTTTCACAACGTTACATCGAGTTGTTTGCTAGAATTATAACATTTTCTGATAAATCTAACAACATACTACTCCCTCCGTTCCGATTTACTCGTCGTGGTTTTAGTTTAAAATTTGAACTAAAACCACGACGAGTAAATCGGAACGGAGGGAGTATGTTTTAGTGCAACCACTAATTGTTGACATATATAAAGCTACCAAAGAAACTGTACTTTTTCAGAAAAAATGATTCTAAGGTGTCTAGTAGAAAAGAGTGGGGGTAGCAAGATATCTGTATACTCCCTCCATTTTTATATACAAGGCCACAAACTTAAATTACAGGTACCAAGATAAAAATTAATGTATGCTTTACAAGTCAATTTATTTTCTCGTTTACCAAGTACTCCCTCCGTCCCAAAATTCTTGTCTTAGATTTGTCTAAATAGAAAAATATCTAACACTAAAACGTGAAAAGATACACCCGTATTTTGATAAATTGAAGACAAGAATCTTGGGACGGAGGGAGTAATTGTTTTGAAGCACCAGCCCTATAACGAATTCTACAGTATTTTTCATATATATAATAAAAAGTATCAAATATATACAAACCAAGAGGAAGCAAACGAAAGACAGAAAACAAAGATCACAAGATAAGTCAATTCTTTGTCTAGGGAACATGATGAAGAGGATAATTGTTGTTCATCACAAATTAGACGCAATTCTCACTCCTCACTCTAATCTTTGAGAATTGTGACGATACATGAAACCAACTTCTATGCAGCTACTGACACTTGGCCTTATAGCTGGAAAACAAATGTCTACTCTTCTACTCCCATCGTTCCTAAAAGTCTTTCTAGAGATTTCACCCATGAACTATATACAAAGCAAAATAAGTGAATCTAAAATCTAAAATGCATTTATATACACTCGTATGTGGTCCATAGTGGAATCTCCAGAAAGACTTATATTTAGGAACGGAGGGGCTACTGAAAGAAAATCATTTCACATGGATTCATTCGACTGTGTATTATGCAATGCAAACATAGAGGAGAACATCCACCATCTTCTTTGGGATTGTACCTTTGCTCAATCTTGCTGACACCCAATCTCTCTAAATAGGTACAGAGGAATTTCATTCTTTGATATGAAGTGCTGCTATTACATCAGACCTTTCCCAAACATATAGCCTTAGACATCATCATCATCATGAGCTGCTGGTTGGATGCAGAGAGATGGAAATATTTTCAGAAATGAAGTACCAGGAATTTTATCTTGGAAACACAGGCTCAAGCAAGATCTCTCTTGGTCCATCATAGGACAAATGCAACGTATATATACTCTCTCAGTCAGTGGATTGCATCCCTGATTTGATTAGTTTCTTTCTCTATTTTCTGTTTCCCATGTTAGAAAAACTGGAGTTGGCTAGCTGCAGATTTTCATCTGCTTGCATGTATATTTGTACATATTTTAAACTTTAATGAAAAAAGCTATTGTTCTACGGTTTCAGGGTAAAAAAAAAACCCTCTCCAAACCCATCATTCCTTTTGAAAAGAGGGGAAAACCTAGGCCTCTCTAAAGCCATCTATCCAGATCCAAAATATCTCAAACTAATCTATATCCGATTTACTCCCTCCGTTCCCAAATATAAGTCTTTCTAGAGATTCCAACAGATGACTACATACGGAGCAAAATGAGTGTGACTACACTTTAAAATATGTCTACATACATCCGTATGTTGTAGTCCATTTGAAATGTTTAAAAAGACTTATATGTAGAAACATAGGGAATATAAAATATGACAACACTGTTTGTCCAGATTATAACTAGGACGATAAATTGGGCATAGTACAATACAACCAAATCTATATCAGGATTGTATGACAAATACAAGTAATGCTTGCGATCATAAATACTATAGCCGGATGCAAATGCAACTTCAATTCTCAGGTTAGTGATATATATGGCGACATCTACCCGTACGACGAGGAGAGCTCAGATCACACTTCTGCAGAATATGCACCACTGTCGCCCCCGTCCATAATGTTCTGAAATGAAGTCGGAATTGGAGGCAACTCAACGTCAATGGCGCCTTCCAGCATGCGTACAACTTGCCCCATTGATGGCCTGTGGATCTCATCATCCTGGATGCACCAGCAAGCAACCCTACAGGCAACATCCAGCTCCTTTGCATTGCCATCTCCTCCTAGACGACCATCGAGCAAGCACGAGACATCTCCTTCATTCACCTTAGCTGCAGCATAAAGGGGGAAGTACCGATGATTTCCATTCCCGGTAGCCCTCCTCCCGGAGATCAATTCGAGGAGCACAACACCAAAGCTGTAGACATCTGCCTTGTGAGTGATAGGCTGGCCATACACCCACTCCGGTGCCAGATAGCCGATGGTTCCACGGAGGGTGGTCAGCGCCGTGCTCATGTCCCGTCCAAGAAGCTTGGCCATGCCAAAATCTGCGATTTTGGGGCAGAACTCAGCATCCAGCAGTATGTTCTCAGGCTTGATGTCGCAGTGTATGATGCAGTCCCTGCATTCCTCGTGCAGATAGGAAAGACCTTTAGCCACACCAACGGCAATGCGACGGCGAAGATGCCAACTCAATAGGCTTGTTCCCTCTGAAAAGAGAAGAGAGTTCAAAGAACCATTTGGCATATACTCGTAGACCAGCAGCCTTCTGGTCCCTTCGCTGCAGAATCCGAAAAGGCGCACAAGATTGGTGTGTTGTATCAGCCCAAGAGTCTGCACTTCTGCTCGGAATTGCTTATCTCTGTGCCCGAAGCTTTTAAGCTCCTTCACGGCTACAGCAGTTGGACCTGCAACTGTTCCCTTGAACACACTTCCAAAGCCTCCTTCCCCGAGTTTGTCAGAGAAATTTCTTGTGGCTCTCTTGAGCTGTGTATAAGTGTAAACAGTAAGAAAACCTTCCACTTTAGTCTGTCTTGAAGATCCCTTGTACACCCAGAAAATCACCAGCATGATAAGAAGACCAACAACTATTGGACCAATAACCAACATGACATGCTGTATCTCTCCTTGCCGCCTTTTACCAAGAGAACCTATACGCATGGAGATCTTTGTGTGGTGAATGGCACTATTTCCAAAGGTCAAATTAAGTAACACATCATACCATATCTTGCATCCAGAGAGATCATAGGAATATGCGACGCAATAGCATTGGTTCAGACAAGCCGCTTCACAGTCTTCACCAGTTTCTTCCCTTGTATCTTGAGGGTTGGCAGGAAGGCCTTGCAGGTTGTCTAACAAAATAAACGAGTCGGTGGAGATGCCATCTTCACAGTCCGAGGGTATTATTCTAGAGCAGCCGCTAACAAATTGCCCAAGCCTCCATTCATCTGGATCACTTGGTCTGAAACCATCAATGCATGCGCATGTTCCTGCGCTTGTGCAAGCACTGAATGCGCCGCAAACGAAAGCACTGATTTTGCAGCTGGAGGGATAGCTCCACAGAGGTTGCCAACCAGTATTCGTCGCATTATTTACCCACCTCAGCAGACTGACTTGCCCCATATGCAGTCTCATGAATTGGAGATCATTTGAGTTCTCTGGATAGTTTAACCGGACCAAACTGCCTTCTTCTTCATACGTTACCATCCAGTCCGGAAAGGTACCAAGATGGTCATGCCCATCAATGGACATGACAAATCCCATCTTCCTACTTTGGTCAATCACGAGGGTGCAATGGTAAGGAGGCTTGGATAAAGTAAGCGAGATGTGTGCTCCGGTGGCCATGTTCAATCCTAGCCATG
Source organism: Secale cereale (assembly GCA_902687465.1). Classification (NCBI taxonomy): domain Eukaryota; kingdom Viridiplantae; phylum Streptophyta; class Magnoliopsida; order Poales; family Poaceae; genus Secale; species Secale cereale. The sequence continues at coordinate 208,301,202 of LR738711.1, forward strand.
CTCCAGGTAGCAGAGCATCAGCTGGATGATCAAAGCTCTGCCATATGACCTTAGAATGGTTGGTCTGATCTGTCACAACAAAATTCCCAGTGTTAAGGAGAACCGCCACAGAACTGGCTGATCCATTTGTTGCTGAACCCGAGGTCCAGAGAACAGAACCAAGCTCCTCAATATATAATTCACCTGCGGCAAGGTACAGCGTCGCGTTGAGGAAGCTGGTGATAGGAATCCTGTTCCCCAGCCAGAATCTAACTGGGCGGACGCCTGTAAGGTTGTTGTATCGCATCCCCAAGTAGTGCTTCGTGTTACCTGGGGATGAGGAGAAGAACCCCAACTCAAATACACCATTTCCAGAGACCAAGGTTTCGCTTCCCGAGATAGATTGACCAGGAAGAAGGGTATCCGGTGTAACTGCAGCATGACTTCCATCAAATACTAGGACCATGCATGGGATCAGTGCAGCAAGTAGGACAGAGGCAGAATACTTGCAGTTCATTTCTTCATGTGTAAGCGGCTCTTTATCGGAAAAAAAATGTGTAAGCGGCTAAGCGCAATCTATCTATGAAGCCAGAAGAAGACACAAGGAAATAAGGGCAGATAACACATACCTCAAGCAAATAAGCTTCACGTTGATCTCATCTCCATGCTATACTCGCTGTTCCTGCAGCTCTCCAGTAGTGGTGGTTGGTTTTGTTTACAAATAGGAGAGCAACCTGTTAGTTGATTAGGACAGTTATCTGTCTAAGTGGACAAGTCCAAGCAGGGTCAAGCAACCTATTTTGACTGACCAATAATGACAAATGGTAACAAAGTGTTTTCGCTAATGGTTTTTGCCAAACATTCTGCTCAACAAGGCTTTCAGATATGTGCCTTGCTCCAGACCTCCAGTCTGCTCCATACATGGTCCACTCAACAAGTGCTCTTTTTTCATTTTCCGTTCTGTCGTTTTCTTTACATAAGTTGTGTAGTTGATGGGAAGAAATTCAGAGCCTCATAGAGAAGTAGACATTGTCTCCTCAGGGCGCAAACTTGGTACTGTTCACTCGATCGCCATCGCTGTCCTGGTTGACTAAAATCTTCTTTCGTGCAAGGACAAGACCAATGACAAAGTTAGAATTAATTTAACCACTAATATTGCATGAAAAAGCAAGCATCCCTGCAAATATGGTAATCTATTAGATATACTAGCAACATTATATGTCCTGTACGAGTACTCCAGTTATAGAGCAGCATCACTAACACTGACAAACTAACGTTTCTTATTGTAAATAACTCATGAAGAACAGTTACAGCCGCACTTCAGTTTTAGAAACAGAACCAAATTGCAATTGCAAACAAATTGGCTTATTCTAAAATTGATTTATAATGCATTTTTTCAGACTGCACAACCAAACATAGGGAATCCAAAAGGGTTTTACATTAGGTTTTCTCCACCACATTTTATGACTGCACAACCTATCTACTATATCACTAAGCTCCCTAGGATTGGAGGCCTCTCATTCAATTGAGGTCACCAATTTAGAATTGAGTCACCGATTTTGACCGGGGTAACAATCTCTCACTCAATTATTTTAATTCGCTATACTCTCTAATTTTGGAGCCCTCTTATTCCATTAAAATTCAGTATTGGATTCGGTTCACGATTTTGACTGGATCAACAATTTTTCAAATTAATCAGAAGCAACTGGCCTATAAAAACATATCAATCCCAGACACCCTCTCATCACCTAGAAAAAAAGAAGCATCAACATGTGATACTGTAGCATCAATATAATACATGCAGCCGCAAAGAAAAATCCCGCATAAGTATGAGTTGATTAGCAGACAACACAAAATCACACTGCGAAAGGCAGACCAAAACACCGCATTATATGAATAAAAAAACACACTCCATCATCTTCCCCGCTAACCAAACCAAATACTCTCTCCATTCCAAAGTATAAGGTGTATTACTTTATTGAAAAGTCAAATTTCTTTAACTTTGACCAAGTTCAGAGCCAAAAATATCAAAACCCACAATACTATATAAATATAATATGAAAATTCACTTCATGATGAATCTACAAATCCAATTTGATATTATGGATATTGATACATTTCTACAAAAATGTGGTCAAACTTCTAGAGCTTTGACTTTTCACAAAAAAATACACCTTATATTTAGAAATAGATGGAATAAAAAAATGAAAATCCAACAACATCAACGGCGCAGCAAAGCACGCCTAACCCTTCTCGTCATTGTATTAATTCCACTGTCCCGGGTGCATGAGGTTCTAGGATTTTGCATCAACCAATGGAAATGAACAGAAGATCATGGCCTTCATTTGGTCCCTTCATCAGTCATCACGTTCCCTCTTAAGATGAGAGCTTAGTAATATGTTCAACGCCACTCCAATTATATAATGCATGAGCTGGCCAACAGCATGTCCACTCATGGTAAAATCCGATCATTTTTTTCTGCCGTAAATTCAATCATCCGTACCATATATACTATAGTAGATGATTAACTTATATACAGGAGAGCAACATGTTGGTTGATAAGGACATTTAGCTGTCTAAGTGAACAAGTCCAAAGCACGGTCAAGCAACATATTTTGACAGACGGTAACAAAGTGTCTTCACTAACGGTTTTTGCCAAATATTCCACTCAACAAGGCTTTCAGATTTGTGCCTTGTTCCGGACCTCCAGTCTGCTCTCCTGTTGTTCTATTGTTCTTTTTTCTTTTTCCGTTCCTTTGTTTCTTTTCATGAGTTATATATATAGTTCATGGGCAGGAAGTCGGAGCCTCAGAGAGAAATAAAAATTGTCTCCTCAGGGCATAAACATTGTATTATTCACCAGATCGCATCACTGTCCTGGTCAAATACAATTTTCTTTCATGCAAGGAGAATTAGTTTAGAGATAGCTAATATTGCATGAAAAAGCAAACATCCCCGCAAACGTGATGATCTAGTAGATATACTAGCAACATTATATGACCTGTACAAGGAGAATTCCAGGTACAGACCAGCATCACTGAACAATGACCTACTAAAAATGCTTCTACTGTAAATAGACAAATTCATTAAGAAGAGTTACAGCTGCACTTAAGTTTCAGAAACAGACCTGGGTCTCTGGATAGAAACAAGAACCAAATTGCAATTGCAGTCAAATTGGATTATTCCAAAATTGATTTTGTAATGCGTTGCTTCAGACTACACAGCCTAGCACAGAAATCCAATAGGGTTTACATTGGTCTTTTTCCACCACATTTTATGACTGCACAACCCATCATATAAGTGTATTAATTCCACTATCCTGGATGCATGAGTTCTTGGATTTTGCATCAACCAATGGAAATGAACAGAAGATTAAAATGGTCTTCATTCAGTCCATTCATCGGTCATCATTTTCCCTCTTAAGATGAGAGGTTAGTGATATGTTCAACGCCACTCCAATTATTAATGCATGAGCTGGCCGATAGCATGTCCACTCATGGTAAAGCAATCAGAAGGAATAGGATACATGCGTAAAATTCAATCATTTTTTCTCTACCATAAAAATTCAATCATCCATACCATATCTGTAGTAGGTGATTACCTTTCATTCACGGGGAATAACGAGCCTTCCAGCTTATTGAAAAGACGAGTGTTGCAAAACAAAGGCGTGTGTTGCCTCCGTTTACCAACTTCTTCACCACGACACCCCTGTATAGTTTCACCACCTGCTGAAAGGTGTAACTGTACGACATCTTCATAAGTTGATAGGAGATGAATGCATTGAAGAATTGCAAGAAAACTACATCTTCTTTTTCCAACTTCGCTGAATCCCTACAAGAATCCACAGAGGGGATATGTACGGAGTACAAAACTAGTTATTCAGTAGAGAGCTTATACTTTGGAACTGGAAAGAAATCAGAACACAGATACTGACCACTACCCAGCAACAAGTGACTAATTCCCTAGCAACCTACTTCAGAAATCAGAATATAAAACACTGTTATCACCCTCCATAAGGTTCTGAAACGAAGCTGGAATAGGGGGCATCTCAGTGTCTATGACACCTTCCAACATGCGAACAACTTGCCCCATTGACGGCCTGTCATTCTCCTCGTCCTGAATGCACCAGCAGGCGACCCTACAGGTGACATCCAGCTCCTTCACATTAGCATCTCCTTCCAGCCTAGCATCCAGCAGGCACAGAACCTCCCCTTCGCTCACCTGAGCAGCGGCATAGACCGGAAAATATCGATGGTTCCCAAATTTCACCACCTGAGTGCTCCTTCTCCCCGCGATGATCTCGAAGAGCACAATGCCAAAGCTGTACACATCTGCCTTCTTAGTGATCGGCAGCCCGGATATCCACTCCGGTGCAAGATATCCCATGGTTCCTCGGATGGTAGTCAGCGCAGAGTTGAATTCTCGTCCAAGCAGCTTTGCCATACCGAAATCGGCAAGCTTGGGGCAGAATTCCGCATCAAGCAGTATGTTCTCGGGTTTGATGTCACAGTGTATGATACAGTCCTCACATTCTTCATGCAGATAGGCGAGACCCTTGGCAATGCCTAGTGCAATTTGGTACCGAACATTCCAACTCAACGGACTAGACTTCTCTGCAAAGAGATGAGCATCCAAAGAGCCATTTGGCATGTACTCATACACCAACAATCTTCTTTTCCCTTTGACGCAAAATCCCAAGAGACGAACAAGATTGCTGTGCTGGATTATCCCAAGTGTCTGAACTTCTGTCCTGAATTGCTTCTCAGCCTGACTGAGGATTCTTAGATACTTCACAGCGATGGCAGTTGATCCCGGCATTGTTCCCCTGAAAACACTTCCGAATCCCCCCTCACCGATTTTATCAGAGAAATTCATCGTGGCTTTCTTGATCTGTGCATAAGAGTAGACTGCAAGAGGGCCTTCTACTTCAAACTTCCCGGCGCCAAATGAATCCCTCCTGAATCTCCATAGCAGCAATGATATCAGTACCAAAGAAGCAAAGCCTATGAATCCAGTTACCAACAACACTATTCCTCTTGTTTGCAAGCCTTTCTTGTTCCTGAGCTTGGAGCCTATACGGAGGTAGATCTTGGTGTACGGAGGCCTAGCAGACAAGCTCAGATTGTATAAGTTGTGGTACCAGAGCTTGCATCCATGGCCATACGAATAGGCGACGCAGTAGCATTTGCTCCAGCAAGCCGCTCTGCAGTCTTCGTCGGTTCCGGCCACCTCGTCCTGGGCGTTGTAAGGAAGCCCTTGCAGCTTGTCCAACGGAGTGAAGGAGTCGTCGTGCTCCGTCTGGCCGTCGGACTCGCAGCTCAGCGGGAGAGACCTCGAGCAGCCGGTGACGAAGTACCCAAGCCCCCACTCAATCGGGTACGACGGCGTGAACCCGTCCACGCAGCCGCACTTCCCGCTGGCCGTGCAGGCGCCAAAGTCGCCGCAGAAGAACCCGCCGGACTTGCAATCGGAAGGGAATGACCAGCGAGCGACCCAGCCACCGGTGCCGTTTGGGGCGGGATCCGGCTCTGACCACCTCATCAGGCTGATTTGCCCCAGATTGAACTGCAAGAACTCGATACCATTCGCGGTTTCCGGGTGATTCAGCAGCAGCGAGCTGCCGTTGTCTTGAGAGGACACCATCCAGTCCGGGAAGGTGCCGCCGTTGGCGTGCCCGTCGGTGGTGAGCACGAACCCGTTCCTCCGGGTCGCGTCGACGCTGAGGCTGCCGTTGTGCGAGAAGCTCTTGAACGTCAGCGAGACGTTCTTCCCGGTGTCCCTGTCGAGCCCGAGCCTCGCGCCGGGGAGCATCGCGTCGCCGGGGTAGTCGAAGCTCTGCCACAGGACCAGGGAGGAGTTCCCCTGGTCCCTCACCACCAGGTTGCCGTTGTCGAGGAGGACCGCCACGGCGGCGGATGACACATTGCCACCCGGCGACGGCGACAGCCAGAGGCTGGCCCCATTCTCTTTGATGTAGAGGCTGTCGCCGAAGACCTCCAGCGAGGCGCCGGGCAGGTCGGTGATGACGACCCTGTCCCCGAGCCAGAAGGTGGGGCTGTTCCCCGCCATGTTCCTGAACCGGACCCCCAGGAAGTAGTGGATGCCGGGGCCCGGCGGAAAGAAGCCCAGCTCGAAGCCGCCGCTCTTGGAGACCAGGGTCTCGTTCCCGGAGATGCCCTTGCCGGGGAGGATGGTGTCCGTGGCGGCAGACGCGGCCAACAGGGAGCCGTCAATGAGCAGGAGGAGCAGGAATACCAGCGCCGCCGGTTTGGGTGGGGAGATGCCGAGGCCGAGCGAACGCGCCGGGGCGCCGCCATTGGTGGGCATAACTTTCAGAGGAGCGAACGCGGCACCTTGCCCCACAATCAGTGGCGGCGGCGAACGCGCCGGCAACGCCGATGGGCGATGGCTGCTACTACTTCCGTTCCAATAAAAATGTGGGAGGCTTCAAAGTTGAGACTTTTCTTTTTCTTTGAGAGACGTGTTTAGTTTTTTCCTTTCGCAATTTAGGTTGACTGCTTTGTTTGCGTCGTCAGTTTGCTGCGTAGTTTTAGTCTCTCTTTTTTTTGCAGGCCGTAGTTTTAGTCTTTGTTTTAGGTTAGACAGGACGAGGTGGCCAATACTGACCAAGATAGAAGATATTGCCATGACATAAGGCGGGGCTCAACCAAATCTTTTGAAATGATATATCAGGGCGGGGAAAGCTCGTCACAAGAGTATTATTCTTATCGTGTACAATGCGGTATAAAGTTGGGTACTGTTTTCGGAGAGTGGTATTTCCTAGCTACTTGTCCTCTCAGAAACGTATCTCCGAGCCGTACTTTATCGCAAAGGATCCGAAGCGGAAAAGATGTTTCTTTACCACCATCAGACCAGCCTAAAAATGCAAGTCACTGGGGCTTCCAATATGCCTGGGACAACGCCTTTTGGCCTAAATACTTATTGCGCAACAGAGTTTGCCAAACATCATCCTCGGTAAGTAGCTTGAACAACCATTTACTAAATAAGACATCATTCTTGATCTGGAGGTCCTCAACACCTAAGACTCCTTAATCTTTCAAGCGGCAAATGACGCTTCATTTGGTTAGTCAATACTTTTCCTTTTCATTGTCGCCTTGCCAAAAAAATATGGATCTAAAGTAATCGTCTTTGTAGAACCCCTTTGGGAAGTTGAAAAAATAAGAGCATGTAGAGAATATGTTGGTGATGACAGAATTGATCAAAACTAGTCGTCCTCCAATGAAGAACAATTTGCCTTTCCAACTACTCAACCGTTTCTCTAATCGCTCTTCAACATGTTTCCACTCCACATTAGTGAGGCGTCGATAATGAATAATTCCCAAATATTTAATCAGGAATTGGCCTTGTGCACAGCCAAACAAGTCAGCGTATTGTGCAGCCGTCTCCATGGCTTCTCCAAAACAGAACAATTCACTTTTATAGAAGTTGTTTTTTAAGCCTGACATTTTCTCAAAAGCTGAAAGCAAAAGTTTCATATTTCTCGCCTTATCAAGGTCATGTTCCATAAAAAGAATCGTATCATCGGCATATTGCAAGATAACAAGTCCTCCATCGACAAGATGTGGCACTACTCTTGCAATTTGACCATCTTGTTTGGCGCATTCGATCAAAGTAACCAACATGTCAGCGACTATGTTAAATAACATTTGAGATAGTGAGTCACCCTGACGTAATCCTTTTTTCGTATGGAAGTAATTGAAGGAAATATGTCCTAGAGGCGATAATAAAGTTGTTATTTATATTTCCTTATATAATGATAAATGTCTATTATTCATGTTAGAATTGTATTAACCGGAAACTTGATACATGTGTGGATACCTAGACAAAACATAGTGTCCCTATTAAGCCTCTACTAGACTAGCTCGTTAATCAAAGATAGTTGAGTTTCCTAACCATAGATATATGTTGTCATTTGATTAACGGGATCACAACATTGAGAGAATGATATGATGGACATGACCCATCCATTAGCTTCGCATATTGATCGTTCAGTTTTATTGCTACTGGTTTCTTCATGTCAAATACATATTCCTCCGACTATGAGATTATGCAACTCCCGAATACCGAAGGTATGCCTTGTGTGCTATCAAACGTCACAACGTAACTGGGTGATTATAATATGATCTACATGTATCTCCGAAGGTGTTTGTTGGGTTGGCATAGATCGAGATTAGGGTTTGTCACTCCGAGTATCGGAGAGGTATCTCTGGGCCCTCTTGGTAATGCACATCATAAAGAAGCCTTGCAAGCAATGTGACTAATGAGTTAGTTGCGGGATGATGCATTACGGAACGAATAAAAAGACTTCACAGTAACGAGATTGAACTAGGTATGAAGATAGCGACGATCGTATCTCGGGCAAGTAACATACCGATGACAAAGGGAATAACGTATGTTGTCATTACGGTTTGACCGATAAAGATCTTCATGTAGGAACCAATATGAGCATACAGGTTCCGCTGTTGGTTATTGACCAGAGATGTGTCTCGGTCATGTCTACACAGTTCCCGAACCTGTAGGGTCTGCACGCTTAACGTTCGATGATGATTTGTATTATGAGTTATGTGTTTTTGGTGACCGAAGATTGTTTGGGGTCCCAGATGAGACCACGGACATGACGAGGAGTCTCTAAATGGTCGAGAGGTAAAAATTGATATATTGGATGATGGTATTCAGACACCGGAAGAGTTCCGAGGGGTACCGGGTACATATCGGAGTACCGAGGGGTTACCGGAACCCCCCGGGGTAAAGATATGGGCCACATGGGCCATAGGAGGGAGGCAAGGCGGCCCACAAGGGGTGCCCCCCCATGGGGAGTCCTAATTGGACTAGGGGAAGGGGGTGGCGCCCCCCTTTCCTTCTCCTACTCCCTCTCCTTCCCCCTTTCCCCTTCCAATAGAAGGAAGAGGGGGGGGGGCAAATCCTACTAGGACTAGGAGTCCAAGTAGGACTCCCCCCCCACTTGGAGTGCGCCTAGGGCTGGCTCCCTCCCCCTCCCTCCTTTATATACGTGGGGAGGGGGCGCCTAGAACACACATCAATTGTTCCTAGCCGTGTGCGGCGCCCTCCTCCACAGTTTGCTCCTCCGATCATATTGTTGTAGTGCTTAGGTGAAGCCCTGCACGGATCACTTCAACATCACCGTCACCACGCCGTCATGCTGACGAAACTCTTCCTCGACTCTTTGCTGGATCAAGAGTCCGAGGGACATCATCGAGCTGAACGTGTGCTGAACTCGGAGGTGTCGTACATTCGGTACTTGATCAGTTGAATCGCGAAGACGTTTGACTACATCAACCGCGTTGAACTAACGCTTCCGCTTTCGGTCTATGAGGTTACGTGTACACACTCTCCCCCTCTCATTGCTATGCATCTCCTAGATAGATTTTGTGTGAGCGTAGGATTTTTTTTTTTGAAATTGCATGCTACATTTCCCAACAGTGGTATCAGAGTTAGGTCTATGCGTAGATGATATGCACGAGTAGAACACAGAGTTGTGGGCGGTGATAGTCATACTGCTTACCACTAACGTCTTATTTTGATTCGGTGACATTGTTGGATTAAGCGGCCCGGACCAACCTTACATGACCACGTTCATGAGACCGGTTCCATCGACAGACATGCAACTAGTTTTGCATAAAGGTGGCTGGCGAGTGTATGTTTCTCCTACTTTAGTTGAATCGAATTTGATTGTGGCCGGTCCTTGTTGAAGGTTAAAACAACAAATTTGACGAAACGTCGTTGTGGTTTTGATGCGTAGGTAAGAACGGTTCTTGCTAGAAGCCCGTAGCAGCCACGTAGAACTTGCAACACCAAAGTAGAGGACGTCTAACTTGTTTTTGCAGGGCATGTTGTGATGTGATATGGTCAAGACATGATGAGTTATACGTTTTTGTATGAGATGATCATGTTCTGTAAATTATCAGCAACCGGTAGGAGCCTTATGGTTGTGTCTTTATTGTATGAAATACGAACGACATGTAATTGCTTTACTTTATCACTATGAGTTAGCGATAGTAGTAGAAGCAATAGTTGGCGAGACGACCACGACGCTATGATGAAGATCAAGGTGTTAAGCCGGTGACGATGGAGATCATGACGGTGCTTTGGAGATGGAGATCAAAGGCACAAGATAATGATGGCCATATCATGTCACATATTTTGATTGCATGTGATGTTTATCATTTGATGCATCTTATTTTGCTTAGAATGGCGGTAGCATTATAAGATGATCCCTTATTAAAATTTCAAGGTACAAGTGTTCTCCCTGAGTATGCACCATTGCGATAGTTCATCGTGCTGAGACATCACTTGATGATCGGGTGTGATAAGGTCTACGTTCACATACAATGGGTGCAAGACAGTTTTGCACATGCAGAATACTTGGGTTAAACTTGACGAGCCTAGCATGTACAGACATGGCCTCGGAACACTGGAGACCGAAAGGTCGAGCATGAATCATATAGTAGATATGATCAACATAGAGATGTTCACCATTGAAAACTACTCCATCTCACGCGATGATCGGACATGGTTTAGTTGATTTGGATCACGTGATCATTTAGATGACTTGAGGGATGTCTATCTAAGTGGGAGTTCATTAAGTAATATGATTAATTGAACTTAATTTATCATGAACTTAGTCCTGATAGTTTTTGTATATCTATGTTGTAGATCAATGGCCCATGTTACCATTTCCTTGAATTTTAATGCGTTCCTAGAGAAAGCTAAGTTGAAAGATGATGGTAGCAACTACATGGACCGGGTCCGTAACTTGAGGATTATCCTCATTGCTGCACAGAAGAATTATGTCCTTGATGCACCGCTAGGTGAAAGGCCTGCTGCAGGAGCAACTGCTGATGTTATGAACGTCTGGCAAGCTCGATCTGATGACTACTCAATAGTTTAGTGGTCCATGCTTTACGACTTAGAATCGGGACTTCAAAGACGTTTTTAACGTCATGGAGCATATGAGATGTTCCAAGAATTGAAGTTAATATTTCAAGCAAATGCACGAGTTAAGAGATATGAAGTCTCCATCAAGTTCTATAGCTGCAAGATGGAGGAGAACAGTTCTGTCAGTGAACACATACTCAGAATGTGTGGGTACCATAACCACTTGACTCAGCTGGGAGTTAATCTTCCGGATGATAGTGTTATTGACAGAGTTCTTCAATCACTGCCACCATGCTATAAAGGCTTCGTGATGAACTTAAGATGCAACGGATGGAGAATACAATTCCCGAGCTCTTTGCAATGCTCAAAGCTACGGAGGTAGAAATAAAAAAGGAGCATCAAGTTTTGATGCTAAACAAGACCACTAGTTTCAAGAAAAATGGCAAGGGAAAGAAGGGGAACTTCAAGAAGAATAGCAAGCAAGTTGCTAATCCCGGGAAGAAACCCAAGTCTGGAGCCAAGCCTGAAACTGAGTGCTTCTTCTGCAAAGGGACTGGTCACTGGAAGCGGAACTGCCCCAAGTATTTGGCGGATAAGAAGGATGGCAAGTGAACAAAGGTATATTTGATATACATGTTATTGATGTGTACCTTACTAATGCTCGTAGTAGCACCTAGGTATTTGATACTGGTTCCGTTGCTCATATTTGTAACTCGAAACAGGGGCTACGGATTAAATGAAGATTGGCTAAGGATGAGGTGACGATGCGTGTCGGGAATGGTTCCAAGGTCGATTTGGTCACCGTCGGCACGCTACCTCTATATCTACCTTCGGGATTAGTTTTAGACCTGAATAATTGTTATTTGGTGCCAGCATTGAGCATGAACATTATATCTAGATCTTGTTTGATGCGAGACGGTTATTCATATAAATCATAGAATAATGGTTGTTCTATTTATATGAGTAATATCTTTTATGGTCATGCACCCTTGAAGAGTGGTCTATTTTTGTTGAATCTCGATCATGGTGATACACATATTCATAATATTGATGAAAAAATATGAAACGTTGATAATGACAGTGCAACATATTTGTGGCACTGCCATTTAGGTCATATTGGTGTAAAGCGCATGAAGAAACTCCATGTGGATGGACTTTTGGAATCACTTGATTATGGATCATTCGATGGTTGCGAAGCATGCCTCATGGGCAAGATGACTAAAACTCCTTTCTCCGGAACAATGGAGCGAGCCACTGACTTATTGGTAATAATACATACCAATGTATGTGGTCCAATGAGTGTTGAGGCTCGCGGCGGGTATCGTTATTTTCTAACCTTCATAGATGATTTAAGCAGATATGGGTATATCTACTTGATGAAACACAAGTCTTAAACATTTGAAAAGTTCAAATAATTTCAGAGTGAAGTTGAGAATCATCGTAACAAGAAAATAAAGTTTCTATGATCTGATCACGGAGGCGAATATTTGAGTTACGAGTTTGGTCTTCATTTAAAACAATGTGGAATAGTTTCGCAACTCACGCCACCTGGAACACCATAGTGTAATGGTGTGTCCGAACGTCGTAACCGTACTTTATTAGATATGGTATGATCTATGATGTCTCTTACCGATTTACCACTATCATTTTGGGGTTATGCATTAGAGACAGATGCATTCACGTTAAATAGGGAACCATCTAAATCCGTTGAGACGACACCATGTGAACTGTGGTTTGGCAAGAAACCTAAGCTGTCGTTTCTTAAAGTTTGGGATTGCGATGCTTATGTGAAAAAGCTTCAGCCTGATAAGCTCGAACCCAAACCGGAGAAGTGCGTCTTCGTAGGATACCCAAAAGAAACTGTTGGGTACACCTTCTATCATAGATCCGAAGGCAATATCTTTGTTGCTAAAATGGATCCTTTCTAGAGAAGGAATTTCTCCCAAAAGAAGTGAGTGGGAGGAAAGTAGAACTTGATGAGGTAGTTGTACCTTCCCTCGAATTGGAAAGTAGCTCATCACAAAAAATAGTTCCCATGATGCCTACAACAATTAGTGAGGAAGCTAATGATGATGATCATGAAACTTCAGATCAAGTTACTACCGAGCCTTGTAGGTCAACCAGAGTACGGTCCACACCAGAGTGGTACGGTAATCCTGTTCTGGAAGTCATGTTACTAGACCATGACGAACCTACAAACTATGAGGAAGCGATGATGAGTCTAGATTCCACGAAATGGCTTGAGGCCATGAAATCTGAGATGGGATCCATGTATGAGAACAAAGTATGGACTTTGTTTGACTTGCTCGATGACCGGCAAGCCATAGAAAATAAATGGATCTTCAAGAAGGAGACTCACGCTGATGGTAATGTTACTGTCTACAAAGCTCAACTTGTTGCGAAAGGTTTTTGATAAGTTCAAGGAGTTGACTACGATGAGACTTTCTCACCCGCAGCGATGCTTAAGTCTGTCCGAATCATGTTAGCAATTGCCGCATTTTATGATTATGAAATCTGGCAAATGGATGTCAAAACTGCATTCCTTGATGGATTTCTTAAAGAAGAGTTGTATGCAACCATAAGGTTTTGTCGATCCTAAAGGTGCTAACAAAGTGTGCAAGCTCCAGCGATCCATCTATTGACTGGTGCAAGCATCTCGGAGTTGGGATATACGCTTTGATGAGGTGATGAAAGCATATGGTTTTATACAGACTTTTGGAGAAGCCTGTATATACAAGAAAGTGTGTGGGAGCTCTGTAGCATTTCTAATATTATATGTGGATGACATATTGTTGATTGGAAATGATGTAGAATTTTTGGATAGCATAAAAGGATACTTGAATAAAAGTTTTTCAATGAAAGACCTCGGTGAAGCTGCTTATATATTGGGCATAAAGATCTATAGAGATAGATCAAAACGCTTAATTGGACTTTCACAAAGCACATACCTTGATAAAGTTTTGAAGAAGTTCAAAATGGATCAGTCAAAGAAAGGGTTCTTACTTGTATTACAAGGTGTGAAGTTGAGTCAGACTCAATGCCCGGCCACTACAGAAGATAGAGAGAAAATGAAAGTTATTCCCTATGCCTCAGCCATAGGTTCTATCATATATGCAATGATGTGTACCAGAGCTGATGTGTGCCTTGTTATAAGTCTAGCAGGGAGGTACCAAAGTAATCCAGGAGTGGATCACTGGACAGCGGTCAAGAACATCCTGAAGTTCCTGAAAAGAACCAAGGATATGTTTCTCGTTTATGGAGGTGACAAAGAGCTCATCATAAATGGTTACGTCGATGCTAGTTTTTGACACTGATCCGCATGACTCTAAGTCACAAACCGGATACATATTTTTTTGAATGGTGGAGCTGTCAGTTGGTGCAGTTCCAAGGAGAGCGTCCTGGCGGGATCTATGTGCGAAGCGGAGTACATAGCTGCTTCAAAAGGAGCAAATGAAGGAGTCTGGATGAAGGAGTTCATATCCGATCTAGGTGTAATACCTAGTGCATCGGGTCTAATGAAAATATTTTGTGACAACACTGGAGCGATTGCCTTGGCGAAGGAATCCAGGTTTCACAAGAGAACGAAACACATCAAGAGACGCTTGAACTCCAAGCACGATTAAGTCAAGGAGGGAGACATAGAGATTTTCAAAATACATACTGATCTGAATGTAGCAGACCCATTGACTAAGCCTCTTCCACGAGCAAAACATGATCAACACCAAGACTCAATGGGTGTTAGAATCATTGCTATGTAATCTAGATTATTGACTCTAGTGCAAGTGGGAGACTGAAGGAAATATGCCCTAGAGGCAATACTAAAGTTGTTATTTATATTTCCTTATATCATGATAAATGTCTATTATTCATGCTAGAATTGTATTAGCCGAAAACTTGATACATGTGCGGATACATAGACAAAACACAGTGTCCCTAGTAAGCCTCTACTAGACTAGCTCGTTAATCAAAGATGGTTGAGTTTCCTAACCATAGACATGTGTTGTCATTTGATTAACATGATCACATCATTAGGAGAATGATGTGAAGGACATGACCCATCCGTTAGCTTAGCACATTGATCATTCAGTTTTATTGCTACTGCTTTCTTCATGTCAAATGCGTATTCCTCCGACTATGAGATTATGCAACTCCCGAATACCGGAGGAATGCCTTGTGTGCTATCAAACGTCACAACGTAACTGGGTGATTATGAAGATTCTCTATAGGTATCTCCGAAGGTGTTTGTTGGGTTGGCATAGATCGAGATTAGGATTTGTCACTCTAAGTATCAGAGAGGTATCTCTGGGCCCTCTCGGTAATGCACATCATAAAGAAGCCTTGCAAGCAATGTGACTAATCAGTTAGTTGCGGGGTGATGCATTAGAGAACGAGTAAAGAAACTTGCCGGTGACGAGATTGAACTAGGTATGAAGTTCCCGCCGATCATATCTCGGGCAAGTAACATACCGATGACAAAGGGAATAATGTATGTTGTCATTACAGTTTGATCGATAAAGATCTTCATAGAATACGTCGGAACCAATATGAGCATCCAGGTTTCGCTGTTGGTTATTGACCGGAGATGTGTCTCGGTCATGTCTACATTGTTCTCGAACCCGTAGGGTCCGCACGCTTAACGTTCGATGAGGATTTGTATTATGAGTTATGTGTTTTTGGTGACCGAAGATGGTTCGGAGTCTCGGATGAGATTACAGATATGACGAGGAGTCTCGAAATGATCGACATGGAAAGATTGATATATTGGATGATGGTATTCGGACACCAGAAGAGTTTCGAGGGGTACCGTGTACATATCAGAGTACCGGGGGGTTACCAGAACCCCCCGAGGAAAGATATGGGCCATAGGAGGGAGGCAAGGCAGGCCATAAGGGGTGGCGCCTGATACGTCTCCAACGTATCTACTTTTACAAACCCTTTTGCCCTTGTTTTGAACTCTAACTTGCATGATTTGAATGGAACTAATCCGAACTGACGCTGTTTTCAGCAGAATTGCCATGGTGTTGTTTTTGTGCAGAAATAAAAAGTTCTCATAATGACCTAAAAATCCACGGAGAATTATTTCGGAAAATATAAAAAATATCCGCGGAAAGATCCAGACCAGGGGGCCCACACCCTGTCCACGAAGGTGGGGGTGCGCCCCCTCCCCCTAGGCACGCCCCCTTGCCTCATGGGCCCCCTGATGCTCCACCGACGTACCCCCGGACTCCATATATTCACTTTCGGGGAGAAAAAAAATCAGAGAGAAAGAATTATTGCGTTTTACGATACGGAGCCGCCGCCAAGCCCTAATCTCTCTCGGGAGGGCTGATCTGGAGTCCGTTCGGGGCTCCAGAGAGTGGAGATCGTCGCCATCATCATCATCAACCTTCCTCCATCACCAATTCCATGATGCTCACCGCCGTGCGTGAGTAATTCCATCGTAGGCTTGCTGGACGGTGATGGTTTGGATGATATTTATCATGTAATCGAGTTAGTTTTGTTAGGGTTTGATCCCTAGTATCCACTATGTTCTGAGATTGATGTTGCTATGACTTTGCTATGCTTAATGCTTGTCACTAGGGCCCGAGTGCCATGATTTCAATCTGAACCTATTATGTTTTCATGAATATATGTGTGTTCTTGATTCTATCTTGCAAGTCTATAGTCACCTACTATGTGTTATGATCCGGCAACCCCGAAGTGACAATAATCGGGACCACTCCCGGTGATGACCGTAGTTTGAGGAGTTCATGTATTCACTATGTGTTGATGCTTTGGTCCGGTACTCTACTGAAAGGAGGCCTTAATATCCCGTAGTTTCCAATAGGACCCCGCTGCCACGGGAGGGTAGGACAAAAGATGTCATGCGAGTTGTTTTCCATAAGCATGCATGACTATATTCGGAATACATGCCTACGTTACATTGATGAACTGGAGCAAGTTCTGTGTCACCCTAGGTTATAACTTCTACATGATGAATTGCATCCGACATAATTCCCCATCACCGATCCAATGCCTACGAGCTTTTCACATATTGCTTGTTGCTTATTTACTTTTCCGCTGCTACTGTTACAAAAACTACAAAAACACTACCGTTATTTTTATTGCTGTTACCACTATCTCCATATTACTTTGCTACTAAACTACCTTGCTGCAGATACTAAGTTTCCAGGTGTGGTTGAATTGACAACTCAGCTGCTAATACTTAAGAGTATTCTTTGGCTCCCCTTGTGTCGAATCAACAAATTTGGGTTGAATACTTTACCCTCGAAAATTGTTGCGATCCCCTACACTTGTGGGTTATCAAGGCTATTTTCTGGCGCCGTTGCCGGGGAGCATAGCTCTATTCTTTAAGTCACTTGGGATTTATATCTGTTGATCACTATGAAGAACTTGAAGGACTCAAAAACCAAGATCTTACCCTCAACTATGAGGGGAGGTAAGGAACTTCCATCTAGATCTGCACTTGATTCACCATCTGTTATGGGTAAATTTGTGACACCTACTCATGCTATTGAATCTGATATGTCGTATGTTCTTGATGATTCCACTTCTGCTATGTATGATGAAACTACTTCTATGCTTGATAATACTGTGCCACTAGGTGAATTTTTAGATGAACAAATTGCTAGGGTTAGGGAGAATGCAAATATTGAAACTGATAATATTTATGAAAGTGATGATGAAGCTTCTCCCCCTAGACATGAATTGCTTGTTGTTCCTGAGGGTTATGTTATGGATGAAGAAACTGATATAGACTTTCTTGCTTGCAATGATAGATATGATCTTAAGAAATTATTAGCTAAGCTGAAAGAAAAGTCTTTGAATGCTAGAATGAAACATGACCCTGCTTTCGCTACTTCACCTATCTTTGTTACTGATAATGATTATGAATTCTCTGTTGATCATGAGTTAATTACTTTGGTTGAATCTGATCCTTTCCATGGCTATGAATCTGAAACTGTTGTGGCACATCTTACTAAGTTGAATGATATAGCCACCCTGTTTACCAACGATGAAAAGATTCGTTATTACTATATCCTTAAGTTGTTTCCTTTCTCGTTAAAGGGTGATGTTAAGACTTGGTTTAATTCTCTCGATCCTGGTTGTGTGTGTAGTCCCCAGGATATGATGTATTACTTCTCTGCTAAATATTTTCCCGCTCATAAGAAACAAGCTGCCTTACGAGAAATATATAACTTTGTGCAAATTGAAGAAGAGAGTCTCCCACAAGCTTGGGGGAGGCTTCTCCAATTACTTAATGCTTTGCCTGATCATCCTCTTGAGAGGAATGATATACTTGATATCTTTTATAATGGACTAACCGATGCTTCTAGAGACCATCTGGATAGTTGTACTGGTTGTGTTTTCAGGGAAAGAACAGTTGATCAAGCTGAATTACTATTGAATAATATGCTGGCCAATGAAAATAATTGGACACTTCCTGAACCAGCCCCTAAGCCAACTCCGAAGAAGAGAGGTGTTCTATTTCTCAGTCCTAAAGATATGCAAGAGGCGAAGAAATCTATGAAAGAAAAAGGTATTAAAGCTGAAGATGTTAAGAATTTACCACCTATTGAAGAAATACATGGTCTTGATAACCCGACACAAGTAGTAAAGGTAAATTCTCTTTATAGATTTGATGAAGGTGATATCCCTCGTTATTAGTCTGCTAGCCAATGCTTAGATGAGTTTGACAATTTTATTGTGAAGCAAGAAAACTTCAATGCTTATGTTGGTAGACAATTGCAACGTGATGATTATATGATTGAACGCTTGAGTGATTATCTGTCTAGAGTTAAAGATGAACTGAAACTCATTAGTATGCATGCTTCTATGGTTACCACTCAAGTAGAACAAGTACTTAAGGCTCAGAATGTTTTGCTCAATGAATTAAATAGTAAGAATAATGATAATGCCATTAGAGTTGTGACTAGAGGTGGCAGAATGACTCATGAACCTTTGTATCCTGAGGGCCACCCTAAGAGAATTGAGCAAGATTCTCAGAGAGCTAATTTAGATGCACCTAGTTCTTCTAAGAAGGCGAAAAAGAAAACTGATAGAACTTTGCATGCTTCTAGTGAACCTGTAGCTGACACACCTGAGAATCCCAATGATATATCTGTTTCTGATGCTGAGACACAATCTGGTAATGAACATGAACCTAGTGATAATGTTAATGATGATGTTCATGATGATGCTCAACCTAGCAATGATAATGATGTAGAGATTGAACCTGTTGTTGATCTTGATAACCACAATCAAAGAATCAACATTATGATAAGAGAGACTTTGTTGCTAGGAAGCATGATAGGGAAAGAGAATCATGGGTTCAGAAACCCATGCCCTTTCCTCCTAAACCATCCAAGAAAAAGGATGATGAGGATTTTGAGTGCTTTGCTGAAATGATTAGACCTATCTTTTTGCGTATGCGTTTGACTGATGTGCTTAAAATAAATCCTTATGCTAAGTATATGAAAGATATTATGACCAATAAAATAAAAATACCCGAAGTAGAAATTTCCACCATGCTTGCCAATTACACTTTTAAAGGTGGAATACCTAAGAAAGTAGGAGATCCAGGAGTACCACTATACCTTGCTCCATTAAAAGAAACTATGTTAAAACTGCTTTATGTGATCTTGGAGCTGGTGTTAGTGTTATGCGTCCCTCTTTATATCGTAGACTTGACTTGAGTAAGTTGACACCTACTGAAATATCTTTGCAAATGGCTGATAAATCAACTGCTATACCTGTCGGAATTTGTGAGGATGTGCCTTCCATGGTTGCAAATGTTACTATTCTAACGGACTTTGTTATACTTGATATTCCTAAGGACGATAGTATGTCTATTATTCTTGGTAGACCATTTTTTGAATACTTCAGGGGCTATTATTGATTGCAACAAAGGCAATGTCACTTTTCATGTCAATGATAATGAGCATACGGTCCACTTTTCGAGGAAACAACCTTAGGTCCATAGTATCAATTCTATTGGAAAAATTTCAACTACCACTATTGGAGGTTTTAAATTTCCTCTTCCTACTATCAAGAAGACATATGATATTTTTATTGTTGGGGACATACATATCCCCATTGAGGTAACCTAGTGTTATTTGAAAATTCTCCGGTTTCATGTTATTCGGAAAGAGTTTATTAACAAGACCTGATCAACCTTGTTAATGGACTCCTTTTGATGAGCATGGGATAGGTGAATCTAGATAGCACAAACTTCTGTACCCTCCTTTTAATTTCTGTTAATTAGAATAAATAAAGCAAAAATAGTATTTTCTGTCTGTTTCCAGACTTATCAGTGCAAGAAAAAATACCCCGAAAATAAAAGTTCTCCAAATGCTCTGAAAATTTAATATGATTTTTCCTAGAATATTTGAGAATATATGGCACAGAAAACACCACGAGGGGAGCCAACACCTGGCCACGAGGGTCCAGGGCGCGCCCCCTGCCTCGTGGGCCCCACGTGCCCCCTCCACTTATTCCTGCACCCATACTCTTCTTCTTCCTCCCAAAACAATCACCAACCAGCTCAAGCACGAGTTCTAGCTCATCTTGCTGTCATTTTCGATCTCCTTGCTCAAAGCACCATTCACCAAACTGTTTGGGGAGATTGTTCCTTGGTATGTGACTCCTCCATTGGTCCAATTAGTTTTGTTCTAGTGCTTTATTTATTGCAAAATTTTGCTGCTATGATGACCTTGTTCTTGAGCTTGCATGTCAAATTTCTTTGGTCCCAAGTAGTTTTAATGCATGATATAGTCTCTAGGCACTTGTAGGAGTTGTTGCTATCAATCTTGTTGAGTTTGGTTAACTTTTCTTTTGAGTTACTAAAAATTTCAGAAAAATGCATAGGAAAATCTTCAAAGGTGTTTCTTCAAGGAAGCAGGAATCGAGGCTCACGTTTCGTGAGCTGGACGATGAACTACCGAGGGAAGCTGAAGTGTGACCTTGTGAATGGCCTTCAAACGATTTTATGATTCAGGTTGGCATTAAGGAGGAATTTGAAGCATATGTGTGCAACGCTGACCTCGAGGGCTTCATACAAGATAAGTGCCCTCAATACCGTGGCTTAACTAATACCTTTGTGAGAAGGTTTTAATTTTCATCTTCACGTAATTCTCACACTGTCCTGTTTGACCTTTATGATAAATCTTACACCATGGACTTAGAGGATTTTAATGATGCTTGTAAGCTCCCGCAGTGGGGCAGTATGGGTGATCCTCACAAATCTGAATATAGAGATTTCCTTGCTAGTATCACTGTGGGGGAATCTAGAGAAATCACACAGGCTACCATAGGGAGCATCCATTTTCCTGCTATTCATTACTTTGCTCTCTTTATTGGTAGATGCATAAACAGTAAAGATGAGGCTTGCCACATGTGTGTCCCTGATCTTAGTGTTCTCAAGAGTGCTGTATTAGGTGATAGACAGTATAACTTGGGAGCCATTGTTGCACGCAGGCTATATCATAATGGTTTTCATGCAGAGTTATTTGGTGGGATTTATGCCACTCGCATAGCCCGCCATCTTGGTGTGCCTGTACATGAAAATGATGAACCTTTACCGCTTGCTCATTTGGATTACAATGCCATGATTAGTCACCGGTTTATAGCGAGGGATGAATAATCCCTCAAATATTGACTAATCTTTAACAGGCGTCATGCCGTCCCTATTACTCTTCCTGCCCCTAGTTTGTTTGACTTTCAAGCAAAAGGGAGATATACTATAACCAGGGAGGAGGCAAATGAGTATCATAATATGATGGAAGCAGCGCGCCTTCGAGCTGCAGCTCAGCAGGCGGTAGCTGCTGCATCTCAGTACAACCCCAACTACGACTTTGGATATCCGTCAGGCCCATACTGGCCATAGACCAACTTAGGCCTAAAGCCTAAGCTTGGGGGAGTACGTGTTTCTCACCGACTTTACATTCATGTTCACACACCTATTCTAGTTGTCGGTGCTCACACTCTTTCATTGTACCATCCATGCTTAGTTTCAATTCTTTTTCTTAGTTTTTTTCTTGTGTGTTAGAAAAACCTTAAGAAACACACACAAAAAATATATTAGTTGTAGCTTCTAGCTAGTTTACTTTCCTTGCCTGTAGTAGTAGTAATTAAAAGAAAACCCAAAAAGATTTCTCGTTCTTCTTTTGCTTGTTGGGAGCTTTCTCGTGTAAATAGTTTCTTTTCTTTTCTTTGGGGGTCAAGAGTAGAAGACCATGATTAAAATGTTTAGTGGCTCTCATACGCTTTATTGTTGATTTAACCTTGAGCCATATTACCTTGTCTTCTCTCTTGTATTAAATGCTCGTAGATTCCAACTTAGTCCTATGCACGTGCACTATTATTATATCCGCATCGTTCGGTCGTGCGAGTGAAAGGCAATAAGGATGATATATGATGAACTAATTGAGATGAGAAAAGCTGATATGAACTCGACCTCTCTTGTTTTTGTAAATATGATAGTTCATTGTTCCTGATTCAGCTTGTTATGAATGAAACATGCTTGCAAAAACAATTAGAGATCATAGCTGCTTATGCCATGCTTAATTAGCTGAGAGTTTATAATGGTCTATCTTGCGTGCCAACATGATATTAAAATGGTTGTGATGTGGTATGATGGGGTGGTATCCTCCTTTGAATGATTCAAGTGGTCTGACTTGGCACATGTTCACACATGTAGTTGAAACAAATCAACATAGCCTCCACGATATTTATGTTCATGGTGATTTATATCATACTCATGCTTGCATTCATTGTTGATTAATTTTAATGCATGTTCATGACTGTTGTCGCTCTCTAGCTGGTCGCTTCCGAGTCTTTTTCTAGCCTTCACCTGTACTAAGCAGGAATACTGCTTGTGCATCCACTTCCATAAACCCCAAAGTTATTCCAATGAGTCCACTATACCTTCCTATATGCGGTATTTACCGGCCGTTCCAAGTAAATTTGTATGTGCCAAACTCTAAACCTTCAAATGAAATTTTGTTTTGTATGCTCGAACAGCTCATGTATCAACTAGGGCTGTCTATATCTTCCATGCTAGGTGGGTTATTCTCACGATGAGTGGACTCCGCTCATCATTCACGAGAAAATGGCTGGTAACCGGGATGCCCAGTCCCATGCTCAAAATCATAATAATTAAAAAAACTCCCCCAGGGTTGTTGCTGGTTTGGACGGTACCCGTTGTTTCGGGCTAGCCCTGGAGTGTGCTTGTTGGTGGTTGGGGGAGTATAAACTTTACCATTTTGTTTGGGAACTGCCTACAATGTGTGTAGCATGGAAGATATCGAGATTCTTGGTTGTTATGTTGACAATGAAAGTATACCCCTCAAAATGTTATTCATCTCTATTTAAAAATCGAGCTCTGGCACCTCTACAAATCATTGCTTCCCTCTGCGAAGGGCCTATCTATTTACTTTTATGCTGAGTCATCATCCTCTTATAAAAGAGCACCAATAGGAGAGCACCTCTGTCATTTGCATGTATTACTATTAATTTGCATTGAGTATGATCAAGACTGGATCTCTTTTACCATGAATTACAATGTCTAGTCAGTCCTTGATCCTTAAAGGTGCTCTGCATTTCTGTTTTACGGTCTCAGAAAGGGCTAGCCAGATACCATCTTGTTATATCATATCATGATTGTTTTGAGAAAGTGTTGTCATCCGAGGTTTATTATTATTTCTCGCTAGTTGATTATGCCATTGATGTGAGTAGACATGAGACCTGAAAGTTATTGTGAATGTGGTTAGTTCATGTTTTTTGCTGAAAACCTGAATGCTAGCTTACATATTTACAACAACAAGAGCAAACATAGTTTATCAAAGTTTTTCTTTATCACTTTCAGTTGATCAACTGAATTGCTTGAGGACAAGCAAAGGTTTAAGCTTGGGGAGTTGATACGTCTCCAACATATCTACTTTTCCAAACTCTTTTGCCCTTGTTTTGAAATCTAACTTGCATGATTTGAATGGAATTAACCCGGACTGACGCTGTTTTCATCGCAATTGCCATGGTGTTGTTTTTGTGCAGAAATAAAAAGTTCTTGGAATGACCTAAAAATCCACGGAGAATTATTTCGGAAAATATAAAAAATATATGCGGAAAGATCCAGACAAGGGGGCCCACACCCTGTCCACGAGGGTGGGGGCGCGCCCCCTCCCCTGGGCGCGCCCCCTGCCTCGTGGCCCCCCTGATCCTCCACCAACGTACCCCCGGACTCCATATATTCACTTTCAGGGAGAAAAAAATCAGAGAGAAAGAATTATCGCGTTTTACGATACAGAGCCGCCGCCAAGCCCTAATCTCTCTCGGGAGGGCTAATCTGGAGTCCGTTCGGGGCTCCGGAGAGTGGAGATCGTCGCCATCGTCATCATCAACCTTCCTCCATCTCCAATTCCATGATGCTCACCGCCGTGCGTGAGTAATTCCATCGTAGGCTTGCTGGACGGTGATGGGTTGGATGAGATTTATCCTGTAATCGAGTTAGTTTTGTTAGGGTTTGATCCCTAGTATCCACTATGTTCTGAGATTGATATTGCTATGACTTTGCTATGCTTACTGCTTTTCACTAGGGTCCGAGTGCCATGATTTCAGATCTGAACCTATTATGTTTTCATGAATATATGTGTGTTCTTGATCCTATCTTGCAAGTCTATAGTCACCTACTATGTGTTATGATCCGGCAACCCCGAAGTGACAATAATCGGGACCACTCCCGGTGATGATCGTAGTTTGAGGAGTTAATGTATTCACTATGTGTTAATACTTTGGTCCGGTACTCTATTAAAAGGAGGCCTTAATATCCCTTAGTTTTCAATAGGACCCCGCTATCACGGGAGGGTAGGACAAAAGATGTCATGCAAGTTCTTTTCCATAAGCACGTATGACTATATTCAGAATACATGCCTACATTACATTGATGAACTGGAGCTAGTGCTGTGTCACCCTAGGTTATAACTTCTACATGATGAATTGCATTCGACATAATTCTCCATCATCGATCCAATGCCTACGAGCTTTTCACATATTGCTTGTTGCTTATTTACTTTTCCGCTGTTACTATTACAAAAACTACAAAAACACTACCGTTACTTTTATTGTTGTTACCACTATCTCCAGATTGCTTTGCTACTAAACTACCTTGCTGCAGATACTAAGTTTCCTGGTTTGGTTTAATTGACAACTCAGCTGCTAATACTTAAGAGTATTCTTTGGCTCCCCTTGTGTAGAATCAACAAATTTGGGTTGAATACTTTACCCTCGAAAACTGTTGCGATCCCCTACACTTGTGGGTTATCAGCGCCCCCCCATGGGGACTCCGAATTGGATTAGGGGAAGGGGGCGGTGATGACCCACAAGTGTAGGGGGTCTATCGTAGTACTTTCGATAAGTAAGAGTGTCGAACCCAACGAGGAGCATAAGGAAATGATAGGCAATTTTCAGTAAGGTATTTTCTGCATGCACTGAAATTATAAGTAACAGATAGTTTTGTGATAAAGTAATTGGTAGCAAGTGACAAACGGTAAAAGTAAATAAGGTGCAACAAGGTGGCCCAATCCTTTTTGTGGCAAAGGACAAGCCTGGACAAACTCTTATACAAAGGAAAGCGCTCCCGAGGACACATGGGAATTATCGTCAAGCTAGTTTTCATCACGATAATCTGATTCGCGTTCGGTACTTTGATAATTTGGTATGTGGGTGGACCGGTGCTTGGGTGCTGTCCTTACTTGGACAAGCCTCCCACTTATGATTAACCTCTAGTGCAAGCATCCGCAACTACAAAAGAAGTATTAAGATAAACCTAACCATAGCCTGAAACATATGGATCCAAATCAGCCCCTTACGAAGCAACGCATAAACTAGGGTTTAAGCTTCTGTCACTCTAGCAACCCATCATCTACTTATTACTTCCCAATGCCTTCCTCTAGGCCCAAATAATGGTGAAGTGTCATGTATTCGACGTTCACATGACACCACTAGAGGAGAGACAACATACATCTCATCAAAATATCGAACGAAGACCAAATTCACATGACTACTAATAGCAAGACTTCTCCCATGTCCTCAGGAACAAAAGTAACTACTCACAAGACATAATATGGTTCATGATCAGAGGGGTATTAATATGCATAACGGATCTGAACATATGATCTTCCACCAAGTAAACCAACTAGCATCAACTGCAAGGAGTAATCAACACTACTAGCAACCCACAGGTACCAATCTGAGGTTTGGGTACAAAGATTGGATACAAGAGATGAACTTGGGTTTGAGAGGAGATGGTGCTGGTGAAGATGTTGATGAAGATAGCCCTCCCCAAGATGGGAGAGTTGTTGGTGATGGCGGCGGTGACGATTTCCCCCTCCCGGAGGGAAGTATCCCCGGCAGAACAGCTCTGCCGGAGCCCTAGATTGGTTTCTGCCTCGGTTCCGCCTCGAGACGGCGGGGTGTGGTCCCGAAAGCCTCCGTATGATTTTTTCCAGGTCAAAACACCTCATATAGGAGAAGATGGGCATCGGGGGCCTTCCGGCTGGCCCACGAGGCAGGGGGGCGCGCCCTGGGAAGGGGGGCGCGCCCCCACCCTCGTGGACAGCCGGTGCCCCCCCTAGTGGACTTCTTTCGCCAGATATTTTTTATATTTTCTGAAACAAAGTTCTGTAGAGTTTCGGGGCTTTTGGAGTTGTGCAGAATAGGTTTCCAGAGTTTGCTCCTTTTTCAGCCCAGAATTCCAGCTGTCGGCATACTCCCTGTTCATGTAAACCTTGTAAAATAAGAGAGAAAAGGCATAAGTATTGTGACAAAACATATAATAACATCCCATAATGCAATAAATATCAACATATAAGCATGATGCAAAATGGAGGTATCAACTCCCCCAAGCTTAGACCTCGCTTGTCCTCAAGCGAAAGCCGATATCGAAAAATGTGCCCACATGTTTAGAGGTAGAGGTGTCGATAAAAACAAAATACGGACATGAGGGCATCATGATCATTCTCATAACATCAACTTATATAAATATAGTCATATGGTTCTTATGCTAAAGTAACAATTCATCCACAATATCAAGTATGAATCATAGACTTTATTGGAAACTAACAAACTTTGATCTCGGTCATTGAAGCAATTGCAATTTATCGTAACATCGGAAAGAGTCAATATAAGAGCTTTTCAGCAAGCCTACAAACTCAACTATCATATAATCTTTCACAATTGCTCACACTCACGCAATACTTATGTTTATGGAGTTTTAATCCGACTCAGAGAAAGATAGGGGCTTATGGTGTTGCCTCCCAACCTTTTACCTCAAGGGTAATGTCAACAGTAATAGATCATGAAAACTTACATCCAAGTGGGTATATATGTCAGGATCTGTCCAACACAATGTGCTTGCCAAAAGATAAAATGTAAAAAGGAAAGGTGGATTTCACCTTGACACTTATAAGGCAAGAATAATATATAGGCCCTTCGCAGAGGGAAGCAGAGGTTGTCATGTGTTTTTGTGGTTGGATGCACAAAATCTTAGCATAGAAGAACTTCACTTTATATTGCCACTTGTGATAAGGACATTTATTATGCAGTCCGTCGCTTTTATTACTTCCATATCACAAGATCGTATAAAGCTAATTTCTCCCACACCAATAAATCATACATATTTTAGCGAGTTTGCAACATGACAACTTACTTGGAAGGATCTTTCTCAATCCATAGGTAGGTATGGTGGACTCTCATGGCAAAACTAGGTTTAAGGATATATGGAAGCACAAGTAGTATCTCTACTTAGTGCGAGGAGTTTTGACTAGCATGAGGGGGAAAGGCAAGCTCAACATGTTGGATGATCCATGACAATATACTTTATTTCGGATATAAGAAGACATATCCCATTATGTTGTCTTCCTTGTCCAACATCAACTCTTTACCATGTCATACTTTAATGAGTGCTCACAATCATAAAAGATGTCCAAGATAGTATATTTGTATGTGAAGCCTCTCTTCTTTTATTACTTCCTATTAATTGCAACGATGACCAAAACTATGCTTGTCAACTCCCAACAACTTTTATTTATCATACTCTTATGTGTGAAGTCATTACTTCCCACAAGATCAATATGATCTCTTTGATATTCTTTATATTTTCTTTCTTTTTATCATGGCCCAAGTGAGGAAATCAAGCCCTTGACTCAACACTAACCTTTATTATATAGCTCACGTACTCAATTACAAAGGGTAAAGATCATAAAGCAAAAGCTCACAACTAGATCATGCTAACTTTATTCTACTAGATCAAGATACTACCAAAAGGATCGAACTAAGATAAAATGGTAAAGATAGGAGTGATGGTGATACGATACCGGGGTCACTCCCCCAAGCTTGGCAGTTGCCAAGGGGAGTGCCCATACCCATATGATTATGTCTCCTTCTTCGGGGGTGGTGATGATGAAGTTGAAAGTAGTGACAGCGGATCATCATATATCGAGCGTAGGCGATCCTCCATCTTGCGGATAATACCTTTGAGTGCAGCTATGTAATCCTTCAACAAAATATTTTCACTTGTGAGATGCTTGTTTCGAATCTGAGCTAACTCAATCATCCTGAAAGCTTCTATCTCAGTTGAGGTAAAGAGATCATGAAGGGATTTAGAGGTGTCTTCTTCTCCCGATGCCGAAGCCGGATCTTCCACCTCCATCTTGATCTTCTTCTCCTTATGGATCTCCTCGAGTCCTTCCCTCTTCAGATCTATCTTCATTAGCCAAGCATCGTTGCCTTCGTTGTTGGAGGAGGGAGACGACATGATGCCTGGCTTCGCAAACCCTAGCAGAAAACAGCTCTAAACAAGAACAGAGGATTTTTGCGTGATACAGAGGTCAAAACCTTCGGGAGTATATATAATGAATTTTTACCGACCAAAAGGAGTAACCCACAAGAAAACGGAGTCTGGGGGACACACGGGGTGCCCACGAGGCAGGGGGGCGCCCTGGGAAGGGGGGCGCGCCCTCCACCCTCGTGGACGCCTCGTGTCTCCTCCGGATTACTTTTTATTTTTCTATTTCTCTAAAAATTCCAAAACGGAGAAAAATTGCCTTTAAAATTGTTTTGGAGTCGGTTTACTTACTGTATTACACACCTCTTCCTTTTCGGAGGCTGAATCGTTCTGGAAAGTGTCCCTTATGTATTCCTCCGGGGTTACGGTTTCAACATTTATAGGATTACCTGAGATATAATGTTTGATTCTTTGACCATTCACCACCTTCGGATTTGTGCCTTCGAAGTTGTTGATTTTTATGGCACCGGAACGATAGACCTCCTCGATAACATAAGGTCCTTCCCACTTGGAGAGAAGTTTTCCTGCAAAAAATCTTAAACGAGAGTTGTATAGCAAGACATAGTCACCTACATTAAACTCACGCTTTTCTATCCTTTTGTCATGCCATCTTTTAACTTTTTCTTTAAACAATTTGGCATTCTCATAGGCCTGGGTTCTCCATTCATCGAGACAGCTAATATCAAATATCCTCTTCTCACCAGCAAGTTTGAAATCACAATTGAGCTCTTTATTAGCCCAATATGCCTTATGTTCTAGCTCAAGAGGTAAGTGACAAGCTTTTCCATACACCATCTTATATGGAGACATACCCATAGGATTTTTGTATGCAGTTCTATAGGACCATAATGCATCATCAAGTTTCTTGGGCCAATTCTTCCTAGACCTATTAACTGTCTTTTGCAAGATTAGTTTCAACTCCCTATTACTTAGTTCTACTTGACCACTAGTCTGTGGGTGATAGGGGGGGGGTGCAATTCTATGGTTGACATCATATTTTGCAAGTATCTTACGAAAAGCACCATGAATAAAGTGTGAACCACCATCAGTCATTAGATATCTAGGGACTCCAAACCTCGGAAAAATAACTTCTTTAAGCATCTTAATATAGGTGTTATGATCAGCACTACTAGTTGGAATATCTTCTACCCACTTAGTAACGTAATCAACAACAACTAGAATATGTGTGTATCCATTAGAGGCACGAAATGGTCCCATATAATCAAAGCCCCAAACATCAAATGGTTCAATAACAAGTGAATAATTCATAGGCATTTCTTGATGTCTACTAATATTACCAATTCTTTGACATTCATCACAAGATAAGACAAACTTACGGGCATCCTTGAAGAGAGCAGGCCAATAAAAACCGGATTGCAATACCTTATGTGCAGTTCTATCTCCCGCATGGTGTCCTCCATAAGCTTCGGAGTGGCACTTGCGTAGGATATTTTCCTGTTCATGCTCAGGTACACATCGTCTAATAATACCATCTACTCCTTCCTTATAAAGATGTGGGTCATCCCAGAAGTAATGTCTCAAATCATAGAAGAACTTTTTCTTTTGATGGTATGTGAAGCTAGGAGGTATAAACATAGCAACAATATAATTAGCATAATAAGCATACCATGGAGCAGTACGAGAAGTGTTTATGATAGCTAATTGTTCATCAAGAAAGCTATCATCAATAGGTTGTGGGTCATCAAGCACATTCTCTAACCTAGACAAGTTATCTGCAACAGGGTTCTCAGCTCCCTTTCTATCAATAATATGCAATTCAAACTCTTGCAGCAAGAGAACCCATCTAATAAGTCTAGGTTTAGCATCTTTCTTTTCCATAAGGTATTTGATAGCAGCATGATCAGTGTGAATAGTTACTTTAGAATCAACGATATAGGGTCTAAACTTATCACAAGCAAATACAACTGCTAAAAATTCTTTCTCAGTAGTGGCATAATTTCTTTGGGCACTATCTAGAGTTCTACTAGCATACTGGATAACTTTAAATTTCCTATCAACTCTTTGCCCTAGAACATCACCTACAGCATAATCGCTAGCATCACACATAACCCAAAGGGTAAATTCCAGTCAGGAGGCTGGACAATAGGTGCAGAGATCAATGCTTTCTTAAGTATTTCAAATGCTTCTAGACAATCATCATCAAAGACAAAAGGAATATCTTTTTGTAAGAGATTAGTCAGAGGCCTGGAGATTTTGGAGAAGTCCTTAATGAACCTCCTATAAAACCCGACATGACCAAGGAAACTTCGTATACCTTTGATGTCCTTAGGGCATGGCATCTTTTCAATAGCATCAACTTTAGCTTTGTCAACTTCAATACCTCTTTCAGAAATTTTATGTCCCAAGACAATGCCTTCATTAACCATAAAGTGGCACTTCTCCCAATTCAAGACAAGGTTAGTGTCTTCACATCTCTGCAAAACTCGATAAAGTTGCTTAAGCAATCATCAAAAGAAGTTCCGTAAATGAAGAAATCATCCATAAACACCTCAACAATCTTTTCACAAAAATCAGAGAATATAGCCATCATGCATCTTCGAAAGGTAGCAGGTGCATTACATAAACCAAAAGGCATACGCCTATAAGCAAAGGTATCGAAAGGACAAGTAAAAGTGGTCTTTTCTTGATCCCCTTTTGACACAGGTGTCGTGGAATTAACACGGCAGATGTCCGGTTTAGCGGACTTGATGATGGAACCATCGCACGGGTTAGCTTGAGAGGGTTCATGGCACACAAAGGACACAAAGGATTTATACTAGTTCGGCCCCTTTGAGAAGGTAAAAGCCTACGTCTAGTTGGTTTGGTATTGCTTGGGCGTCGGTTTACAGGGAGCGGAATCGCTTGCCTGCGTCTCGACGGATTGATTGTTGCTTGTCCCTGAACCGGTACCGGGTCGTCCCTTTATATAGAGGTGACGCCTGGTCCGGTTTACAGAGTCCCGAGGCCGGCTCATAATCGTGTCTGCCTCGGTCTCTGCCCTTTCTTTCTTATCTATCAAGTTACATCTCTTTGGCGGATTACAAACCGTATTTCTATACATGGGCCTTGAAATCTCATGGGCCGTAATCTCTACTAAAATAGTAAAACTAAGTATGATATAACTAAGCCGGTTTACAATATCCGGTTTATACCTACTAACCATATCCCTGACATTAGGCCCCAGAATGATTTGAACTTGTTCATATCAGTCTCCGTCGTCTCCTGCAATTTTTCTTCTGTCTTCATCTTTTGTAAACCGGCTATGACATCATCTCTAGAAACCACCATGACATCACTTCCGCATTTAACGCTGTGAGCTGTACTGTAGCTTGTTTTTAATGGTTATCCCGAGAATCGAGGCGTTTAAAGGATCTTTATCCGATTTTGCTCCCTTGATTACCGCACCTGTCGCTTCGCATCTGCTTCTCTGCCTATAAATAATACCGCCCCCTTTCATTCTTTCTTCTCGCGTCTTCTTCCTCCTTCCGCTTCCTGACCCGCAAGAACTCCATTAGAGCCCGAGCTCGGAGCGCCGCCATCATCTCGTCGGATCAAGAGTTCCCAGGCCGCTGCATCAACCTGATTTGTCCAGAGAAACTCCGTTGCTGCCCTCCATTTTTCAGGTATGTTTTTCTTTCCTTGTTTTCGATCTGCATCTGCCCGTGCTCCTCCTAGTCCTTCCGCCATTAGGGCTCCTAGTAAAGCTTTCCTTCTGTTCTTGTAGATTCGTTCCTCCTGTGGGATCCGTAACTTTTAGGCCTGTCCAATAAACCTTCCGCTCAATACTAACCTTAGATCTTGTCATTTATAATGCTATAATTTTATCTGTTCCGCCATTAGAACTTCCGCCATTAGAACTCCGCCATTAGAACTCCGCCATTAGAACCTTTAGCACCAGTTCTGCTGATTTAACTTTTGCGCCTTACCCTGTAGATCTTGCTGTTTTATTTCTGTAGTTGCCTGCCTTAGGTCTTCGTTTTTATGCACAGCTTGTAAATTCGTCTGCTCCGAATTGGATCTCTATAGATTCTCCCGTGTAGTTTTTGTTTCTTTTACCTCAGTACGCTCAGATCTATTCCCCCTTAGCAACGCGTTGGAAACCTGTTTTTCTCTTCGGTAGATCCGCTAAGTATGTTCCGGTTTAAGTTGTCATGCCATAACCCGGAAATAACATAAACTGATGCAACGATTTAAACTGTTCCTCTTCAACTGCCATTTAAACCGGAAATGATAAACTTCGTTTCATAATTGCCGGTTTAATCTTGCCAAATAATTCTCCGTTTCAATCATTGTATATCATGAATAGATCCCCAATCATTGTATGTTCATAATCCGTCTTTGTACTTTCTCTTCTTCAGCACTTTTGCTCAAATGGCTAAGCAGTATGTTTCGTGCGATTGGGTCCGTTCTGTCGTGACTGAGGAAGACTTAGTCAAATTGTCGAGTATCGGCACCTTAGGGCCTCGAGCTGAGCTGAAATGGCGTGCTCCGGGTAACGAGTGCCCTCCTACTCCTAGATCCGGTGAAGTTATCGTATTCCTGGACCATATCTCCAGAGGCTTCTCACCCCCCGGTTCAAGATTTTTCCGGGACGTTCTTGCCACCTTCCAGCTGCACCCACAGGACATCGGACCAAACTCTGTTTCCAACATCTGCGATTTCCAAGTATTTTCTGAAGTATATCTGCAAGAGGAGCCTTCAGTTGATTTATTCCGGGATTTCTTCCATGCAAACCGGCGCACTGAGTTCACCAGCGGGCCTCACCAAGAGCTTGGTGGGATTAGTATCCAGAAAAGGAGGGATGCAGTTTTTCCTCACGCCTCATTACACACTCACCCTAAGGACTGGAACAAGTCCTGGTTTTATTGTGTAGATACATCTCCCGAAGGTGAAAATCCTTTGCCGGGTTATCGTGAAACTCGTATCCCGGCGAATCACCCCTTGCCACAACGGTTAAGTGCTGCTGAACGGATCCAGTTTTCACCACAGCTTTCCAAGCTGAGAGCTTTCATGGCCAATGGCCTGATCGGTACTGACTTCCTTCGTTGCTGGTTATCCTGGAGCATCCTTCCCTTAAGCCGGCGCCCTAAACTGATGTGTAAGTACTCCGGTAAACCGGAAGACCCTCAGAGGTTTACTAAGGAGCAGCTTTCTGAATCGGAAGTGATAGAGTCTGCCAAGAAGATCGTCAACCCTGCTTTAACAGATTGCTCCAAAGTTGGCTTGGCCCCATACTTTAAGAAGAATAAGCTGCCTGAAGTAAGTTTGTCTTTAACTTATACTTTATAAACCGTCCTCTTTGATCCGTCTTCCAATTGCCTTTACTTTTTCCATTCAGGCTGAAGACCCCTTCTGGAGGAGAAAAACTCAGGAAAAAACTGTAAAGCAGGCTCGCCGGAAAACACCCGCAAACAAGAAAAGGAAAGCAGCCGTTGATGCCAGTTCTCCTTCTGAGGATGATGATCCGGACTCCGAGGTATGCCTTGCTCCGGTTTACGTTTTGCTTTTATGCACTTGTTAACATATCTAATGATATCCTTTCACAGGATCCACTTGAAGGTGATAACCCGGCTGAGATTGAGGTAACTCTTATTTCTTCTGATTCAGAACCTCCTCCTCAAAAGAGCCGTCGGACTGTTAGAAAATATCAATTCTCTCATCCTTATGCTAAGTTGGATCCCAATTTTACTTTGAAGAAGCAACAGCACGAAGCTTTGCACCGGACCACTCGCCATAGTGGCTTGGCAGTGGAGTCCTCTGGAATTTCGTTAACTCCGGTTCGGAAGCGCCGCGCTGAGGTGATACTCTCTCCGACCCTTCTTCATCCCAAGGCCGGTCTTATCCGAAAACCACTTAAACCGACTGATCCTGATTATCAGGAAACTCCACTGTCTTCTTCTGGCGAATCAACCGCTACACAGCTTCCTCCTTTGAAGACCGTCCCGGGGTAATTCTCTTTACCTCTTCCGGTTTATGACACCCCCTTCTTTTATAATGCTAACTTATTTTTGCTTGTTTTTCCAGCAAACCGAAACCTAGCAAAAGAGCCAAGGCGAAAAAGCCTGTTGCTGATCCTTCTACTGATGAACCGGTGATTGATCCGTCTACCGCCGTTCCTCCTGAAGGTACTCCTACCGCTCCGGTTGACGAACCCGCTCTTGAAACACCTGCTGCTGAAGATGTCCAAGACCCACCAAGTCCGGCCCGGGTTAATTCTCCTCAAGTTAACCCGGCGTCTCCTGATCCGGCTCAGGTTGAAGTTACTCCTCCTAATGCACCCACTTCCCCTGATGTCGTGGTCACTGGCACTGCTTATGTTGCGCCAGCCGAACCCACCGTTTTAGCGAAACATACGGCTAAAGCGGAGAAGATGACTCAGGAAAAGGGGAAGTGGAGTACTGATATATCTAGTCTGTCGAGTATGAGTGCTCAAGACATCTATTCCGGATATCTGAACCGACTCCATAGTAGCCGGGATTATGAAGCCAGCCTAGTAAACCTGATGAGGGAAAAATATGAAGTAAGTTTTCCTCTTCTGACTTTGCCTTTTTCAACGCCTCTTTATCTTATAACAGCCCCCAAGTTCCGGTTTATCTGCTTTATTGAAGGTAATCCGGAACTTTGTAGTTTTGAACTGTTGATCCATACATTAGCCCCCAAGTATCGAGTAGATAACTTGGTTATGTAGTTGATACTTGTAATTTCAAAAATTGTTTCTGATGCATTACTTCAACTGCCATTAGCCCCCAAGTGTCAAGTAGACAACTTGGTTGTGTGCTTGAGACTTGTATTTTCAATTTTTCTTTGCTGTATTACTTCAACTGCCATTAGCCCCCAAGTGTCAAGTAGACAACTTGGTTGTGTGCTTGAGACTTGCAACTTCTAACCTTGTTTTGAACTTTGTTTATAGGCTGAGCTGAACCGGAATGTTGTAGAAATCAGTGAACTTCGAAGCCGGCTTATAGAAACTGAGTCGGCCGCTTCAAAGGCGAAGAAAGAACTTCAAGTGAGCTTAAAGACTGCTGAAGACTTGAAGAAGTTCTTTGATGAGGAACGGACTACTTTTGGAGTCCAGAAAAAGGATCTTGAAAAACGTGTTCAGGATGCCGAAGGAGCACTTAACCCGGTTACTGAAGAATTGACCGGGTTAAAGTGCCAAATTGATTTGATGACTTCTGCTATCTTTG
Organism: Secale cereale; assembly: GCA_902687465.1. Lineage (NCBI taxonomy): Eukaryota > Viridiplantae > Streptophyta > Magnoliopsida > Poales > Poaceae > Secale > Secale cereale. The sequence goes on from LR738711.1 coordinate 208,337,124, forward strand.
GTAAGCATAACCTGAACTCTTGTCTGTTATCTTTGCAACCTGTGACCTACGCCGGTTTAACTTTCATCTGTTGTATGTAGGACGCCGTGTCTCCCATCTTGGGGATGATGTACGGAAGAAGCTGAAGGCCTGTTATACCTTGGTTGAACAATTATACTCTGGAGCACAAAGGATTATCAGTGCTACTTCCTTTGGTAAACCGGCTCCTTCAACCATCAAGGCTACTTTGAACAGTTTGTCCATTCTGCCAACTCGTCTTGAAGAGGTGAAGAAATCGGCTGCTCGAGGAGGTGCTCTTCTGGCCCTTACAAGGGCTAAAGCTTGGGTCCCGGATATTGATCCGGCAGAAGTGTTAACCGGATTTCCTGACACCAAGGAAGACGGTTCAGCATTTGATGAGAAGGATCTGTACGCCCTGACAAAGGAAATGCGTCCACTCGCTAGCAAGATTGCGGCGGAATCTGACTTGTCTCGATACCATCCAGCATATAACCTGCAGAACGAGCGGGTGGAACGACCGGTTTACGATGTTGCAAACTTAACTCCGCCGGTTCGTCCTCACACTTTTGCTCCTGATATTGATCCTGCTGAGCTGATCAACGATGAAGTATATTTCCGTGCCTTGGCCAAGATTGATTGGCGTGCACCAGATTTCCCGCCGCTTCACGAGGAGGAAGATGTTCCGGAACAAGACGGTGGCCAATCATCCCGGCAAGGAGAAGCGCAATCTTGAATGTTACTGCTGTAATCATAATTGCTATTCCGTAAACAATGCTTCCAACTATTTGGCTTTTATGCCTTGTAATAGGTTTAGCTGAAACTTAATGCACGGTGATCCGGCTTTTGGTCTTTATAAAGTACTCATTCGTTGACTTGTTGATTGATGCGGATTCCTTGCTCTGTCTATAAAAAAGATCAAAAATATGTCCTAGTGGCTTTACCACTGGACGGATTAACTTGTTCTCTTGGTATAACTAATAAGCATATCTTTAACAAATAACTGTGATACCTGAATTGTATGTAGCCAAAATACCTTAAACCGGTCAGGATGTTTAAAATCACCTTAATCAGTCTTCATCAATTCTAATAAACCCTTGAAACTCTTCAGTTCAACTTGTCGATAAATCTTTCTTTTCTCGGTTCAGAGATTTGTAACTTGTATCTGATCGTGTGCTGCCAACTGTCAGCTCATCATGAAGTCGAGCCGGGTTACGATGAACGCCGGTTTAACTCTCGCTGGTGTTCATGACCCAGACTTGTAACATTATAGATAGGTGGTCAACTTCTGGAGCTGTTCCCCTTGGTTAAAAAGGTTATGAAAAACAAAAAACATCAAGAAACACATAATTATTGTAAATCAAACTATGTAATCGAGGCTTTTTCAAAGAGCTGCCAGGCTCAAAACAAGGTTTAGCCATTCATGGGGATGTGGGCGAACCCGACTGTCCCCAGGGGCCGGGTCATCATTTGAACGTGGGCGTACCAACTGTTCAGGGAGCCCAAAAATTCATAACATAGCCATTCATGGGGATGCGGGCGAACCCGACTGTCCCCAGGGGCCGGGTCATCATTTGAACGTGGGCGTACCAACTGTTCAGGGAGCCCAAAAATTCATAACATAGCCATTCATGGGGATGCGGGCGAACCCGACTGTCCCCAGGGGCCGGGTCATCATTTGAACATGGGCGTACCAACTGTTCAGGGAGCCCAAAAATTCATAACATAGCCATTCATGGGGATGCGGGCGAACCCGACTGTCCCCAGGGGCCGGGTCATCATTTGAACGTGGGCGTACCAACTGTTCAGGGAGCCCAAAAATTCATAACATAGCCATTCATGGGGATGCGGGCGAACCCGACTGTCCCCAGGGGCCTCTGACGTTCCTCCTGACCCTGCAGGTTTTTCCTTTTTCTTTTTATGAGGTTTTTCTCTTCCTGAACCAGACATAATCTCTTGTTCCCGTGAGTTCTACCGCTCCTTCACACACCCTGCAAAGATTAGTTTCTAAAAACCAGCTAACATTGAAATATGACTCTTTGATAACAAACTGACATGGATATTTGCCGCAAAATTTATGTATGTGGAAAAAAGGCTGAGCCCCCGGTTTACCGAGGGTGCCGGCTTATTCATTATTCATAATATATACATAGGATACATGGAAGCCTATGGCTCAAGTGTAATATGGCCGTAGATGAGCAATGTTCCACGGCCTTTTCGTCTCCTCTTCTGATGTCCGTGAATCTTTGTGCTCTCGAATGTCCACCAAATAATATGACCCGTTGTGTAAATTTTTGCTGATCACGAAGGGCCCTTCCCATGGCGGGGATAGCTTGTGCATATCTGTTTGATCTTGGATAAGCCGGAGTACCAAGTCACCCTCCTGGAATGTCCTGGTTCTGATCCGGCGGCTGTGATATCTGCGCAGATCTTGCTGATAAATCGCCGACCGTGCTGCAGCTATGTCACGCTCTTCATCCAACCGATCCAAACCGTCTTGTCTTGACTCCTCATTGATGGCTTCTACATAGGCCGCCACCCTTGGTGAATCATGGCGTATGTCACTTGGAAGAACTGCTTCTGCACCGTAAACCATGAAGAAAGGTGTATAACCTGTAGACCGGTTGGGTGTAGTGTTAATGCTCCAAAGGACAGACGGTAACTCTTCAACCCAACATCCTAGGGTTCTCTGCAAAGGTGTCATAAGCCGGGGCTTGATTCCTCGCAAAATCTCCTGATTTGCCCTTTCTGCTTGACCATTGGATCGGGGGTGAGCCACAGAAGATACGTCCAAACGAATATGCTCTCGTCGACAGAATTCTTCCATCTCACCCTGAGATAAATTGGTGCCATTATCTGTGATGATGCTGTGTGGAAAACCAAACCGGAATATTACTTTTTTGATGAACTTAACCGCCGTTGCCGCATCACACTTGCTTATAGGTTCCGCTTCAACCCACTTCGTAAACTTGTCCACTGCCACTAGTAGATGAGTTTTCTGATCTTGGGATCTCTTGAAAGGACCAACCATGTCAAGCCCCCAAGTTGCAAAAGGCCAAGTTATTGGTATCATCCGGAGTTCTTGTGCCGGAACAAGGGCACGTCTTGAGAACTTCTGACAAGCGTCACACTTGCGGACCAGGTCTGCCGCATCTGCATGTGCGGTTAACCAATAAAATCCATGTCGGAAAGCTTTAGCCACTAAAGATTTTGATCCGGCATGATGACCACAATCCCCTTCATGAATCTCCCTTAGAATCTCACAACCTTCCTCAGCTGAAACACACCGTTGAAATACTCCAGAGGTGCTACGATGGTGCAGCTCCCCGTTGGCAATTGTCATAGATTTGGAACGCCGGATTATCTGCCGTGCTTCATCTTCGTCCTCTGGTAACTCTCCTTGGCTTAAATATACCAAATAAGGTAACGTCCAATCCGGAATAACATGGGTTGCCGCAACCAACTGTGCCTCTGGGTCCGGAACAGCTAGATCGTCCTCTGAAGGTACTTGAACCGAAGGATTGTGCAATTCATCCAAAAAGGTGTTTGGTGGTACCGGTTTACGTTGCGACCCTAGCCGGCTTAAAGCGTCAGCTGCTTCGTTCTTCCACCGGTCTATATGCTCCACCTGATACCCTTTGAAATAACCTGCGACCGCTTCAACCTCTCGTCGATAAGCCGTCATGAGGGGATCCCTTGAATCCCACTTGCCCGAAACTTGCTGTGCCACTAGGTCTGAATCGCCCAGGCACTTAACCCGGCTTAAATTCATCTCCTTTGCCAACCGCAAACCATGGAGTAGTGCTTCATATTCTGCTGCATTATTAGTACAAGGAAATAACAACCGGAGGACATAACAAAATTTATCACCTCTGGGGGAAGTTAAAACAACTCCGGCCCCCGAGCCCTCCAACTGCTTCGAACCGTCGAAGTGAATCGTCCAATAAGTGAGATCCGGCTTCTCCTCCGGAGTCTGTAATTCTGTCCAGTCGTTGATGAAGTCCACCAGTGCCTGAGATTTTATAGCAGTACGTGGTACATATTTCAATTCATGTGGACTGAGCTCAATGGCCCACTTGGCTATTCTGCCTGTTGCTTCTCTATTCTGGATTATATCTCCCAATGGAGCTGAACTAACCACAGTTATCGGATGCCCTTGGAAATAATGCTTCAATTTCCGGTTTGCCATGAACACCCCATATACCAATTTCTGCCAATGAGGGTATCTTTGCTTGGACTCGATGAGTACTTCACTCACATAGTACACCGGGCGCTGAACCGGATGTTCCTTCCCTGCTTCCTTGCGCTCAACCACAATCGCAACGCTGACTGCCCGTGTGTTTGCAGCAACATATAATAGCAAAGGCTCCTTGTCGATAGGAGCAGCTAAAACCGGCGGCTTCGCTAGTTGCTGTTTCAGATTCTCAAACGCTGTATTCGCTTCATCGCTCCAAATAAACCGGTCCGTTTTCTTCAACATTTGATAAAGCGGGATCGCCTTTTCTCCTAAGCGACTGATAAACCGGCTCAACGCCGTGATCCGGCCAGCTATGCGCTGAACATCATTAATGCAAGCTGGTTTCGCCAAAGATGTGATGGCCTTGATCTTCTCCGGGTTGGCTTCTATTCCCCGGTTCGAGACCAGGAATCCCAAAAGCTTACCAGCCGGGACACCAAAGGCACATTTCTCCGGATTAAGCATCATCCTGTAAGTCCGAAGATTATCAAAGGTTTCTCTGAGGTCTTCTATCATTGTCCTTTCCTCCTTTGACTTAACCACAATGTCATCCACGTAAGCATGTACGTTCCTTCCTATCTGCCCCTTCAAACAATTCTGAACACAACGCTGATAAGTTGCCTGCGCACACTTGAGCCCAAAAGGCATAGACACATAGAAAAAAGCACCAAAAGGGGTTATGAATGCTGTCTTCTCTTGATCTTCAACGGCCATTTTGATCTGGTGATAACCTGAGTACGCATCCAGAAAACTCAGCCGCTCACACCCTGCTGTAGCATCAATAATCTGATCAATGCGAGGTAGAGCAAAAGGATTAGTCGGGCAAGCTTTATTGAGGTCTGTGTAGTCCACACACATCCTCCACTTCCCATTCTTCTTTAGAACTAGCACCGGATTAGCCAACCATTCCGGATGAAACACTTCCACTATGAACCCTGCCGCCAAAAGCCTGGCCACTTCTTCTCCTATAGCCTTGCGCCTCTCTTCGTTAAAGCGGCGCAGATACTGTTTTACCGGTTTAAACTTCGAATCAATATTTAACTTGTGCTCAGCGAGTTCCCTCGGTATACCTGGCATGTCAGAAGGTTTCCATGCAAAGATATCCCGGTTCTCACGGATGAACTCGATGAGCGCGCTTTCCTATTTAGGATCCAGGTTAGCACTGATGGTGGATTGCTTAGACGAATCTCCAGGCACAAAATCAACCTGCTTAGTCTCTTCCGCTGATTTGAACTTCAAAGCCGGATCATGCTCGGTGGTTGGCTTCTTCAGCGGAGTCATATCTGCCGGATCAACATTATCCTTATAAAATTTCAACTCTTCCGTGGCACATACCGCTTCTGCATAAGCTGCATCACCTTCCTCACATTCCACTGCTATCTTACGACTGCCGTGTACCGTAATTGTGCCTTTATGACCCGGCATCTTGAGCTGCAGATAAACATAACATGGCCTAGCCATAAATTTAGCATAAACCGTCCTCCCAAACAAAGCATGATACGGACTTTTAATTTTGACAACTTCAAAGGTGATCATCTCCGATCTGGAATCATGCTCATCCCCAAAGGTAACTTCTAAGTCAATCTTACCAACTGGATAAGCTGACTTACCTGGGACCACCCCGTGAAACACTGTGTTTGATGTCCTTAACTGTTTATCTGTCAGACCCATACGGCAAAAAGTCTCGTAATATAATATATTGATACTGCTACCTCCATCCATGAGGACTTTAGTGAACCTGTATCCTCCCACCTGAGGTGCCACCACCAAGGCTAAATGTCCCGGATTATCTACCCGTAACGGGTGGTCCTCTCTGCTCCAAACAATGGGCTGCTCTGACCATCGTAGAAACTGTGGCGTCGCCGGTTCTACCGCATTAACAGCCCGCTTTAAAACCTTCTGGTCTCTCTTGCATAAACTCGTGGTGAAAACATGATATTGACCGCTGCTCAACTCCTTTGGATTACTCTGGTATCCGGATTGCTGTTGTTGCTGCGGACGCTGCTGCTGCTGATTTCCTTGGTTATTGTGACTCCCTTGGCCCTGCTGCTGATTATTCTGATTGTTGTAACCACCTTGATGATACGATTGATTTCCCTGACCATGATAACCACCTTGATAATGTGACTGATTTCCTTGACCATTGTAGTTTCCTTGACTACCTTGGCCGCCTGGCCGGGATTGATAACCACCGTTGTTTCCTTGATAACCGCTGTTGCCCCTATATCCTGAACCGGAGTTGTTCCCTTGGTAACCCGGACCATAAAACCCGGACCCTGAACCGCCGTTTGGGGGCCGGCTAAGAGGATTAAAACGGCCGTTCCCTGCTATCATAGGGTACAGGCATTCTCTTGCAGTGTGCCGTGCAGGCCCCCTTTTTCCGCTATGCTTTAGACAGGGTTGATCCAAATCCTGCTCCCAACCCGGGTTTCCTCCACCGGTTTGGCGAGTGGGACCTTGCTGACTTCCCTGAAAACCGCCTTGAACCTGTGTATTAGCCACAAAATCGGAGCTATTTTCCGGTTTCCGTTTGCCCAAAAAACTTGAAGTAATCGGATTAGCTGGCGCCAGTTTGCCAGTCTTGCTGGCCTTTCCCGCTTTATCTCCTTCTGGCTCCGGATACTTGGTATTATCTGAGTCTCCGTATTTCACCAAGGCGCTCATCAAAGTCCCCATGTCATTGCACTCCCGTTTGAGCCGTCCGAGTTTTAATTTCAAAGATTCAAACCGGCAATTGTTCTCCAATGTCACAATTGCTGTGCTCGGATTAATACCGTTTGAGGAGTGCAAGATCTCTGCCACTCTGCGTACCCAAGCTGCTGTAGACTCCTGCTCTCCTTGCACGCATGCTGCTAAATCTATCACCGACATAGGTTGCTTGCACGTATCCTTAAAGTTTTTGATGAACTGACTGCGTAGCTCCCCCCATGATCCGATAGAATTCGGAGGTAGTGCCTTTAGCCAAGTCCGGGCCGTGCCTTCAAGCATCATAGTGAAATATTTGGCACAAGCCGATTCATCCACGTCCAGCATCTCCATGGCCATCTCGTAACTTTCCACCCAAGCTTCGGGCGGTAAATCGGCTGTGTAATTAGGCACCTTGCGAGGTCCTTTGAAATCCTTGGGCAACCTAACGCTCCGCAGGGCGGGGACGAGACATTGTATCCCAAAACCGCTCGCTGTCGCTCCTGTCCCTGTAGTGCCTGTATGAACCGGCGTCGACTGACGAACTTCCTCCCTGGCCTCCGATCTAGGCCGGTTTCGATCCGGGGCTGGCATCTCTGCCCTTGCCGGATTTTCTTGCCTGTGCTGATGTCTCCTTCGTTCACTGCTAGACACTTCGGGCTCCTCCCAATGTCTAGAGTAACTTCGGTTGGGACGTGGTGTTGAATGTAACCTTTCCCTGCTATGAGAGTATGCTTGCTGCTGTATTAACACTGTATTGAGTAGCTTCTGGGCCCTGCGCGCCTCTATCGCCACCGGGGATGTTTCTTCCACAGGTAAAGCGACCAACCGTGCTGCCGCTGCAGCGATATTATCCACAGGGTTTGAGTAGTGTCCCGGGGGGACAGGAACATAAGGCGCCGATGTAATCCGTCGCTCCCGTTCTGCGGCGGGCTGCTGAACCGGCTCATCTCGAGCTGGTGGGCTTCTCCGGTTTAAGACCGGATTATTACTGGCCCCAGCCCCAGGTGTTCTGAACAAATTCGCAGATTCGTAACCCGGCGGTAGGCGGGATCGATATTTTCGCCCTCTTACTCCTTCCATAGAAGCCTGTTCCATCCTTAAGTGAAAAGCTTGATCATCCAACTCTGCTTGTCTTATGGCTAACATCTCTCCTTCCGCCTTTAAATCCTCCTTTAACTGATCGATCCGGGCTTTCAACTGAAGAAGCACTGCATCATGTTGCGCCTTGTCTGCTGGAGCTACGACCTCCACCGCCTTAGCTGTGAACTCCTCGATCAAGGTGGATAGAACTGCAGTAATGGGGGGATTTGAACCGCTTCCCCCTGCACCAGCCTCCGCTGTTGTTCCGTTCGTCGGGGGTTGTGAACCGGCCATGAAGACCGCCACCCGGTTTGGCGGGCCGGAGGGATCCGGAATACTGTTTCCATCGGACTCGCCCTCAGACCGGCCGTCCCGCAACTGATACAGAGATTCAGTTTCCCCGGACAAAGACTCGTTATCTGAATAGACGACGGTTGCACCATCAGATTCCGATCCGTCCTCGGCTTGGCCTCCGTGAATCGCTCCAACGAACACATGCTTCACGGCAGGCTGAATCCGGGTCGATCTCGCACGCTGAGCCGGCTCGACGATGTTGGGGAAGGTGTCCGACTCAGGTCCCGGTTCTCCAATTTTGCCGATGAAGACTTGGATGCTGCCGAAGGGGACCCGGTACCCATATTCAATCGAATCGGCCTCCGGTCCCCAACCTGCGTCGTCGATGTAGAGACGGCCACGACGACTCTTGGTCATCCGGCCGACTGCGTAACCCTTTAACCCTTCGAAGCCGCCTTCCAAGAACTCGAAACCATCGTGCGCAGGCCCCACGGTGGGCGCCAACTGTCGTGGAATTAACACGGCAGATGTCCGGTTTAGCGGACTTGATGATGGAACCATCGCGCGGGTTAGCTTGAAAGGGTTCATGGCACACAAAGGACACAAAGGATTTATACTAGTTCGGCCCCTTTGAGAAGGTAAAAGCCTACGTCTAGTTGGTTTGGTATTGCTTGGGCGTCGGTTTACAGGGAGCGGAATCGCTTGCCTGCGTCTCGACGGATTGATTGTTGCTTGTCCCTGAACCGGTACCGGGTCGTCCCTTTATATAGAGGTGACGCCTGGTCCGGTTTACAGAGTCCCGAGGCCGGCTCATAATCGTGTCCGCCTCGGTCTCTGCCCTTTCTTTCTTATCTATCAAGTTACATCTCTTTGGCGGATTACAAACCGTATTTCTATACATGGGCCTTGAAATCTCATGGGCCGTAATCTCTACTAAAATAGTAAAACTAAGTATGATATAACTAAGCCGGTTTACAATATCCGGTTTATACCTACTAACCATATCCCTGACAACAGGTATTTGAGAGAAACCAGAATAACCATCTAGAAAGCAAAAATGAGTATGTTTGGATAACCTTTATAGCATTTGATCAATGAATGGCAAGGGGTATTGATCTTTCTTAGTAGCTTTATTTAACTTACGGAAATCAATTTCCATCCTATAACCTGTAACTATTCTTTGTGCGATCAATTCATCTTTAGCATTAGGAACGATAGTCATACCTCCCTTCTTAGGGACACAATGGGCAGGACTTACCCACTGGCTATCAGCAACTGGATAGATAATACCTACCTCTAGGAGCTTTAGTATTTCCTTCCTTACCACTTCTTTCATCTTAGGATTTAATCGTCGCTGATGATCAATAACTGGTTTAGCATTTTCTTCCAATTTTATCTTGTGTTGGCATATAGTGGGACTAATGCCCTTAGGATCATCCAGAGTATATACAATAGCAGCTCGGTGCTTCTTCAGAGTTTACAATAGTTTTTCTTCTTCCTGCTCTGAAAGGTTAGCACTAATAATAACATAATATATCTTCTTTTCATCAAGATAAACATATTTAAGATTATCAGGTAAAGGTTTAAGTTCAAACACGGGATCACCCTTGGGGGGAGGAGGATCCCCTAGGATTTCAACAGGCAAGTTGTTTTTCAATACGGGTCCCTATTTAAGGAATATTTCATCTATTTCCCTTCTCTCATTCAGATGCATATCATTTTCATGGTCTAGCAAGTATTGTTCTAAAGGATCATTAGGTGGCACGGCAATAGAAGCAAGACCAATAATTTCATCCTTACTGGGTGGTGCCTTTTCAAGGGGTTGTCTATAGAATTTAGCAAAGTTAAAATCATGAGACATATGCCCTAACCCCATAGTAATAATATCTTTCACGCAGTCTATCTTGGCATTAACAGTATTCAAGAAGGGTTTACCAAATATAATGGGACAGAATTCATCTTGTGGGGAACTAAGAACAAGAAAATCAGCAGGGTATTTAACCTTCCCACACAAGACTTCAACATCTCTAACAATCCCAACTCGTGAAATAGTGTCTCTATTAGCAAGCTTAATAGTAACATTAATCCCTTCTAACTCAACAGGTGCAATATCATGCATAATTTCGTTATACAAATCAAGAGGGATAATACTCGCACTAGCACCTACGTCACATAAACCATGATAGCAATGATCTCCTATCTTAACAGAGATAACATGCAAGCCTACAACCGATCTATGTCTATTCCTAGCATTGGGTTTGGCTATTCTAGCAGACTCTTCTTGGAGGTAAATAACATGTCCATCTAAATCTTCTACCAAGAGATCTTTAACCATAGCAACACTAGGTTCAACTTTAATTTGCTCAGGGGGTGTAGGTGTTCTAGTATTACTTTTACGAACTACTGTTAAAGCTTGACCATGATCCTTTATCATAACAGGGAAAGGTGGTTTCTCAATATAAGCAGTAGGAATAACAGGATCAACATTATAAGTGATAGTATTTTCTTCAACTTTAACAGGTTCAACTACTTTTACTTCAATAGGGGGATGGTATTTAAACCACTTCTCCTTGGGGAGATCAACATGAGTAGCAAAAGATTCACGGAAAGAAGCTACTATCTCAGAGTCAAGTCCATATTTAGTACTAAACTCACGGAAAGCATTGGTATCCATAAAAGCTTTAACACAATCAAACTTAGGGGTCATACCTGACTCCTTACCTTCGTCGAGATCCCAATCTTCAGAGTTGCGTTTAATTCTTTCTAATAAATCCCATTTGAATTCAATACTCTTCATCATATAAGAGCCAGAACAAGAAGTATCGAGCATGGAGCGATTGTTAAGAGAAAGTCGAGCATAAAAATTTTGAATGATCATTTCTCTTTAGAGCTCATGATCGGGGCATGAATATAACATTGACTTAAGCCTCCCCCAAGCTTGAGCGATGCTTTCTCCTTCGCGAGGCCAGAAATTATTATATAATTACGATCATGATGAACCTGGTGCATAGGGTAGAACTTCTGATGAAATTCCAACTTCATACGATTATAGTTCCATGATCCCATATCATCGCATAGCCTAAACCATGTCAATGCATCTCCCTTCAAAGATAAAGGAAAGACCTTCTTCTTGATAACATCCTCGGGCATACCTGCAAGCTTAAATAATCCACAAACTTCATCCACATAGATTAGATGTAAATCGGGATGCAATGTTCCGTCTCCTGTAAAAGGATTTTCAAGCAATTTCTCTATCAGGCCCGAAGGAATCTCAAAGCAAACATTTTCAATAGGTGCAGTAGGTTGAGGAGCAACTCTTCGCTCTTCTGGTCGGGGTGAAGATACCCCGAACAAGCCCCTCAAAGGATTTTGAGCCATAGTAACAAGTGACAATAAAGTTCAGCACACTATATAAATTTTTCCTTACCAAATTCCACTTACCAAAGGCGCTTCACTCCCCGGCAACGGTGCCAGAAAAGAGTCTTGATGACCCACAAGTGTAGGGGATCTATCGTAGTCCTTTTGATAAGTAAGAGTGTCGAACCCAACGAGGAGCAGAAGGAAATGATAGGCAGTTTTCATTAAGGTATTTTCTGCAAGCACTGAAATTATAAGTAACAGATAGTTTTGTGATAAAGTAATTGGTAGCAAGTGACAAACAGTAAAAGTAAATAAGGTGCAGCAAGGTGGACCAATCCTTTTTGTAGCAAAGGACAAGCCTGGAGAAACTCTTATATAAAGGAAAGCGCTCCCGAGGACACATGGAAATTATCGTCAAGCTTCTTCTCATCATGATCATCTGAGTCGCGTTCGGTACTTTGATAATTTGGTATGAAGGTCGACCGGTGCTTCGGTGTTGTCCTTACTTGTACAAGCCTCCCACTTATTATTAACCTCTAGTGCAAGCATCCACAACTACAAAAGAAGTATTAAGGTAAACCTAACCATAGCCTGAAACATATCGATCCAAATCAGCCCCATACGAAGCAACGCATTAACTAGGGTTTAAGCTTCTGTCACTCTAGCAACCCATCATCTAATTATTACTTCCCAATGCCTTCCTCTAGGCCCAAATAATGGTGAAGTGTCATGTAGTCGACGTTCACATGACACCACTAGAGGAGAGACAACATACATCTCATCAAAATATCGAACGAAGACCAAATTCACATGACTACTAATAGCAAGACTTCTCCCATGTCCTCAGGAACAAAAGTAACTACTCACAAGACATAATATGGTTCATGATCAGAGGGGTATTAATATGCATAATGGATCTGAACATATGATCTTCCACCAAGTAAACCAACTAGCATCAACTACAAGGAGTAATCAACACTACTAGCAACTCACAGGTACCAATGTGAGGTTTGGGTACAAAGATTGGATACAAGAGATGAACTAGGGTTTGAGAGGAGATGATGCTGGTGAAGATGTTGATAAAGATAGCCCTCCCCAAGATGGGAGAGTTGTTGGTGATGACGGTGGTGATGATTTCCCCCTCCCGGAGGGAAGTATCCCCGGCAGAACAGCTCTGCTGGAGCCCTAGATTGGTTTCCGCCTCAGTTCCGCCTCGAGACGGCGGCGTCTGGTCACGAAAGCCTCCTGAAGATTTTTCCAGGTCAAAACACCTCATATAGGAGAAGATGGGCATCAGGGGCCTTCTGGCTGGCCCACGAGGCAGGGGGCGCCCCCCCCACCCTCGTGGACAGCCGGTGGCCCCTCTCGTGGACTTCTTTCGCCGGATATTTTTTATATTTTCTGAAACGAAGTTCTTTTGAGTTTCGGGGCTTTTGGAGTTGTGCAGAATAGGTTTCCAGAGTTTGCTCCTTTTTCAGCCCAGAATTCCAGCTACCGGCACTCTCCCTCTTCATGTAAACCTTGTAAATAAGAGAGAAAAGGCATAAGTATTGTGACAAAACATATAATAACATCCCATAATGCAATAAATATCAACATATAAGCATGATGCAAAATGGACGTATCAGGCGCCCCCCTTTCCTTCTCCCTTTCCCCCCTCCAATAGAAGGAAGACGGGGGGGGGGGGGGAATCCTACTAGGACTAGGAGTGCGCCTAGGGATGGCTCCCTCCCCATCCCTCCTCTATATACGTGGGGACGGGGCACCTAGAACACACATCAATTGTTCCTAGCCGTGTGAGGCGCTCCCCTCCACAGTTTGCTCCTCCGGTCATATTGTCGTAGTGCTTAGGCGAAGCCCTGCGTGGATCAGTTCACCATCACCGTCACCACGCCGTCGTGCTAACAAAACTCTCCGTTGACACTTTGCTGGATTGATACGTCCACTTTGCATCATGCTTTTATGTTGATATTTATTGCACTATGGGCTGTTATTACACATTATGTCATAATACTTATGCCTTTTCTCTCTTATTTTACAAGGATTACATGAAAAGGGAGAATGCCGGTAGCTGGAATTCAGGGCTGGAAAAGGAGCAAACATTGGAGACCTATTCTGCACAACTTAAAAAGCCCTGAAACTCCACGAAACTTTGTTTCAGAAAATATAAAAAATATCTGGTGAAAGAAGTACAAGAGGGGGGCCACCCACTGTCCACGAGGGTGGGAGGCACGCCCCCCTGGGCGCGCCCCCTGCCTCGTGGGCCACCTGGTGAGCCCCCGATGCCCATCTTCTTCTATATGAGGTGTTTTGACCTGGAAAAAATTATAAGGAGGCTTTTGGGACGAAGCGCCGCCGTCTCGAGGCGGAACCTTGGCGGAACCAATCTAGAGCTCCGGCGGAGCTGTTCTGCCGGGGATACTTCCCTCCGGGAGGGGGAAACCATCACCGCCGTCATCACCAACAACTCTCCAATCTTGGGGAGGTTTATCTTCATCAACATCTTCACCAGCACCATCTCCTCTCAAACCCTAGTTCATCTCTTATATGCAATCTTTGTATCAAAACCTCAGATTGGTACCTATAAGTTGCTAGTAGTGTTGATTACTCCTTGTAGTTGATGCTAGTTGGTTTACTTGGTGGAAGATCATATGTTCAGATCCATTATGCATATTAATACCCCTCTGATTATGAACATGAATATGCTTTGTGAGTATTTACGTTTGTTCTTGAGGACATGGGAGAAGTCTTGCTATAAGTAGTCATGTGAATTTGGTATTCATTCGATATTTTGATAAGATGTATGTTGTCTTTCCTCTAATGGTGTCATGTGAATGTCGACTACATGACACTTCACCATTGTTTGGGCCTAGAGGAAGGCATTGGGAAGTAATAAGTAGATGACGGGTTGCTAGAGTGACAGAAGCTTAAACCCTAGTTTATGCGTTGCTTCATTGGGACTGATTTGGATCCATATGTTTCATGCTATGGTTAGGTTTACCTTAATACTTCTTTTGTAGTTGCAGATGCTTGCAATAAAGGTTAATCATAAGTGGGATGCTTGTTCAAGCAAGGGCAGCACCCAAGCACCGGTCCACCCACATACCAAATTATCAAAGTAACGAACGCGAATCATATGAGCGTGATGAAAACTAGCTTGACGATAATTCCCATGTGTCCTTGGGAGCGCTTTCCTTCATATAAGAGTTTGTCCAGTCTTGTACTTTGCTACAAAAAGGATTGGGACATCTTGCTGCACCTTATTTACTTTTACTATTATTTACCTGTTACCAATTATCTTATCACAAAACTATCTATTACCGATAATTTCAGTGCTTGCAGAAAATACCTTACTGAAAACTGCCTATCATTTCCTTCTGCTCCTCGTTGGTTTTGACACTCTTACTTATCGAAAGGACTACGATAGATCCCCTACACTTGTGATTCATCAAGACTCTTTTCTGGCGCCGTTGCCGGGGAGTGAAGCGCCTTTGGTAAGGAAAAATTTATATAGTGTGCTGAAATTTACTGTCACTTGTCACTATGGAACTTAATCCTTTGAGGGGCTTGTTCGGGGTATCTTCACCCCGACCAGTAGAGCAAAGAGTTGCTCCTCAGCCTACTGAACCTACTGAACATGTTTGCTTTGAAATTCCATCGGGTATGATAGAGAAACTGCTAGCTAATCCCTTTACAGGGGATGGAACACTGCATCCCGATTTGCACCTAATCTATGTGGATGAAGTTCGTGGATTATTTAAGCTTGCAGGTATGCCCGAGGATGTGATCAAGAAGAAGGTATTCACTTTATCTTTGAATGGAGAGGCATTGACATGGTTTAGGCTATGCGATGATATTGGATCGTGGAACTACAATCGATTGAAGTTGGAATTTCATCAAAAGTTCTACCCTATGCATCAGGTTCATCGTGATCGTAATTATATATATAATTTTTGGCCTCGCGAAGGATAAAGTATCGCTCAAGCTTGGGGGAGGCTTAAGTCATTGTTATATTCATGCCCCAATCATGAGCTCTCAAGAGAAGTGATCATTCAAAAAATTTATGCTCGGCTTTCTCTCAATAATCGCTCCATGCTCGATACTTCTTGTACTGGTTCTTTTATGATGGAGACTATTAAATTCAAATGGGATTTATTGGAAATAATTAAACGCAACTCTGAATATTGGGATCTCGACGAAGGTAAGGAGTCAGGTATAACACCTAAGTTTGATTGTGTTAAATCTTTTATGGATACCGATGTTTTCCGTGAATTTAGCACTAAATATGGACTTGACTCTGAGATAGTAGCTTCTTTCTGTGAATCATTTGCTACTCATGTTGATCTCCCTAAGGAGAAGTGGTTTAAATACAGTCCTCCCATTGATGTAAAAGTAGTTGAACCTGTTAAAATTGAAGAAAAGACTATCACTTATAATGTTGATCCTATTGTTCCGACTGCTTATATTGAGAAACCACCCTTTCCTGTTAGAATAAAGGATTATGCTAAAGCTTCTACTGTGGTTCGTAAGAGTAATACTAGAACACCTACACCCTGGGAGCAAATTAAAGTTGAACCTAGTGTTGCTATGGTTAAGGATCTCTTGGTCGATAATATAGATGGGCATGTTATTTACCTCCATGAGGAAGCTGCTAGAATCGCCAAACATGATACTAGGAATAAACATAGATCTGTTGTAGGCATGCCTGTTATTTCCGTTAAGATAGGAGATCATTGCTATCATGGTTTATGTGACGTAGGTGCTAGTGCTAGTGTAATGCCCATTTCCTTATATGAAGAAATTATGCACGAAATTGCACCTGCTGAGCTAGAAGGTATTGATGTTACTATTAAGCTTGCCAATAGAGACACTATTTCACCAATAGGGATTGTTAGTGATGTAGAAGTCTTGTGTGGGAAAGTTAAATACCCTGCTGATTTTCTTGTTCTTGGTTCCCCGCAAGATGATTTTTGCCCCATTATATTTGGTAGACCCTTCTTGAACAATGTTAATGCCAAGATAGACTGCGAAAAGGATATTGTTACTGTTGGATTAGGGGATATGTCTCACGATTTTAACTTTGCTAAATTTCGTAGACAACCCCATGATAAAGAATTGCCTAGTAAGGATGAAATTATTGGTCTTGCTTCTATTGCTGTACCTCCTAACGATCCCTTAGAACAATATCTGCTAGACCATGAAAATGACATGTATATGAATGAGAGAAGGGAAATAGATGAAATATTCTTTAAACAAGGACCCTTATTGAAACACAACTCGCCTGTTGAAATTCTAGGGGATCCTCCTCCACCGAAGGGTGATCCTGTGTTTGAACTCAAACCATTACCTGATACTCTTAAGCATGTTTATCTTGATGAAAAAAGATATATCCTGTCATTATTAGTGCTTACCTTTCAGAGCAGGAAGAAGAGAAATTATTGAAAACTCTGAAGAAGCACCGTGCTGCTATTGGATATACTCTTCATGATCTTAAGGGCATTAGTCCCACTCTATGCCAACACAAGATAAAATTGTAAAAGGATGCTAAACCGGTTATTGATCATCAACGACGGTTAAATCCTAGGATGAAAGAAGTGGTAAGAAAAGAATTATTGAAGCTTCTAGAGGCAGATATAATTTATCCAGTTGCTGATAGTCAGTGGGTAAGTCCTGTCCATTGTGTCCCTAAGAAGGGAGGTATCGCTGTTGTTCCCAATGATAAAGATGAATCAATCCCACAAAGAATTGTTACAGGTTATAGGATGGTAATTGATTTCTGCAATTTAAATAAAGCTACTAAGAAAGATGATTACCCTTTACCTTTTATTGATCAAATGCTAGAAAGGTTATCCAAACATACTCACTTTTGCTTTCTAGATGGATATTCTGGTTTCTCTCAAATACCCGTGTCAAAAGAGGATCAAGAAAAGACCACTTTTACTTGTCCATTCTGTACCTTAGCTTATAGACGTATGCCTTTTGGTTTATGTAATGCACCTGCTACCTTTCAAAGATGCATGATGGCTATATTCTCTGACTTTTGTGAAAATATTGTTGAGGTTTTCATGGATGATTTTTCCGTTTATGGAACTTCTTTTGATGATTGCTTGAGCAACCTTGATCGAGTTTTGCAGAGATGTGAAGAAACTAATCTTGTCTTGAATTTGGAAAAGTGCCACTTTATAGTTAATGAAGGTATTGTCTTGGGGCATACAATTTCCAAAAGAGGTATTGAAGTTGATAAAGCTAAAGTTGATGTCATTGAAAAGATGCCGTGTCCCAAGGACATCAAAGGTATAAGAAGTTTCCTTGGTCATGCCGGGTTTTATAGGAGGTTCATTAAGGACTTCTCCTAAATCTCTAGGCCTCTGACTAATCTCTTACAAAAAGATTTTCCTTTTGTATTTGATGATGATTGTGTAGAAGCATTTGAAATACTTAAGAAAGCATTGATCTCTGCACCTATTTTCCAACCTCCTGACTGGAATTTACCCTTTGAAATTATGTGCGATGCTAGTGATTATGCTGTAGGTGCTGTTCTAGGACAAAGAGTTCATAAGAAGTTGAATGTTATCTAATATGCTAGTAAAATTCTAGACAGTGCCTAGAGAAATTATGCTACTACTGAGAAAGAACTTTTAGCAGTCGTATTTGCTTGTGATAAGTTTAGACCTTATATTGTTGATTCTAAAGTAACTATTCACACTGATCATGCTGCTATCAAATACCTTATGGAAAAGAAAGATGCTAAACCTAGACTTATTAGATGGGTTCTCCTGCTACAAGAATTTGATTTCCATATTGCTGATAGAAAGGGAGCTGAGAACCCCGTTGCAGACAACTTGTCTAGGTTAGAGAATATTCTTGATGACCCACTACCTATTGATGATAGCTTTCCTGATGAACAATTAGCTGTCGTAAGTGCTTCTCGTACTGCTCCATGGTATGCTGATTATGCTAATTACATTGTCGCTAAATTTATACCACCTAGTTTCACATACCAGCAAAAGAAAAAGTTATTTTATGATTTAAGACATTATTTCTGGGATGACCCACACCTTTATGAAGAAGGAGTTGATGGTATTATTATACGTTGTGTACCTGAGCATGAACAGGAAGAGATCCTACGCAAGTGTCACTCTAAAGCTTATGGAGGACACCATGTTGGAGATAGAACTGCACATAAGGTACTACAATCTGGTTTTTATTGGCCTACTCTCTTCAAGGATGCCCGTAAGTTTGTCTTGTCTTGTGATGAATGTCAAAGAATTGGTAATATCAGTAGACGTCAAGAAATGCCTATGAATTATTAACTTGTTATTGAATCATTTGATGTCTGGGGCTTTGATTATATGGGACCGTTTCCTTCCTCTAATGGGTATACACATATTTTAGTTGCTGTTGATTACGTTACTAAGTGGGTAGAAGCTATTCCAACCAATAGTGTTGATCACAACACCTCTATTAAGATGCTTAAAGATGTTATTTTTCCGAGGTTTGGAGTCTCTGGATACTTAATGACTGATGGTGGTTCGCATTTTATGCATGGTGCTTTCCGTAAGATGCTTGCTAAGTATGATGTGAATCATAGAATTGCATCCCCATACCACTCACAGTCTAGTGGTCAAGTAGAACTAAGTAACAGAGAGCTGAAATTAATTTTGCAAAAGACTGTTAATAGGTCTAGAAAGAATTGGTCCAAGAAACTTGATGATGCATTATGGGCCTATAGAACTGCATACAAAAATCCTATGGGTATGTCTCCGTATAAAATGGTCTATGGAAAAGCATGCCACTTACCTCTTGAACTAGAGCATAAGGCATATTGTGCTATTAAAGAGCTCAGTTATGATTTCAAACTTGCCGGTGAGAAGAGGTTATTTGACATCAGCTCACTTGACGAATGGAGAACCCAGGCTTACGAGAATGCCAAACTGTTTAAAGAAAAGGTTAAAAGATGGCATGACAAAAGGATACAAAAGCGCGATTTTAACGTAGGTGTTTATGTCTTGCTATACAACTCTCGTTTAAGATTTTTTGCAGGAAAATTTCTCTCTAAATGGGAAGGTCCTTACGTTATCGAGGAGGTCTATCATTCCGGTGCCATAAAAATCAACAACTTCGAAGGCACAAATCCGAAGGCGGTGAACGGTCAAAGAATCAAACATTATATCTCAGGTAATCCTATAAATGTTGAAACCCATGTTATTGAAATCGTAACCCCGGAGGAATACATAAGGGACAGTTTCCAGAATGATTCAGACTCCTAAAAGGAAGAGGTATGTGGTACGGTAAGTAAACCGACCCCAAAACAGTTCTAATGGCATTTTTTCTCCGTTTTGGAATATTTAGAAAAATAGAAAAATAAGAAGCAGTCTAGGAAGGACATGAGGCGTCCACGAGGGTGGAGGGCGCGCCCTACCCCCTTGGCACGCCCCCTACCTCGTGGGCACCTCGGGTGCCTCCCGAACTCCATTTTCTTGCACGTTACTTCTTTTGGTCGGTAAAAATTCGTTATATATTCTCCCAAAAGTTTTGACCACCGCACCACGCAAAAATCCTCTTTTTTTGTTTCGAGCTATTTTCTGCCAGAGTTGACAAGGCCATGCATCATGTCGTCCTCCTCCTCCAACAATGAGGGCAACGATGCTTGGCTAAGAAGATAGAGCTAAAGAGCGAAGAACCCGGGGAGATCAAGAAGGAGAATAGGATCAATAAGGCTATGGAAGATCAGGCTCCGGCAGCAGAAGAAGAAGACATCCATCAACCCCTTCCAAACATTTTTACTTCAAATGAGATTGAAGCTTTCAAGATGATTGAGTTAGCTCAAATACAAAAAATTTATCTCACAAGTGAAAATATTTTGCTGAAGGAGCATATCGCCACACTCAAGGGTATTATCCGCAAGTTGGAGGATCTCCTACGCTCGATGTATGATAATCCGTCATCACTGCTTCCAACTCCATCATCACCACCTTCGAAGAAGGAGACATAATCACACGGGTATGGGCACTCCCCTTGGCTACTGCCAAGCTTGGGGGAGGTGCCCCTGTATCGTATCACCATCACACCCCTATCTTTCCCGTTTTCTTAGTTCGATCCTTTTGGTAATATCTTGATCTAGTAGAAAAAAGTTTAGTGTGATCTAGTTGTGAGCTTTGCTTTATGATCTTATCTATGTAATCGCGTCCATGAGTTATATATATAATAAAGATTAGTTTTGAGTCAAGGGCTTGGTTTCTCGCTATGATCATGAGAGAATAAAATAAAATATAAAAAGTTCCAAGAGATCATATTGATCTTATGGAAAGTAATGACTTCACATATAAAGAGTATGATGAATAAAAGTTGTTGAGAGTTGACAAACTGTAGCGACCAGACCTCAAACAGTCTGATCTCCGTGCATCAATGTCATCCCTGGATCAGTAATGCTAACACGCACGGTACTTGAAGGATTTATAACAGAGTAGCAATCACACACTTATTACATCGATAGTCCAACGATGAATTTATTACAAATAATATGGCTGAAGGCCATCTAACGCGATAACAACGGAAGGCTTGGAAGATAAGTGAGTCCATCAACTCCAGCGGCATCACTGAGTATAGAACCACGACCTAAAAGGGCATCTTACTCGTCGTCTGAAAAGTCTGCAACATGAAACGTTGCAGCCCGAAAATGGGTGAGCACATGGAATATGCTGGCAAGGTAACACATGAGAATGCAATGAAAGTAAAGCTATACTATATGCAATATGGCTGGTGGAAAGCTCTATGGTTAAGTTTTTGCGTAAAGCCAATTTTTCCCTACTTCAAAGGAATGCATTTTAATTAACTATCATGGTAGTTGAAACATCGTTGAGAAGATAGACATCCTCTCAACCCCAATTAAAAATAGTCATTAATCCCAACAATATTAAATTAGAGTAACACGATGAGATGCACATGATAATCCAAGTACTAGATACTCAAGATGTCCATAACCGGGGACATGGCTAATCATGATCAGTTTGTACACTCTGCAGAGGTTTGTGCACTTTTCCCCACAAGACTCGATCGCCTCCGTTTGGTTTCTCGCACTGCATGGTGTTTGAGAAACGGATGACCGAGACGCAGTCTTTCCGAAGAGGTCCCCTTAACCAGATAGATAGGCCGGTACACCTACAAAACCCAACTACATCTGCTAGCCCATCATGGAAAGGTTTCCCACAACTTACTCAACTATTCCGGAGCCCATATTGGCATGTGGCTGCACACGGAAGTTTCTAGTATGAAAAATCTCATGATCCCTTTGAGCCTGGGTGGCGGTCCAAAAGAAAAGCAGGCAATCACTGGAATACCCAGATGCCTCAATCCACCCAGATGTGTATTAATGTTGCCATCTTAAGTTGAACCATTAATTAACAACTCACATCTGTCATGGATTTCACTCACCCAATCCACGTCTACGAGCATAGCATGTCCTAGCAGCAAACGTAGAAGTAACTCCGAAAGGTTTGAATGTAATGCAGGTAATAGGTAGTACCTCAATATACTTCCCAATCCCACAAATTAATTAATCCTACTCGTGCAATGTGTGAGGGTTGTACTAATGCAATGAAAACTGGGTAATTGGAAAGCATGATCAAAGTGTTACTTGCCTTGTTGATGATCCGCAAAACATAGAGACTCAAAGTAGCAAGCGGCGCACTCCGGGTACTCTATCGCAATCAAACAAACAAGCATACAATAAGTACTTAACTAATGCACGGGTAAAACGCAAATAAGAGATCTAACCAGAAAGTTCAACTTAAGAACTCCGGTTTGCAAAAAGGATCAACTCGAAAGAAGCAACGAAACTCAAACTGCAAAATAAACGAGCTCCGAATTACTAGTTGGCCTAAAGTCAAATTTTACAGTAGCCAAAACTTTGCTCCAGTTGATCTAACGTAAAGAGGGCTTCGAGACGAAGATCTGGGTTTTTGAATCACCTGATTCCGACTCTCGAGCGAAAAGAAAAACGCGAAACAAGATCAGGGCAGAAATCGCGATCGGAATAATCGCGGATAAATACCCCGAAAAAGAAAAACGACGAACAGGCTAACGAACGAACGTTCGCTGTCTGCGGTTAACTAACGAGAACCGTTTGTTAAAACGAACATACGAACGAACGTCCGCTAAATAACTAAACCGACGAAAACCGATCTAAACCTAAAAAAAAACAGATCTAGGGTTTTCCTAAAAAAAAGCGATCGGGTCTTTCTAAAAAAACCGATGGCGGCGTATACCTCGGCGGCTCCGGCGGGATCGGTGGCTCCGGCGGGGTCCGGCGGCGGGGCGGCGGCTCCGGCGGGCGGGGCGGCGGCGCGGGCAGCGGTGGCTGGCGGCGCGGGCGGCGGTGGCTGGCGGCGCGGGCGGCGGTGGCTCCGGCGGGCGGCGGCGGCGGCGGCGCGGGGCTGGCGGCTAGGGTTTGGGGCGCGGCGCGGGCTGGCTGGGGGCGACGGCCCGGCTGCGTGCGCTTATAAAGCCCAGGAGTCCTGGGCTAATAAGACTCCTAGTCGGTTTCCCCCTTTTTTTTCTAAAAGAGTCCCTGCGCAGAAAAACTAACGAAAGAAATACCAAACGGACTCCAAAATTCCCGAAATAAATTTTCACCGTCCTCTAATAATTAGGACAAAGTGAAAAATTTTCCCGGACCTAAATGCAATTTTTTTAAACGCGTATTTTTCCTATGCAAATAAATCTGAAATTAAAACCAGAAAAATACCAAAAGTGATTTTAATATTTTTCCTCCAATATTTCTGTTATCTTGGAGAAGTCATATTATCTCCACTCATATTTCGTATTTAGAAATATTTTTAGGAGAGAAAAATAATTAGAATCACACTGTCCTCGTACCGGTATTCGAGCGAACTCAAATACGAAAACGGTAAAATCCCCAACTCTCTCCGTAGGTCCTTGAGTTGCTTAGAATTTCGAGGAACTCCACGAACAAAAATGCAAAAACATGAAAATGCAATATGATCTATGTATAACATTCCAAATTGAAAATTTGGGATGTTACAAACCTACCCCCCTTAGAATGAATCTCGCCCTCGAGATTCGACTTGGCTAGTGAACAGGTGTGGGTGGTCCTTGCGTAGATCATCTTCTCGTTCCTAGGTGGCTTCTTCCTCGGTGTGGTGACTCCACTAAACTTTGCAAAACTTGATAACCTTGCTGCGAGTAACTCTGCTCGAAAATTCGAGAATCTTAACAGGCTTCTCCTCGTAGGTTAAATTGCTGTCCAACTGAATTGCTTCCAGGGGTACTGTGTCTCTAAGCGGTATATCTGCGATCTCCGCGTGGCACTTCTTAAGCTGAGAAACGTGAAACACGTCGTGCACCCCTGACAATCCTTCGGGCAATTCCAACTTATAGCCAACCTCTCCCATGCGTTCCAAAACACGGTAAGGTCCCACAAATCTCGGGGCTAACTTCCCTTTAACTCCGAAACGCTTAACTCCTCGCAGAGGCGATACTCTCAAGTACGCTCTATCTCCGATCTCATAGGTTATCTCCTTACGCTTCGAGTCGGCATAACTCTTCTGCCTAGACTGAGCTACCTTCAGTCTATCTCGAATCAACTTTACCTTCTCCTCAGACTCTTTTATTAAGTCTGGTCCAAACAACTGTCGGTCTCCAACTTCATCCCACGACAACGGTGTTTGGCATCTCCTTCCATACAATGCCTCGAACGATGCCATCTTCAAACTGGCCTGATAACTGTTGTTGTATAAGAACTCTGCGTAAGGCAAGTTGTCATCCCAACTAGATCCATAATCTAATGCACAAGCTCTTAGCATATCTTCCAGAATCTGATTGACTCTCTCCGTTTGTCCATCAGTCTGCGGGTGGAAGGCTGTGCTAAACTCTAGCCTCGTTCCCAAAGTTTCATGTAACTGATTCCAGAACTTTGAGGTAAACTGGGTTCCTCTATCTGATATGATGCTCCTCGAAACTCCATGCAGACATACAATTCTGGTCATGTATATCTTTGACAACTTTGCTGGTATAAGTGGTTTTTGATACGTCCAAAACGTATCTATAATTTCTGCTTGCTCCATGCCTCTTTTGGGTGATATTGCTATGATATTTATACACTTCCATACACTTTTGATCATATTTGGACTAACCTATTAACTCAGTGCACCCCAGTGCCAGTTTCTGTTTTCTGCTGTTTTTGTATTTCAGGTTTTCCCATTACGAGAACTGCCACAAAAATCCCGGAAAAATTATATAAAAAAATCAGCGTTCCAGAAGCTTCTCGGTAGCCGAAGTAGGGCTGGAGGGGGGCCACCAGGGCTCCAGGCGCCCTGGTGGCGCGGCCCCCTCCTGGCCGCGCCGGGGGGGGGGGGGGCGCC
>LR738711.1:208362216-208380184 GCA_902687465.1 Secale cereale
GCCTGGGCCCCCCAGGCCTCCGCTGATGCCCCCTTTGGCATATATTTATATCGTGTCCCGAAACCCTCGAGATGGGAACCCTTTTTCGCGATCTCATCTCTGTTCCACCGCAGCCGCGCTTCCAAGATCGGGAGTGCCAGGAGAACTCTTCCCGGCACCCTGCCGGAGGGGAGGATCACCACCGGGAGCTTCTCCACCACCATGGACGCCTCTCGGATGAGTTGTGAGTAGTCTCCCTTGGACCATGGGTCCATGACCAGTAGCTATGTGATGTTCTCCTCCCATTCTTGTGCTTCACTAATTAGTCCTCGTGAGCTGCCCTACATGATCGAGGCACATATGTAATCCTTATGCTATTGCTATGATGAGTTTGCTGGGATCCGATGGATTGTGAGATTATGTTCAGATTGTGTTTGAGTAATATATTTGATCTACCTCTTTTATATTTATGTTCGTAAGTAATTCTTGCATGTTCTCCGTTGTTATTTATTGCTTTGGCCAAGTAGTAGGTAGTGACTCCAAGAGGGAACGTTATGCTTGATTGTGGGTTCATGCCCCTCGATGACTAGCTTGAGTGACAGAAACATGAGTCTAGGGGATGTGCTGTTGCCACAAGGGGGAAAACAATGGTGCTTGTGCCCGCGGGTGCAAGGATTGTTTACTTTACGCAAAGTTCTTTTAATGCAGTTGTTTGTTGCTTTGAGTTTACACTATGGGTGGGACTCGCAACTTAATACCATCGAGATGTTCTGGATAGATATCTCAAGGTGGATAATTAGTAGTAGATGCAGATGGATTTTGGTCTACTTGCCTTGGCGTACCGCCCATGCTTTGAACCTCTACCTTTCTTGCAACATAGTTAGCATTGGTTTGCGCACATAACTCTTTCAATTGCCCAGCTGTAATTCGTTTACCTCACATAGCTGTTTTATCGTCTTTTGGGAGAGAGACATCACTAGTGAACATCATGGGACCCCGGTCCATATTACCATCATTGATCACATCCGCTATTTACTTTCCGCTTTTTACTTACTATTTGCAGCAAAACCTATCACTATTATCACTTGCGTTTGATCCTTTGTAAACGATAAGGCCGGAGGGATTGACAACCTCTCTGTACTCATTGGGAGCAAAGTTATTTGTATCTGTGTGCAGGTCCACGTTGATTTCTAATATCTGGCGCTGTTAGCAGTTGACACCTTCTTGTTGAAACTGGGAGTCTCAGGGGAAATCGATCCTTGGTATCTTTGCCAAGGGAAAACTTCCGCTACATTGCATCTCAAACCTTCCACTTGGGGTAACCAACGAGGGGCGAGAAGCCATCAAGCAAAGTTTTCTGGCGCCGTTGCCGGGGACTCCACTCTTCAAGATAGGGGAGTTGCATGCTATCTTTTACCTTTGCTTTTTAGTCTTGTTAGTTTACCTTGCAGTTTTTTGCTTTAGTATCTTTTATCGAAAATCACAAAAATAGTTATCTTGCTTGCTTGCTACTATGGGTTCCACCGAGAACACCAAGTTGTGTGACTTCACTAGTCACAACAACAATGAATTTATTTGCACGCCTATCACTACACCTGCCACTTCAGCACCTTCATATGAAATTAAACCTGCTTTACTGAACCTAGTTATGAAAGATCAATTCTCCGGTGCTGGAGATGATGCTGCTTTACACTTAAACAATTTTGTTGAACTCTGTGATATGCAAAAGTACCAAGAAATAGATGGTAATATTGTTAAGCTTAAGCCTTTTCCTTTCTCCTTGAGAGGAGGAGCTAAAATTTGGTTTCAGTCTTTGCCTAGAAATAGCATAGATTCATGGGACTAGTGCAAAGATGCTTTTATTGGAAAATACTATCCACCTGCTAAAATTATCCAACTAAGAAGTAACATAATGAATTTTAAACAATTGGATAATGAACACGTTGCCCAAGCTTGGGAACGTATGAAATCTCTTATCAAGAACTGCCCTACTCACGGTTTGACTACTTGGATGGTTATCCAAACTTTTTATGCAGGCTTAAACTTTACCTCACGTAACTTGTTAGATTCGGCCGCGGGAGGAACCTTTATGTCAACTACACTTGGTGCTGCCACAAAGCTTCTCGATGAGATGATGACCAATTATTCCCAATGGCACACCGAACGCGCTCCAACAGGTAGGAAGGTAAACTCTGTCGAGGAGATTTCCTCCCTAAATGAAAAAGTTGACTTAATCATGTCTCTACTTTCGAAGCAATCTTCTGTTGATCCTCGTGATGTTCCTTTAAATTCTTTGATTGCTCAAGAACAAGTAGATGTGAACTTTATCTCTAGAAACAATTTTAACAACAATGCTTATAGGAGTAATTTTGGTAGCAATCCTAGACCGTTCCCCTCTAATTCTTACGGGAACAACAATGCTTATCCTAGCACCAAGAACTCCACTACTGAACTAGAGATTATGCTTAAAGATTTCATCACTACCCAAAAAGCCTTTAATAAGAGTGTAGGAGAAAAACTAAACAAACTAGATGATCTCTCTTCGAAGGTAGACAATTTAGCCAATGAGGTAGAATTGCTTAAAATTAGAACTTCTCCTCTTGAGGAGAGGAAGGTCACTCCTATGAATGCTATTCAAGTGCAAATTAATGAAAACATTAGGATGATGGCTAAACTTAAAGAGAGATGGGCTAGAGAAAGGGAGGAAGAAGATATAATTAAGAACCTTCCTACCCACCACACTGTTGCTACTATCCAAGTTGTTGAGGATATCCAAACTCTTAGCACCCAATGCACTCCTGGTCCCATTAATGGTGATGCTATGACTATAGAAACTACCAAACAAGTGAACCTAAAGGACACCACTACCACCTTACTTGATAGTAGTGACCTTGATTTTGATAATTGCACTCTTACCGAAGTTATTGATTTCCTTCACAAGATGTCTAGAGATCCCCGCACTAGCACACTTAACCTTGCCTTCACAGAGCATATCACTAATGCTCTCATCAAAGCTAGGGAGGAGAAACTTAGAGTAGAAGCCTCCATACCTAGAAAGCTAGAAGATGGTTGGGATCCTATGATTAAAATTAAGTTGAATAATTTCTCTTGCTATGCTTTATGTGATGTTGGAGCTAGTACCTCCGTTATGCCCAAAAGAATATATGATATGCTTAAATTGAAACCTTTTGATTCTTGTTCTTTTGGTGTTCGTCTTGTTGATTCTTCCATAAAGAAACCTTTGGGGAGGATCGACGATGTTCTTATCATTGTCAATGACAATTACGTTCCCGTTGATTTTACTATTATGGACATTGAATGTGAACCTTCTTGTCCAATTATTTTGGGACGCCCTTTCCTACGCACCGTTGGTGCTATCATTGACATGAAAGAGGGGAATATAAAATTCCAATTTCCTCTCAAGAAAGGGATGGAACACTTCCCTCGAAAGAAGATTAAGTTACCTTTTGAGTCCGTTATACGGGCTAGCTATTCTTTTACTCTTGATAAAACTTGATCTCTTTGCATTATGCCTAGCTTAAAGGCATAAAAGAAAGCGCTTTTGGGAGGCAGCCCACATGAATAAAATTTTATTTTGCTTTTTGTTGTGTCTTGATGTTGTTACTACAGTAGCATCATCATTGTATCTTTGCTTTTTAACTTTGTGCCAAGTGTAGCCTCTGATTGCAAGAAAGTTCAAAAGTTGTGACGTGCTGTCCAGGAAACAGATTCTGTCCTTGGATAGAAACATTCCTATAAAATCACCAGATCATCTTTTTGGTCTGAATTTTTTCGACAGCGTGCTCTATACAATTGTATTTTGTGCGTCTGTTCTGAGTTTTTTGATTAGAGTTGCAGAAGTGCCCCGAAAAAATCATTTACTACCTGCTGTTCTGTTTTTCACAGATTCTGTCCTGTTTTGCCTTTCCTTCATTTTGCAAACCTTGAGCTTGCTTTTTCTTTGCAAAAACCTTTTGGCAATCTTGAGAAACAGTAGACCTTCAAGAATATCCTTATTTCCATCAAGGAACAATTATTTTATTATGGGTACTAACCTCGCTAATCAGATTATGATGAGTTATGTATGAAGGGAGTTTTCAAGTGTGCGAGGGAAGATGATAAAAAGATTCAGGAGTGTCAAGCGCTCAAGCTTGGGGATGCCCCCATGCACCCCCAAGAAATATTCAAGGAGACTCAAGCGTCTATGCTTGGGGATGCCCCCGTGCATCCCCTTCTCCATCAACATTATCAGTTCGTCTTTCGTTCCACTATATTTTTATCACTTCATGTGTTATGTGCTATGCTTGGAGCGTCTTGCTTTTAGTTTCCTTTTTAGTTTTCTTTAGCTTTTCATAACGAGTCGGAACTCAGCTTTCTTTATGTGGGAGAGAAACACACTCCACTTCTACCTAGAACACAACATAGAATTTTCATGTCTATCTTTGCTGTGTGTGTTCTTTGTCTTTCAATAGCTACTATCATGCTCAGCTCTTATTTTTCATGCTTATCTTTTTAAAGAGCTTTTATTTAGTTGGTTGCATGAACTCTCTTTATTTATCATGATTATCTTATTAAGAGAGTTTGCTTCTGTTGCATTGGTTGATATGTCTATGATAAAAATGCTACGTGCATAATGGTGCTTATGTCAGGCCCAAGATGCGATTCTATCTCGATCACGTGACACTTACGTGATTGAGGTACAACCGCATTTCGGGCGCTTAGCAAGATGGATATCATTACATCGTACCATTACATACATACATAGGGGATACAACAATACATACAATTATCAGAGTACAACAACATCAATACAAGTATCCGACTACGGATACAAACAATAAAAGCACAAAGACATCCATCTGCTATCCCAGGCTGCCGACCAGGAACCTAACCCAAGACTGAAGAAGAAGAAGACGAAGAAGAAGAAGAAGAAGAAGAAGAAGAAGAAGAAGAAGAAGAAGAAGAAAGAACTCCAAACAACGATCAACGCTCTCACGTCAAGACATCGGAACCTGCACCTGCAACTGTTGTTGTAGTATCTGTGAGCCACGAGGACTCAGCAATCCCATAACCATGGGTAACAAGACTATCAAAGCTTAATAGGTAGGAAGAGGTAAAGTGGTGAGGTTGCAGCAGCGGCTAAGCAAAAGTATGGTGGCTAACTTAAAAGTACCAGAATAAGATGAGCATCTACGCAAACGGTCGCAAAAGAAGTGATCGCTAAAGATCCTAAGTACATACGAATCAAACATAACCCCACCGTGTTCTCTTCTCAAAGTGAAAAGAGACAGTCACAGTTACTCACGCCGTTGTGTGTTTTACTTTGGATCATCTGTCAAGTTTACTACAACCGGACATTAACAAATTCCAATCTGCCACATAACCACGGGCACGGCTTTCGAAAGATCATAACCCTGCAGGGGTGTTCCAACTTAGCCCATCACAAGCTCTCACGATTAGCTGAAGTGATAAATATAATATCATCACTCCTTATCTTAGGGAAAATCCGATCAGGCTCGGCATCCCGGTGCACAAGACATTTCGACAATGGTAAAACAAGTCCAGCAAGACCTCCCGGCGTGCCGACACCCTGATGGTAGCCGCGCGCATCTCGTCTCAGACCACGTCCGGATGAGCGCTACGTACAGATACCGAAGACCCCAGCGAACTGGGTAGTATCCGCAAGTGACTCTGGTTTGGGACCAACACCATCAGCACTGGTCCCCCCTGCTATGTAGAAAAGAATCTCCAAGGAGCGTCCCCCTTATGCAAATTAATTAATTAATTAAGTTATTATTATGAGGCAAATAAAACCAATGTTGGGCCTTGCTGGAGGAGTTTTATTCAAATTCGAACTATCAAGGGGTCCCCATTTCACCCATCGTGTAAGGAACGCAAAAATCAAGGAACATAATGCCGGTTTATCGGCGCCTAAGGTGGCATGAGTGGAACAAAACACCGAGCAAAAGGCCAAGCCTTCCACCCATGCCCAGTATATAGGTGTGTTAATAATAATTATAGATATTGCGATATATCCAACAACAAGTTCCCTCCTGGAACGAACTTCATCTTCACCTGCAACTAACAACGCTATAAGAGGGACTGAGCAAGCGGGTAACATAGCCAAACAGTGGTTTTGCTAGGAAGGTGTCAAGGTTAGAGGTTTCATGGCAACAAGGAGAGGCTGACATAAAAGATGGGTATCGCGACATGTAACGATAGCATCGAGACAACTAAGCATGGCAATGGTAGTAAAGGTATCCAAGGGTATGATCATCTTGCCTGGGATCCCGCAAGGAAGAAGAACGGTTCCATGAAGAAGACGGAGAAGAAGCCTTGAAGTAGACCCACGAGTAGACGATCGAATCCTCACAACGCAACGGAACAAGCACTAACGAAAAGAAGCAAGCAATACGGTAAACAAACCACTCAAGAACATAACAATATGCACTACCAAGTATGATGCAAAACAAGTCTACTTATGATGCACGGAAAGTCTACACAGGAAGCAAAACAGGGCAAGGTAGGAAGCACAGATAACAACACAAGTCTATATGATGCAATACATGGCAAGATATGATGCATGACAAAACTATACAGGAAGCACAGAAATACGGCACAAGGGCATGGTAATTTGCATTCAAGCAAAATACTTCAAAACATGTTAACAATATGATATTATGAATCTACACAGAAAATCAATCAAGTTTCATATAAGACTTGCTGAAATCGGAGCTACGGGCTAAAAGTTATGCCCGAAACAAGAAACGAGCGAAAGCTGAAAATTACATCAACATAGCAACTTCGGAGCACAAAATAATTAAGCTACAGCACTCAAACAACATGGCAAAGGACATGAACACAAACTAGACATATACTACAGCAACTAAGTCCAAAGGTGCACCCCCAAAGGAGTCACGGTTCAATAGCAATGAACTTGGACATATTGAACTTGACAATAAAATTCTGGCAGCAGAATTTTATTGAAACTTTGGAGCAAAAGATAAACATTCTACAGCCACTTAAATAGACATGTGAAAACATGGATGGAAAGACAACAATATATAGTACAAGGAACCATCAAGATCCACTCAAAATCTATCATGGTTTGTCCTAGAGCAGTAAGCAAACATGGCATCGGAACGTTACAGATTCCAGACTTAGTGAAATTTCACTAAGTCCTAAAACAGCAATTTCATCATGACATCTAAAAGAGCAAGTTTAAGTCATCTCGAAACTAAACATGGCAAGAGGTAAGCACCTCATCAAAGTACACATTATGGTGATTCCGAAACACACAAGCATGCTTCATGGAGATAAACACAACGATAGCAACGAGCTCAACAAGATGGCATTTCATAACAAGTGAAACAACATCACAGCCACATGGCACTTTGCAACGATGATAAACATGGCAAGAATAAATCTATCATGCAACCTATCACATACAACATGTAGAGCATGGCAAGACGAACACGTGGACATGTCATTTGCATCATTCGGACAAACGAGCTAAAAGATATCACATGGCAAAGATGACATAAAAACATTACATGGCAGCAGTTTATATCAAGTAGCACTCTTGCAACAGAAAAATAAACATCTAGATGACCTCTAACATGCATGGCACAATGGAACAAAGTGTAGGGCAAAACTCCACGATCATTTTGACATATCATTCACCCAAAACGGATAAGCACACAATAATTTACAGGCACTCAAAGTATGCATCAGATGATAAAAACAGTAAAGGACTTAGTGGCAAAAACAACCTAGGAGAGGGGCGGACGTGTCGGAAAACCACTGGACGTGTCCGGCTAGCTGGGGGTCCACTTGGCAGAGACAGCAGAGGAGGAGGGCCTGGACATGTCCGGGCACCAGGCGGACATGTCCGTTGGTGCAGCGGCGTGGGCCCACCTGTCAGAGACTCATGGAGAGAGAGGGGGCGGACATGTCCACGCAGATCGGACATGTCTGGCCCGCGGCGCAGGGATGAGGCAAACCCGCGGTGGCCGGCGACGAGAGCTCGGGGGAGCGCCGGAGAGGGCCGGCGAGGGGCGGCGGTGGCCGGATCCGGTCGGCGGGTGGCCGGATCTGCCCGAAGGCGCGGCGGGGAGGCCGGCGGCGAGCTCCTCCGGCGGCGCTGCGGCCTCGGGCAGCGAGGTAGAGCAGCATGCGGCGAGGCGCTGAGGGATGCACGGCGACAGGGTTTCGGGGTCGCTGGCGGCGGGGACTGGCGACGGGAGTCGCTCCGGCGACCGGCCGGCGGGCTCGTGAGGCGGCGAGCGAACGCGGCGGCGGAGCAGAGGAGCTGGGGCTCGGCCAGCGCGTGGAACGGGCGGGCGCACGCGGGGTGGCTCGGGCCCGGCGCGGCCCGGTCGGGCGCAGGGGCGGGCCTGGCTCGGGCCCGGCGGCTTGGAGGCGCTGAGGGGGCGCGGGGGCGACGTGGCGCCGTGGGAGAGGTGGAGGGAGGCTGAGGTGGTGGCGGCTGGCCAATCAGGGGCCGCCATATGGCGCCTATGAGGTGGCGGCGGCGCTGGAGGCGACAAGTGGCGGCGGCGGAGCGCACCGGCGCTGAAAACGAGGAGGGAGTGGCGGCTGGGGGGGCTAGGGCTAGGTTTTAGGCCGTTTTTGGCAGGATGGAGGGTATAAATAGGGAAGGGGAGGTAGGGATTAGGGCTAGGAGGGGTTTTAGGCCGTTTCGGACGCTCGGATCGCGATCTGACGGTCCGGAGCGAAGGGGAAGTTAGGCAGGCCTAGTGGGCTGTGTAGGAAAGGCCTCGGGCTTAGAGAAGAGAAGAGAGATAGAGGCCCGCGGAGGTTTTCGGAGACCGAAAACGTCCGACGAATTAACCGGCGACTAGTTCCACTATATATATTCGTTGGGCTATCAAACGAGCTCCGAATGCGATGAAATTTGGCAGGCGGCCTGTCTACACTATAATAAGACCACATGACAAGTTTCATCCCATTCCGAGAACATTTTTCGGCCACTCACAAAGTAAAAATTCGGAGGCACCGCGGGCGCGTGCAAGTGTGTCTCGGCTCAGAACGGACAACGGAAAAGACAAGGAGACTCCGACGGAAGCAAGTTTTGAAAACATGCTGATGCAACACACATGATGACATGGCAAGATGCAACACACAAGCAGATGACATGGCACTGACAATGAATAACTGACTGACACCTGGAGC
This sequence comes from Secale cereale, assembly GCA_902687465.1. Taxonomy (NCBI): domain Eukaryota; kingdom Viridiplantae; phylum Streptophyta; class Magnoliopsida; order Poales; family Poaceae; genus Secale; species Secale cereale. Next base: position 208,371,391 of record LR738711.1, read on the forward strand.
ATCGGTCTCGGGGTGTCACAACACTCCCCTACTAACAAGAGATCTCGTCCCGAGATCTTAGGAACGAGACGGGAAGGAAAAGGAAGAACAAAGTTCTTCGAGATCAACAGAGTGAAAGGAAAGACCCTCGAGAGGATGAACAACTCAAAAGAAGAAGAATACGACGAAGCAGAACGAAGTTGCAAAGACTTCGGTAAACAAGAGGAGGAAGGAATTCGACGAGAATCCAAAAGGTTGAAGGAAAGAATTAATTCTAACCCACTCCGGTTAAAAGAGATAGAAAAGAAATCTCCACGAAGGAATTCGGGTAGCACTCCGGCTGAAACTGAAAGAAATGGCACACCGGTAGAACAAGAATGGAATATAACAAGAACCTGAGAAGATGAAATGAAAACATGATGAGATGAACAAGAAATTCCCCCGGAAGAATTGAAATGATGGAATTAAAAGAACGGAGAAGAAGATGACAACTTTCACGATGAGTGAATTCGAAAGAGGATCTTCAGAAGAAAGGCTTGAACGGAGCTGTTGAGATAATCAACAACAAAAGAATAAGCTTGATGTGGGCTTATTTAATTCATCCCAAAACTTGAGGTGAATTATGCCGCAACCAAAATATTGAATAGATGAGAACGAAGAAAGAAATACAAAACTCCACTTCAAAAGAAATAGGGAGAATTATTTGCATTCTGAGACGCAAAGGAATAATGCTTGAGTTTCTCCAGAAGAATTAGACGAATATTTGAAGAATGAATTAAATGATGAAGAACCACCATGAAGAACTTCGGAAAAAAAATGAAAGGATGATGAAATAGAAATAACGGATGAAAAAGAATAAGAATAAAGCCTTGCGATGATTAGTCGAGGTTTCGATGAGATAGACGAGAAAAACTTGAACTCCGGAAAGAAAAGATAAAAGGACTTGGAACTAGAATTTATTCATCAAGAATAAACTCCGAAGAAAGGAATTAAATCAACTTGATGAAAAAGAAATAAGAATTAAGTTATGCTTATCCTCCACCAATTAAATTGATGAGAGCAATGGATTCACATACTACTTATTCTTGATGAAATTGATTTAAAGAAGAATATATCGCGAACTTGCGAAAATCTTCATGAAACACCGGTAGGATTGGAATCAAATGAACGGATTGTTATGATAGCACCGGAAAAGAATTCTTGAGCGAACCACCGTAAGAATTGAAGTCGAGTGAAGAAAAGAACGAACCACCGGAAAAGAATTAATCGAATGATGAAAAGAACAAACCACCGAGAAGAATCTCAATCGAGTGAAGAACGAGAATGACCACCGTAAGGAATGAAATAGAACGGCGCAAGAGGACAAGCCACCGTGGAGAATAGAGATTGAAGAGAAAAAGAACGAACCATCGGGAAGAATAAGCACTCGAGGGAATTAGAATGACGAGAGCAACGAGATCATGAACTGATTAAGGAATACTTGAACGAAGCAACGGAAAGAATGTGAGACGAACGAAGAGGCATCGATGAAGAATATTTAGAGGACGAAGTTGAAAACTGAGAACGAAGAAATCTTCTGAAATGATGGCCTTCGTAGGAACACAAAGAAAAGAATTGACGAAACACTCCGGAAGAATGAAAAGAAGACAGGTTGAACCAACGATGAAAAGAATTTGCAAACGAACTTGGAGAAGGCATATGACTGATGAAAACCATACTTACATCACACTTGAAAAGAATTCGGATCACTCCGGAAAATAAGAAGAGTGAGGTAAGATCCTGGGGAAGACCTGTGGGTTATGAGCCCACCGAAGAGAAACTCCGTTAAGAGGATTGAAAAGGAGATAATGCACCGGAATGATTAAAAGACTCAAAGGAGGTGACAACCTCGAATTAATTGGAACACAAACGAATCTCCTGAGATGACTTTGGAACACCGGAACAATTAAATGGCGAGAGGTAAACGAGCAAAGTGAAGCAATTGAGCCGAGGAAAAAGAATATGATGAACACCGAAAACTGATAGAATTGGAACCACCGGAAAAGAAGAAGAGGTGAAGAATATCAAACGAGAGGAGAATTCATCGGAGAAGAAAGAGAAGGATGCTGACGAGCTAGACGAGAATTCACCGGTTGAAATGACTGAGGAAAGAATGCAAGGGATTCACATGAGTAGAATGGATACTCGATTAAGAACTCCAGTCCGAGAAGCAAAAGGGTGGGTGGGTGGGAAAGAAAGAACACAACGGACAGGGAAAGCACCGTCGGTTAAAAGAACTGAGGTTGAACTTGCAAAGAAGAAGAGGGTTGAATCCACTTGACGAGAGATGCACCAGATGAAAGAACTAACACGCAGCGAACGAAACTAACCACGTGATCCTAAAAAAATTTGAAGGGGAAGAGGAGCAATTCAAAACACCTACGTCAAGATTCCTCACCAGAGCGACGAAGGGGCAGAGGAGTAAAAGAATTCCTACTCTCCGATATAACTAGACTCCTAAAAAGTTTTCTTCTAGACTCAACAACGGCCAAGCTACGATCAATCAAGGGGGCTCCTATGGTCGGTCGAGGCTCTGATACCAACTTGTCAGGCCCAAGATGCGATTCTATCTCGATCACGTGACACTTACGTGATTGAGGCACAACCGCATTTCGGGCGCTTAGCAAGATGGATATCATTACATCGTACCATTACATACATACATAGGGGATACAACAATACATACAATTATCAGAGTACAACAACATCAATACAAGTATCCGACTACGGATACAAACAATAAAAGCACAAAGACATCCATCTTCTATCCCAGGCTGCCGACCAGGAACCTAACCCAAGACTGAAGAAGAAGAAGAAGAAGAAGAAGAAAGAACTCCAAACAACGATCAACGCTCTCACGTCAAGACATCGGAACCTGCACCTGCAACTGTTGTTGTAGTATTTGTGAGCCACGAGGACTCAGCAATCCCATAACCATGGGTAACAAGACTAGCAAAGCTTAATAGGCAGGAAGAGGTAAAGTGGTGAGGTTGCAGCAGTGGCTAAGCAAAAGTATGGTGGCTAACTTACGAGTACCAGAATAAGATGAGCATCTACGCAAACGGTCGCAAAAGAAGTGATCGCTAAAGATCCTAACTACATACGAATCAAACATAACCCCACCGTGTTCTCTTCTCAAAGTGAAAAGAGACAGCCACGGTTACTCACGCCGTTGTGTGTTTTACTTCGGATCATCTGTCAAGTTTTCTACAACCGGACATTAACAAATTCCAATCCGCCACATAACCGCGGGCACGGCTTTCGAAAGATCATAACCCTGTAGGGGTGTTCCAACTTATCCCATCACAAGCTCTCACGATTAGCTAAAGTGATAAATATAATATCATCACTCCTTATCTTAGGGAAAATCCGATCAGGCTCGGCATCCCGGTGCACAAGACATTTCGACAATGGTAAAACAAGTCCAGCAAGACCTCCCGGCGTGCCGACACCCTCATGGTAGACGCGCGCATCTCGTCTCAGGCCACGTCCGGATGAGCGCTACGTACAGATACCGAAGACCCCAGCGAACTGGGTAGTATCCGCAAGTGACTCTGGTTTGGGACCAACACCATCAGCACTGGCCCCCCCTGCTATGTAGAAAAGAATCTCCAAGGAGCGTCCCCCTTATGCAAATTAATTAATTAATTAAGTTATTATTATGAGGCAAATAAAACCAATGTTGGGCCTTGCTGGAGGAGTTTTATTCAAAGTCGAACTGTCAAGGGGTCCCCATTTCACCCATCGTGTAAGGAACACAAAAATCAAGGAACATAATGCCGGTTTATCGGCGCCTAAGGTGGCATGAGTGGAACAAAACACCGAGCAAAAGGCCAAGCCTTCCACCCATGCCCAGTATATAGGTGTGTTAATAATAATTATAGATATTGTGATATATCCAACAACAAGTTCCCTCCTGGAACGAACTTCATCTTCACCTGCAACTAACAACGCTATAAGAGGGACTGAGCAAGCGAGGCTGAGCAAGCGGGTAACATAGCCAAACAGTGGTTTTGCTAGGAAGGTGTCAAGGTTAGAGGTTTCATGGCAACAAGGAGAGGCTGACATAAAAGATGGGTATCGCGACATGTAACGATAGCATCGAGACAACTAAGCATGGCAATGGTAGTAAAGGTATCCAAGGGTATGATCATCTTGCCTGGGATCCCGCAAGGAAGAAGAACGGTTCCATGAAGAAGACGGAGAAGAAGCCTTGAAGAAGACCCACGAGTAGATGATCGGATCCTCACAACGCAACGGAACAAGCACTAACGAAAAGAAGCAAGCAATACGGTAAACAAACCACTCAAGAACATAACAATATGCATTACCAAGTATGATGCAAAACAAGTCTACTTATGATGCACGGAAAGTCTACACAGGAAGCAAAACAGGGCAAGGTAGGAAGCACAGATAACAACACAAGTCTATATGATGCAATACATGGCAAGATATGATGCATGACAAAACTATACAGGAAGCACAGAAATATGGCACAAGGGCATGGTAATTTGCATTCAAGCAAAATACTTCAAAACATGTTAACAATATGATATTATGAATCTACACAGAAAATCAATCAAGTTTCATATAAGACTTGCTGAAATCGGAGCTACGGGCTAAAAGTTATGCCCGAAACAAGAAACGAGCGAAAGCTGAAAATTACAGCAACATAGCAACTTCGGAGCACAAAATAATTAAGCTACATCACTCAAACAACATGGCAAAGGACATCAACACAAACTAGACATATACTACAGCAACTAAGTCCAAAGGTGCACCCCCAAAGGAGTCACGGTTCAATAGCAATGAACTTGGACATATTGAACTTGACAATAAAATTCTGGCAGCAGAATTTTATTGAAACTTTGGAGCAAAAGATAAACATGCTACAGCCACTTAAATAGACATGTGAAAACATGGATGGAAAGACAACAATATATACTACAAGGAACCATCAAGATCCACTCAAAATCTATCATGGTTTGTCCTAGAGCAGCAAGCAAACATGGCATCGGAACGTTACAGATTCCAGACTTAGTGAAATTTCACTAAGTCCTAAAACAGCAATTTCATCATGACATCTAAAAGAGCAAGTTTAAGTCATCTCGAAACTAAACATGGCAAGAGGTAAGCACCTCATCAAAGTACACATTATGGTGATTCCGAAACACACAAGCATGCTTCATGGAGATAAACACAACGATAGCAACGAGCTCAACAAGATGGCATTTCATAACAAGTGAAACAACATCACAGCCACATGGCACTTTGCAATGATGATAAACATGGCAAGAATAAATCTATCATGCAACCTATCACATACAACATGTAGAGCATGGCAATACGAACACGTGGACATGCCATTTGCATCATTGGGACAAACGAGTTAAAAGATATCACATGGCAAAGATGACATAAAAACATCACATGGCAGCAGTTTATATCAAGTAGCACTCTTGCAACAGAAAAATAAACATCTAGATGACCTCTAACATGCATGGCACAAAGGAACAAAGTGTAGGGCATAACTCCACGATCATTTTGACATATCATTCACCCAAAACGGATAAGCACACAATAATTTACAGGCACTCAAAGTATGCATCAGATGATAAAAACAGTAAAGGACTTAGTGGCAAAAACAACCTAGGAGAGGGGCGGACGTGTCCGAAAACCACTGGACGTGTCCGGCTAGCTGGGGGTCCACTTGGCAGAGACAGCAGAGGAGGAGGGCCTGGACATGTCCGGGCACCAGGCGGACATGTCCGTTGGTGCAGCGGCGTGGGCCCACCTGTCAGAGACTCACGGAGAGAGAGGGGGCGGACATGTCCACGCAGATCGGACATGTCTGGCCCGCGGCGCAGGGATGAGGCAAACCCGCGGTGGCCGGCGACGAGAGCTCGAGGGAGCGCCGGAGAGGGCCGGCGAGGGGCGGTGGTGGCCGGATCCGGTCGGCGGGTGGCCGGATCTGGCCGGAGGCGCAGCGGGGAGGCCGGCGGCGAGCTCCTCCGGCGGCCCTGCGGCCTCGGGCAGCGAGGTAGAGCAGCATGCGGCGAGGCGCTGAGGGATGCACGGCGACGGGGTTTCGGGGTTGCTGGCGGCGGGGACTGGCGACGGGAGTCGCTCCGGCGACCGGCCGGCGGGCTCGCGAGGCGGCGAGCGAACGCGGCGGCGGAGCAGAGGAGCTGGGGCTCGGCCAGCGCGTGGAACGGGCGGGCGCACGCGGGGTGGCTCGGGCCCGGCGCGGCCCGGTCGGGCGCAGGGGCGGGCCTGGCTCGGGCCCGGCGGCTTGGAGGCGCTGAGGGGGCGCGGGGGCGACGTGGCGCCGTGGGAGAGGTGGAGGGAGGCTGAGGTGGTGGCAGCTGGCCAATCAGGGGCCGCCATATGGCGCCTGTGAGGTGGCGGCGGCGCTGGAGGCGACAAGTGGCGGCGGCGGAGCGCACCGGCGCTGAAAACGAGGAGGGAGTGGCGGCTGGGGGGGCTAGGGCTAGGTTTTAGGCCGTTTTTGGCAGGATGGAGGGTATAAATAGGGAAGGGGAGGTAGGGATTAGGGCTAGGAGGGTTTTTAGGCCGTTTCGGACGCTCGGATCGCGATCTGACGGTCCGGAGCGAAGGGGAAGTTAGGCAGGCCTAGTGGGCTGTGTAGGAAAGGCCTCGGGCTTAGAGAAGAGAAGAGAGATAGAGGCCCGCGGAGGTTTTCGGAGACCGAAAACGTCCGACGAATTAACCGGTGACTAGTGCCGCTATATATATTCGTTGGGCTATCAAACGAGCTCCGAATGCGATGAAATTTGGCAGGCGGCCTGTCTACACTATAATAAGACCACATGACAAGTTTCATCCCATTCCGAGAACATTTTTCGGCCACTCACAAAATAAAAATTCGGAGGCACCGCGGGCGCGTGCAAGTGTGTCTCGGCTCAGAACGGACAACGGAAAAGACAAGGAGACTCTGACGGAAGCAAGTTTTGAAAACATGCTGATGCAACACACATGATGACATGGCAAGATGTAACACACAAGCAGATGACATGGCACTGACAACGAATAACTGACTGACACCTGGAGCATCGGTCTCGGGGTGTCACAGCTTAGTAGTTCATGTTTTCTTATGGTTAGTCTCAAATAGCTGGGGGGTTCCCAATGTGTTATTGGAGTACCAACATGATTTGTTTGCCTATGATGTGGTATGGTTTAGTAATATCTTCCTTCAAGAATTTATTTTGATTGACTTGGCGTATGCTCACGCATATTTAAGACTGTAAAGAAAGTCTGTCAAGCCTTGATGATCTTTTGTTTCTGAGTAGCGATATAACTACCATGCCTGATTCAATGTTGCTTTGTCGCTCTGCATGATTATGACCGTCATTGCTCTCTTAGTTGGTCGCTCCCAGTCTTTTGCTAACCTCCACCTGTACTAAGCGGACTGACTGCTTGTGCATCCTAATTCCTTTAAACCAGTTATGCCATATGAGTCCACCATACCTTCCTACATGGTATTTACCTGCCATTCATAACGAAGACTTTCATGTACCATCTCGAAATTATTCAAAAAAAATGCATTTCTGTTTTGTGCCTTTGTTTTAAGTTCATGAGGAAGTAGTAGTTAATTCATGATCTTTTTAAGTTGGACAAGGTTCACCCCGGGATTGCATGTCTAATGTGCAAACCCATAACACGAGAAGGAACTGGCATTGAGTGCGCCCGGCTCAAAATTAATATAACAAACAAACCCTCCTTCACGCTTTGTTCATGAGAAATCAGAAAACTTTGGCAGTGATAAAAAAAGGAGATTAAGAGGATGTGATCGTCCTCATTCGGGAGCCGTTCCTCGAAACTTGTCCATCTCAAGAAGTGATTGAGTTATCTGCTAGCATTCGTTGACGGAACATGCATAATGAAAATAATAATTATTACCTCTGTTTTTAAAATCAAGAGCTCTGGTACATGCTTTGTCTTTGCTTCTGACTACGGGTTTTCAACCTTGCCAACAAAAGCCACGGTTCGAGAGTCTCCACCTTCTTTTAAAGCACCAACTACTGAGAGCATGATTGTCATTCTGAGTGTAATGTGCATTGTCCCAAAGTAGCCTTGTCTTTTGCATGATTATGATATCGTTTATTTTGAAATCATTGTATCTAGTCATCACTTAAACCTTGGAGGTGCCCCTGCATTTATGTTTTGCTTCACTAAAGGGGGCAAGCGAGATATCACTTTATCATATTTGCACACCATGCTCATTACAAATCTATTTGATGTTTCAGTATCATATTGTTAAACTTTCAGTTCTTTGTGATTTTCTCATGAGGCAACTAAATTACTACAGATTCATTGTCTCAGTAAGCTTTTGTCATATGACTATGAAAAATCCTTATATGGTTAATAGCATGTCACCACAGAAATTATTCTTGTTATCATTTACCTACTCGAGGACGAGCAGGAATTAAGCTTGGGGATGTCGATACGTCCAAAACGTATCTATAATTTCTGCTTGCTCCATGCCTCTTTTGGGTGATATTGCTATGATATTTATACACTTCCATACACTTTTGATCATATTTGGACTAACCTATTAACTCAGTGCACCCCAGTGCCAGTTTCTGTTTTCTGCTGTTTTTGTATTTCAGGTTTTCCCATTACGAGAACTGCCAGAAAAATCCCAGAAAAATTATATAAAAAATCAGCGTTCCAGAGGCTTCCCGGTAGCCGAAGTAGGGCCGGAGGGGGGCCACCAGGGCTCCAGGCGCCCTGGTGGCGCGGCCACGGGGGGGGG
>LR738711.1:208385351-208506909 GCA_902687465.1 Secale cereale
GCCGGCTGGTCCGGATGGCTAAGGCCCAGGGAGGCAGGGGCTTCCTATCCATTTTATTTTATTTCTGTTTTTCTTTTACAGAGAGGGTTTTATAATATTTGGGGCGCTGAAATGAGTTTGTAAAATATGGGAATTGACCACATAAATAACATGCAATGTTTGGCACTGCCACAAAATTTTGGGAGAAGTTAGAATTTTAATAAATTAAAAAGGTATTTAATTTATTGTTCTAGCCACTGAATTAAATAGTTTAGTGCACTTAAACACTTTTTTTAAAATGTTGGTTCACTACCAATATTAGTTATGGATTATTTGGCACCTGATGTGTGATGGCCTGGCTTAATAGGGATGATAGACTACTCATATCAATAAGGAATTCCTTCTTTTCCGGGAGCCCATTCGGATAGAACTCCAAAGTTAAGCGTGCTCAGCTTGGAGTAGTTTCAGGATGGGTGACCGACCGGGAAGTTGCTCCCGGGTGCGCACAAGTGAGGACAAAGTGCGCAGAAAAGACTAGTATTGATATGTGAGGCCAGTCTAGATCCCGCCAGGAGTAACGACCACCGGCGGGTGTGTCCGGGGCGTTACAAGTTGGTATCAGAGCCGACCCTTGCGGTTACACGGATGTTTGCGGACAGTTTGCAGTCATGTTGTGCATGACGTTTGTGACCCGTCGTGGCACACGGCATGGCACATGTGCTGTCCTGGAAGCACAGACGGTTGTGCCAAGAGGGAACGTTCCTGTGGCCCAACGAGGACGTCGGTTCCTCTGAGTGAGGGTGTATGTGATGGCCTGGCTTAATAGGGATGATAGACTACTCATATCAATAAGGAATTCCTTCTTTTCCGGGAGCCCATTCGGATAGAACTCCAAAGTTAAGCGTGCTTAGCTTGGAGTAGTTTCAGGATGGGTGACCGACCGGGAAGTTGCTCCCGGGTGCGCACAAGTGAGGACAAAGTGCGCAGAAAAGACTAGTATTGATATGTGAGGCCAGTCTAGATCCCGCCAGGAGTAACGACCACCGGCGGGTGTGTCCGGGGCGTTACATGATGAACATTTTAGTTTTGACTTTTGAAAACTTTAATTGTTTGAATTGTTTTTGAATTTGGATTTTGAATTAGTTTCGAACTAACGCGAGTTTAGCAACATTACTCGTGGTGACGTGGCATCATTACCAGAGGGTTACTGTAGCTTGATTACCCGGGCGTCACACCAAGCTTCTCCCACTTCCATTCGGGTATTGGCATAGGTTGTAACAATCCTGCTGGCTTCTGATGTTCTGCCTTCACTCTCTGGCATACATCACAAACTGCTACATACTCCGAAATATCCTTCTTCATACCAGTCCACCAGAAAATATCCTTCAAATCCAAATACATCTTAGTATTTCTTGGGTGAATTGAGTATGGTGAATCATGGGCCTCCTGTAAAATCAACTTCCTGATCTCCGGGTCATTGGGCACATAGATTCGATCCTCAAACCATAAGGTGTCGTGTTCATCCTCACGAAATCCTTTAGCTTTTCCTTCGCTCATCCTCTCCTTTATAGCGACAACCTCCTTGTCAGCTTTCTGAGCTTCTGTGATTTTATCCATCAGGGTAGACTGGATTTCTAATGTTGCAACATAACCTCTCGGAACTATCTCCAAACGTAGTTCTCGTAGGTCCTCGGCTAACTCCTTTGGAAACTCCTCCATCATCAGGGTATTGACATGGCTCTTACGGCTTAGCGCATCCGCTACTACGTTAGCCTTTCCGGGGTGATAATGCAATCTCATGTCATAATCCTTAATGAGTTCCAGCCATCTCCTTTGCCTAAGATTCAACTCCTTCTGAGTGAATATATACTTCAAACTCTTATGATCCGTATATACTTCACAATGGTTTCCAATAAGAAAATGTCTCCACGTCTTCAATGCATGCACTACGGCTGCTAACTCCAAGTCGTGGGTGGCATAGTTCATCTCATGAGGTTTTAGTTGTCGTGAAGCATACGAAACAACTCTTCCTTCCTGCATAAGAACAACTCCAAGTCCTCGACGTGAAGCGTCATAGTACACCTCATAGTCCTTATGTTGATCTGGCAGAATCAACACAGGGGATGATACCAACCTTTTCTTCAACTCCTAGAAACTAGTCTCACATTCTTCTGTCCAACTGAACTTGGTGTCCTTCTTCAACAACTCCGTCATTGGCTTTGCAATCTTCGAGAAATTCTCGATAAATCTCCGGTAGTATCCTGCGAGTCCAAGAAAACTCCGGATCTCTCCAACGGTCGTCGATGCTTCCCAATTGGTCATAGTGTCCACCTTAGCGGGATCCACTGCTATTCCTTCTCCGGATATAACATGTCCGAGGAATCCGACTTCCTTCAACCAAAACTCACATTTGCTAAACTTGGCATATAACTGATGTTCTCTGAGCTTATCCAATACCAAACGCAAATGCTCTTCATGCTCCTCTGCATCCTTCGAGAAGATCTATATATCATCTATGAACACTACGACGAACTTATCCAAATACTCCATAAACACTTTGTTCATCAGGTTCATAAAGTATGCCGGTGCGTTTGTCAGACCAAACGACATAACGGTATACTCGTACAACCCATACCTAGTGGTAAAGGCCGTCTTAGGTATATCTTGCTCTCGGATCTTCAATTGATGGTACCCTGATCGCAGATCGATCTTAGAAAATACCTTAGCTCCTTGCAATCTATCAAACATATCATTGATCATTGGCAATGGGTACTTGTTCTTGATTGTTACTTCATTCAATCCTCGGTAATCAACAACCATTCTTAACGATCCATCCTTCTTCTCCACTAGAAGTACTGGCGAACCCCAAGGCGAAGAACTTGGGCGTATGAATCCTTTATCCAGTAACTCCTTAATCTGCTTCTTAATTTCCTCCAAATCCTTTGAGGGCATCCTATATGGTCTCTTGGAAATTGGCCCGGTGCCTGGCAAAAGTTCAATCAAAAATTATATATCTCTATCCGGTGGCATGCCAGGTAACTCCTCTGGAAACACATCCGGATAATCCTTTACTACTGGCACTTCCTCCTGAACAACTCCCGTGAGAGAATGTACTTGAGTCCTTGTAGGCGAATGCCTAGATACATACTTAATCATTTTTCCCTCCGGGGTGGTGAGCAAAATAGACTTACTGGCACAGTCAATGTTACCTCCATACTTCGATAGCCAGTCCATACCTAATATCACATCCAATCCTTGTGACTCCAGGACTATTAGGTCAGAGGGGAAAGTGTGGCGTCCTATGATCAATGGCGTCTGAAAACATCCTTGATGTGCCATATAATCTGCTCCAGGTGAACTTACTAACATGGGGGTCTTAAGAACTCGGGTGGACATCCTATGTCTATTTACGAATCCCCTTGAAATATATGAATGGGATGCACCAGTATCGAAAAGAACTATTGCGGTAAATGTCTTAACCAAAAACTTACCGACAACAGCATCTGGTTGCTCTTCTACCTCCTCCACGGTCACGTGGTTCACTTGTCCTTTATTGAACGGGTTGGGCTTCTTCCCGGCGCTTCCATTGTCGTTCCCATTCTTAACTTCTGGGCATTCATTGGCATAATGTCCAGTCTTCCCACACTTGTAACAAGTGACATGGCTAAAATCCCTCTTGGTGGGTGTGGACGGTGCAGGGCGGTTCTGGTTTCCATTGGCTCCATTCCCATTCCCATTACCATTGCCATTCTTGGTGCCATTGTGGTTGTGTGAGCTACTTCCTCCATGGGTATGTTGAAACTGTCCTACCGCTTTAGGGGTAAAGCGAAGCTTCTGCTGAGCTCCAGAGTTATACTTTCCTTGCCCATACTTCCTCTTGTGACTCTCAATCTGCTGATGCTTCCTTTCAATCATTAGGGCGCGGTCAACCAACTCCTGGTAATTATTGAAAGTTGCCACCATCAACTGTACACTCATCTCATCATTCAGCCCTTCCATGAATCTCTCCTGCTTCTTGGCATCTGTGGCCACATCATCTGGGGCATAACGGGATAGGGTACTAAACTCATCCACGTATTGTGCCACAGTACGATTCCCTTGGCGCAGATTGCGAAACTCCTGCTTCTTCATACTCATTGCTCCAGTCGAGACATGGGCAGTACGAAAAGCTTGCTGAAACTGATCCCAAGTCACATTGGCTATGGGGTAAGTGGCTGTGTAATTCTCCCACCATGCTGCGGCTGGTCCAGACAACTGGTGTGCGGCAAATCGCACCTTCTCAGCATCCGAGCAATTGGCGGTTGTCAAATCCCTTCCAATCTTGCATAGCCAGTCATCAGCCACAATTGGTTCGATGCTGCTAGCAAACACGGGTGGTTGCAACCTTAAGAAACGTGTCAGGTTGTCCACAGGTGGTGGTGGTGGAGGGTTGTTGTTGTTGTTGTTGTTGTTCTGGTTGTTCTGAGTGTTCTGGACAAGAAGTTGCATCAGGGTGTTCTGCTGCTGGATCAACTGAGTGAGCTCAGGGGGAAATTCAAATTCACGTCTTGGAGGCATCTGATGGGTGTAGAGGGAAGAGATTAGAATAGAAAAGAGGTCTAAGGGAAATCACTACCCATATGCGCATGAGACAAACACACAATCATATCACACCAATCAATTTCAAACAAGGTCTTACAAATCTATCGATCGCTACAAAGGTGCTCTAAAACTAATACTTGGTGGTAAACTACTAGTCACAGGGTGGTCATCTAAAAATATTGATCGGCAGAGGATTCCATAATATCTGCTCCAGCTTCATCTTCATAGTCTTCATCCTTGCTATCCTCAGCTTCCGAATCCGTGTCATCTATGATGATATAGTCCTCCGGTGGTATCTCCTTGGGTTCTTCTTCCTCGTCTTCTTCTCCCATGAGTATCCCTAACTTCCGGGTCAAATCATCATTCTTCTCCACAAGTATCTTCATCTCCTCCTCATATCCGTCGCGTGTAGACTTGAGTTCTTCTTCTAGCTCCAAATTCCTATTTAGGGCCTTCTTCAAATCTATCATCCCAGCACACATCTGGTGCTCCTGGCGACGAATGTGGTGGTTCAACTCCTGGATGAATGCTGCAATGGACATACCCTTCCGAGTGCTGATCATATCCCAATTCTCATCTCGGCGTCCACAAATCTGGTAGATGGTGTCCTTTAGCTCCTACTGGTAAACTTCTCCAATCCTTCCCATAGCAATGTGGGCTGCCATGCTCCTTCCTAGGCTCCATGTAGGTGCATTAAAGGAAAATGCTATGAGTGAGGTGACGGGTGCGAACGTCCTTCCTGGAACTTGAGCTTGAATCAACCAACGCTCCTCCTCAGGTAGAGTGGCATTGTAGGTTCCGGTGAAACTTGGTAATCCAATGTTTAGATATCTTGTGACTTCCTTCAGGTGTCGTCAAAGGGTGTTTCTTCATCCGGTTGCATGAACTTGTGCTTTGCTTCCACCATCCTAAAGAGTAGAAAACGTGAGGAGTCAGAAAGAGAAGAGTGAATGGTGTTCTAGGGCTTGTCTTAGTGGTCATGTCCTACAGTCAGCGTGTGCTCTGATACCATCTTGTAGCGACCAGACCTCAAATAGTCTGATCTCCGTGCATCAGTATCATCCCTGGATCAGTAATGCTGACACGCACGGTACTTGAAGGATTTATAACAGAGTAGCAATCACACACTTATTACATCGATAGTCCAACGATGAATTTATTACAAATAATATGGCTGAAGGCCATTTAACACGATAACAGCGGAAGGCTTGGAAGATAAGTGAGTCCATCAACTCCAGCGGCATCACCGAGTATAGAACCACGACCTAAAAGGGCATCTTACTCGTCGTCTGAAAAGTCTGCAACATGAAACGTTGCAGCCCGAAAACGGGTCAGCACATGGAATATGCTGGCAAGGTAACACAGGAGAATGCAATGAAAGCAAAGCTATACTATATGCAATATGGCTGGTGGAAAGCTCTATGGTTAAGTTTTTGCGTAAAGCCAATGTTTCCCTACTTCAAAGGAATGCATTTTAATTAACTATCATGGTAGTTGAAACATCGTTGAGAAGATAGACATCCTCTCAACCCCAATTAAAAATAGGCATTAATCCCAACAATATTAAATTAGAGTAACATGATGAGATGCACATGATAATCCAAGTACTAGATACTCAAGATGTCCATAACCGGGGACACGGCTAATCATGATCAGTTTGTACACTCTGCAGTGGTTTGTGCACTTTTCCCCACAAGACTCGATCGCCCCCGTTTGGTTTCTCGCACTGCATGGTGTTTGAGAAACGGATGACCGAGACACAGTCTTTCCGAAGAGGTCCCCTTAACCAGATAGATAGGCCGATACACCTACAAAACCCAACTACATCTGCTAGCCCATCATGGAAAGGTTTCCCACAACTTACTCAACTATGCCAGAGCCCATATTGGCATGTGGCTGCACACGGAAGTTTCTAGTATGAAAAATCTCATGATCCCTTTGAGCCTGGGTGGCGGTCCAAAAGAAAAACAAGCAATCACTGGAATACCCAGATGCCTCAATCCACCCAGATGTGTATTAATGTTGCCACCTTAAGTTGAACCATGAATTAACAACTCACATCTGTCATGGATTTCACTCACCCAATCCACGTCTACGAGCATAGCATGTCCTAGCAGCAAACGTAGAAGTAACTCCCAAAGGTTTGAATGTAATGCAGGTAATAGGTACTACCTCAATCTACTTCCCAATCCCACAAATTAATTAATCCTACTCATGCAATGTGTGAGGGTTGGACTAATGCAATGAAAACTTGGTAACTGGAAAGCATGATCAAAGTGTTACTTGCCTTGCTGATGATCCGCAAAACCTAGAGACTCAAAGTAGCAAGCGGCGCACTCCGGGTACTCTATCGCAATCAAACAAACAAGCATACAATAAGTACTTAACTAATGCACGGGTAAAACGCAAATAAGAGATCTAACCAGAAAGTTCAACTTAAGAACTCCGGTTTGCAAAAAGAATCAACTCGAAAGAAGCAACGAAACTCAAACTGCAAAATAAACGAGCTCCGAATTACTAGTTAGCCTAAAGTCAAATTTTACAGTAGCCAAAACTTTGTTCCATTTGATCTAACGTAAAGAGGGCTTCGAGACGAAGATCTGGGATTTTGAATCACCTGATTCCGACTCTCGAGCGAAAAGAAAAACGCGAAACAAGATCAGGGCAGAAATCGCGATCGGAATAATCGCGGATAAATACCCCGAAAAAGAAAAACGACGAACAGGCTAACGAACGAACGTTCGCTGTCTGCGGTTAACTAACGAGAACAGGCTAACGAACGTCCGCTAAATAACTAAACCGACGAAAACCGATCTAAACCTAAAAAAACAGATCTAGGGTTTTCCTAAAAAAACCGATCGGGTCTTTCTAAAAAAACCGATGGCGGCGTATACCTCGGCGGCTCCGACGGGGTCCGGCGGCGGGACGGCGGCTCCGGCGGGCGGGGCGGCGGCGGCAGCAGCGGCGGCGGCGTGCGGCGCGGGCGGCGGCAGCAGCGGCGGCGGCGAGGGACTGGCGGCTAGGGTTTGGGGCGCGGCGCGGGCTGGCTGGGGGCGACGGGCTGGCTGCGTGCGCTTATAAAGCCCAGGAGTCCTGGGCTAATAAGAGTCCTAGTCGGTTTCCCCCCTTTTTTTGCTAAAAGAGTCCCAACGCAGAAAAAACTAACGAAAGAAATACCAAACGGACTCCAAAATTCCTGAAATAAATTTTCACCGTCCTCTAATAATATTTAGGACAAAGTGAACATTTTTCCCGGACCTAAATGCAATTTTGAAAAACGCATATTTTTCCTATGCAAATAAATCCGAAATTAAAACCAGAAAAATACCAAAAGTGATTTTAACATTTTTCCTCCAATATTTCTGTTATCTTGGAGAAGTCATATTATCTCCGCTCATATTTTGTATTTAGAAATATTTTTAGGAGAGAAAACTAATTAGAATCACACTGTCCTCGTACCGGTATTCGAGCGAACTCAAATACGAAAACGGTAAAATCCCCAACTCTCTCCGTAGGTCCTTGAGTTGCTTAGAATTTCGAGGAACTCCACGAACAAAAATGCAAAAACATGAAAATGCAATATGATCTATGTATAACATTCCAAATTGAAAATTTGGGATGTTACACAAACATAGTTTTGGTCATCGTTGCAATTAATAGGAAGTAATAAAGAAAGAGAGGTTTTCACATACAAATATACCATCTTGGACATCTTTTATGATTGTGAGCACTCATTAAAATATGACATGCTAAAGAGTTGATGTTGGACAAGGAAGACAACATAATGGGTTATGTACTTTTATATCCGAAATAAAGTATATTGTCATGGATCATCCAACATGTCGAGCTTGCCTTTCCCCCTCATGCTAGCCAAAACTTCTTACACCAAGTAGAGATGCTACTTGTGCTTCCATACATCCTTAAACCCAGTCTTGCCATAAGAGTCCACCATACCTACCTATGGATTGAGAAAGATCCTTCAAGTAAGTTGTCATTGTTGCAACTCTCTAAAATATGTATGACCTATTAGTGTGGAGAAAAGAAACTTTATACGATCTTGTGTTATGGAAGCAATAAAAGCGACGGACTGCATAATAAAGGTCCATATCACAAGTGGCAATATAAAGTGACGTTCCTTTGCACTAAGATTTTGTACATCCAACCATAAAAGCACATGACAACCTCTACTTCCCTCTGGGAAGGGCCTATCTATCATTCTTACCTTATAAGAGTCATGGTGATCTTCACCTTTCCTTTTTACATTTTATCCTTTGGCAAGCACATTGTGCTGGAAAGATCCTGGCATATATACACACTTGGATGTAAGTTATCATGATCTATTACTGTTGACATTACCCTTGAGGTAAAAGGTTGGGAGGCAACACTATAAGACCCTATCTTTCTATGTGTTCCGATTAAAACTCCATACCCATAAGTATTGCGTGAGTGTGAGCAATTGTGAAAGACTAAATGATAGTTGAGTATGTGGACTTGCTGAAAAGCTCTTATTTTGACTCTTTCCGATGTTATGATAAATTGCAATTGCTTCAATGACCGAGATCATAGTCTATTAGTTTTCAATGAAGTTTCTGATTCATACGTGACATTGTAAATAAATTGTTACTTTAGCATAAGAGTCTTATGACAATGTATATATGTTGTTGTTATAAGATTGATCATGATGCCTTCATGTCCGTATTATATTTTATCGACACCTCTATCTCTAAACATGTGGACATATGTTTTCAATATCGGCTTTCACTTGAGGACAAGCGAGGTCTAAGCTTGGGGGATTTGATACGTCCACTTTGCATCATGCTTTTATGTTGATATTTATTGCACTATGGGCTGTTATTACACATTATGTCACAATACTTATGCATTTTCTCTCTTATTTTGCAAGGTTTACACGAAGAGGGAGAATGCCGGCAGCTGGAATTCTGGGCTGGAAAAGGAGCAAACATTGGAGACCTATTCTGCACAACTCAAAAAGCCTTGAAACTCCACGAAATTCCGTTTCAGAAAATATAAAAAATATCTGGAGAAAGAGGTACGAGAGGGGGACCACCCACTATCCACGAGGGTGGGGGGCACCCCCTGGGCGCACCCCCTGCCTCGTGGGCCACCCGGTGACCCCCCGATGCCCATCTTATGCTATATGAGGTGTTTTGACCTGGAAAAAAATCATAAGGAGGCTTTCGGGACGAAGCGCCGCCGTCTCGAGGCGGAACCAATCTAGGGCTCCGGCGGAGCTGTTCTGCCGGGGATACTTCCCTCCGAGAGGGGGAAATCGCCACCGCCGTCATCACCAACAACTTTCCCATCTTGGGGAGGGTTATCTTCATCAAAATCTTCACCAGCACCATCTCCTCTCAAACCCTAGTTCATCTCTTGTATCCAATCTTTGTATCAAAACCTCAGATTGGTACCTGTAAGTTGCTAGTAGTGTTGATTACTCCTTGTAGTTGATGCTAGTTGGTTTACTTGGTGGAAGATCATATGTTCAGATCCATTATGCATATTAATACCCCTCTGATTATGAACATGAATATGCTTTGTGAGTAGTTACATTTGTTCCTGGGGAAATGGGAGAAGTCTTGCTATAAGTAGTCATGTGAATTTGGTATTCGTTTGATATTTCGATAAGATGTATATTGTCTTTCCTCTAGTGGTGTCATGTGAACGTCGACTACATGAAACTTCACCATTGTTTGGGCCTAGAGGAAGGCATTGGGAAGTAATAAGTAGATGATGGGTTGCTAGAGTGACAAAAGCTTAAACCCTAGTTTATGCGTTGCTTCGTAAGGGGCTGATTTGGATCCATATGTTTCATGCTATTGTTAGGTTTACCTTAATACTTCTTTTGTAGTTGCAGATGCTTGCAATAGAGGTTAATCATAAGTGGCATGCTTGTCCAAGTAAGGGCAGCACCCAAGCACCGGTCCACCCACATACCAAATTATCAAAGTAACGAACGCGAATCATATGAGCGTGATGAAAACTAGCTTGACGATAATTCCCATGTGTCCTCGGGAGCGCTTTCCTTCATATAAGAGTTTGTCCAGACTTGTACTTTGCTACAAAAAGGATTGGGCCATCTTGATGAACCTTATTTACTTTTACTATTATTTACTTGTTACCAATTATCTTATCACAAAACTATCTGTTACCGATAATTTCAGTGCTTGCAGAAAATACCGTACTGAAAACTGCCTATCATTTCCTTCTGCTCCTCGTTGGGTTCGACACTCTTACTTGTCGAAAGGACTACGATATATCCCCTACACTTGTGGGTCATCATGGATCAAGAGTTCGAGGGACGTCACCGAGCTGAACGTGTGCTGAACTCGGAGGCGCCGTACGTTTGGTACTTGATCGGTTGAATCGCGAAAGACGTTCGACTACATCAACCGCGTTGAACTAACGCTTCTGCTTTCGGTCTACGAGGGTACGCGGACACACTCTCCCCCTCTCGTTGCTATGCATCTCCTAGATAGATCTTGCGTGAGCGTAGGATTTTTTTGAAATTGCATGTTACGTTTCCCAACAGTAATGGCCTACATGATCATTGACTTTGATAGGCACACTACCTCACAAAATTTTAGATCCACTCAGGCCATTTATCGGAGAAACCTTTCATTCTCATGATCTGCTGTAGAAACGATCGTTTGACTTTATCCTATGCCTTTTCAAAAGTCAATTTTTAAAACTACCACACTCATGTTGTTTCGGTGCATCTCATGAAGGATAACTACTCCATCCAGTATATTTCTTCCTTGCATGAAAGCCATTTGGGATCGCTGAACAACATGGTCGGCAACCACATTGAGCCTATGAGTCGCTACTTTGGTGAATTTTTTGAAGCTAACATTACGGAGGCATATCGGTCTGTATTGTTGGATCTGTACCGCCTCCTTTGTCTTGGACAAGAAAACAATCTCTTCAAAATTTAGCCTAGATAGGTCAAGTTTGCCGGCATGAAGAAAATTGAACAACTCCATTAGGTCAGTCTTGATGAAATCTCAGAAGTTCTGATAGAACTCTGCGGGGAAGCCATCAGGTCCTCGAGCTTTATTGTGTTTCATTTGTAATGCCGCAGCTCTCACCTCCTCTTCAGATAAAGGTGTCGTCAGGATATCATTCTCTTCAGTCGTGACTTGTGGAATATCATGTATTCAGGTCTCATCGAGACTGAAGTTCCCTTCATCTGGAGCCCCAAGTAGGGACTTGTAGTATTTGGTTATATAAAGCTTGAGCTGTTCCTGATCTTCGATCCGTCCCTTATACTATTCGAGGCTAAAAATGGAGGGGAGTAGAACTTAGAATATATAGTAGTATTTTGTGGGCCAACTATAGTATTTTGGGTGCTGACTGTTAGAAGGGGGAGAGAGATTGGTGGAATAATTGATGTATTGCTTGGGCCTCATGGGCATATATATAGGAGTACAATGATAAACTTGGAGTACAAGACAAGCAAGGACTAATCCTAGTCTATCTCGTCTTTCCTAATAATCAATATACTCAACATCCCCCGTAGTCACAACGGTAGCGACGCAAACGATGAGACTAGAGAAGAATTCGAAGGCAAGCCAACGGACACCCCCCACAGTTGTAACGGTGGACGCATTGTGGAAGTCATGGCGGGAGTGGAAACCGACCAGGTTGCTCAAGCAAAGTGGTAGTCATTTGTGCCGTTTGTCGAGGGAGCCGAGAGTGTAGGGTGGTGTAGCCCTGGTCGAGGTAGCCGTGCGAAGGACGCCATGGTCAATGTCGAGTCGGGGTAGCCAGTGTCGAGGAAGACGCCGTGGAGCCGCGGGCGCAGGGAGGCGTCGAGTTAGTCATAGGCGCAATGGTGTCGAAGCAGTGGTGCGTCGGGAAGAAGATGATGTTGACGAGGCGTCGCGCCGGGTTTGCCAAACCCAGGGACATGTCGTAGACGAAGGCACACGTCGGTGTTGCCAGCACCGGGCATGCATAGACGGACGAAGACGAAGTTGACGAAGCGCCGACCAGGATTGCCAGGCCCGGTGACACGTCGTGGATGAAGGCACGCATCGGTGTTGCCTGCACCGGGCATGCGTATATGAGGTACGTGCACGAGCTGTACGCCATGTCGAGGAGTCGGAGGGCCAGCATAGAAGAAGACTCGAAGACGGTTGCGGCGTTAATCGGCGCGGAGCCAATGTTGTCGACGGTGGTCAGAGTAAACGAAGTGGTCGAGGAAGATGACGGCGACGCTGGCGACGGGCTGGTGCTTCACGAAGACGAAGGGGGTGGATGGGCGGCGGCGGCTACGGGGGTAGCAGCGGTGGCCGAAGAAGAGCGGCGACGGTGCTCGAAGTAGGCGAAGAACCCGACAGCGTGACGAAGACGGGCACGGACGATGGCGTTCCCGCGCCGAGGGAGGCGGCGCGGCGCATACCACGGGAAGTTGACGTGGGGTGACGGCGGAGTGGACCAGCGCCACGGCCTACGGCCCGAAGGGGTGATGCAGCGGCGACGAGCAGGTTGGGGCGACGGCGATAAGACCTCGCGGCGGCATTGACCGCGTGCCACGACGCTATGGCCTGAAGGGGCGGCACAACGGTGAAGCGCGGGTCGGTGCAACCATGGGGACGACCTCGGGCGGCGGCGTGGATCAAGTGCCACGCTCGCTACGGCCCGACAAGGCGACGCAACGACGGCGCGAGGGTCGGCGCAACCACATGGACGGCCTGGAGCGGACGCCTAGGGGCAGCGGTGGATCGCATGCCGTGGTAGAAGGGCCCGAAGGGGCGACATAGTGGTGACGCGGATCGGTGCAGCCGTGGAGAGAACCACGGGGCGGCGACTCTACGACCCGACAGGGCGATGCAGCTGCAGCCCGATGCTCGATCGGTGGAGGGGCGCGATGAATGATGACGCTCTTCACGGGACCTGCGGAGGCGCGCGCAATCGACGGGCCAGGTCGGTTGCATGGCGCAGATGAGGCGGATCGCGACGGCGAGCGGGTGATCAAGCTGATTGGGCGCGAGGTCGAGGACGCCGCTCGGTAGAGGCGGGGTGGCGGCGGAGTTCAAGATGAAGCCGGCGACGACGATCGGCACAGTGGCCGTAAATGCGCGACGTAGATCGACGGATGGGCCGGCGCTCGCAGGGCAACTGTGATGGGCCGCCGCATGGCGTAAGGCCGCCGAGTCGGGGCGATGCAGGTGTCCAGGTCGGAGCAGGGCGGTAATGGTCGGCGCAGGGTGATGGGCGGGCTGACGCGCGGACGAAGGTTGGCCTTGATGGGCCGCTGCGGCGCGCATGGCCTTTGGGTCGGAGGAGAGGCCGACTGGTAGCGCCGGGGTCGAAGTAGAGGCTCGACGGGGTCGACGGTGGCGGTGGGCGACGCAACCCAATCTTCTTAGATCGGAAAACCAAAAGAAAAATGCCGATCAAGGTGACTGGTGGGAGAGAGAAAAACCCGAACCAAGGGCTCGGGAAAAAAGATTCTCTAGGGCAGCCGGTCAACACGACCGGCGGACGAACCCTAGATACGGGTGGTGCGGCCCCCGGCGGCGGTCATGGAGGCCAACCGCCCTGGGGACGACGCGCAAGGCGAAAGCGGCGGGCGACGGCTAAGGTTGGATCGGTTAGGCTGATATCATGTTAGCAGGGGGAAAGATTGATGGAATAATTGATGTATTGCTTGAGCCTCATGAGCATATATATAGGAGTACAATGATCAACTTGGAGTACAAGACAAGCCAGAATTAATCCTAATCTATTTCATCTTTCCTAATAATTAATATACTCAACGCTGACTATAGCATTTTGTGGGCTAAATGTACAAATGAAAGACCTACCATGTTCGCACTTGATGACTGCTCACCACTAGCAGCACTTGTTGCTACAGAATCTCAATGTGGCACTAGTACCGATTACTATGGAATCTCAATGTCTAGTAACTACTAATCTGAATCTCCATATTCAATAGTAGCACTTTTGTACTTTGCTCAGTTCGTAAGACAGTAGCAATGGTGTAAGTACTTTGTCCAACATGTACTTTCTGCTTCTACAATTTGTTCACGTTTTATTCACTTGTTGTCAAGTTTTTAGGCCAACTCCATCGCGCGACCCCAAATGGACGTCCATTTTGTCCGGATTCTGTCCGTTTGGGGAGGAATTTGGGGTCGTGTCCGGGTGTGTCCTGAGATGCGGTGGCCGTGCGCCCAGCGCGCGGCCGCATCCATTTGCCCAATCCTGTCCGTGTCTGTTTAAAAAAACAAAAGCAATGTTTTGAATGCCAATACCTAATTCAGGCCAGCGGCCCGCCGACAACAGAGCCAGCGGCTTACACGTCCATCGCCGGCATCAGCGAGCGGCCGGCAACACAGCTAGCCTCCAAAGTGAATAGTTGTCCTCACCGGCAACACAACCAGCGGCCGGCTACACAGCCGGCCACCAAAATGAATGTTTTCTTGCCGGCACACTGCCAACGGCCCAGCGGGCGGGCGGCACCCATGCGAGCCTCCAAAATGAACGGCCACGCCGATCGGACGACCTAGTTCAGGCCTTCGGCGTCGAGCATCTCCTTCTGTTTGGCCTCGAATCAGGCCCTCGTCTTGTCGCTCATTTTCAACAAGTCCACGCTCATGATCGCAAGGGCCACCTTCTTCGCTTTGGTGGCGGCATTGGTGGCCTCATTGTCGAGCTGTCTTTGCCGGGCCGCCTCCTCCATGTCGAGTTGCCTTTGCCGGGCCGCCTCCTCCATGTCGATCTTCCTCCGCTTGGCCGCCTCCACCATCTCAAGCTTCTGTCTTTGAAGGTCTAGGTATTGCTTCATTTGCTCGTCCTTGCTTTGCCGATTCTTCTCGTCCCTCACATCCTTTTGGGACATCATGCCATGCAAAGTCTCATGCAAGGCCATGGATGAGGCATCACATATGTCGTCAACCTTGGAGTTGGTCTTGCCCCTTGGCCTCTTCAACGTATCTTCATCTCCACCTCTGTCGAACTAGGCCGTCTTCTTGTCTCTCTTCCTTTGTAGTTCACGGTATTAGTCCTTGAACTTAGTGTTGGGGAATGTAGTATTTCAAAAATTTCCTACGATCACGCAAGATCTATCTACTAGATGCATAGCAACAAGAGGGGAGAGTGTGTCTACGTACCCTCGTAGACCAGGAGCGGAAGCGTCTAGTGACGCGGTTGATGTAGTCGAACTTCTTCGCGATCCAACTGATCAAGCACGGAACGTACGGAGCCTCCGCGTTCAGCACACGTTCAGCTTGATGACGTCCCACGAGCTCTTGATCCAGTAGAACCTCACGGGAGAGTTTCGTCAGCACGACGGCGTGGTGACGGAGATGATGAAGCTACTGGCGCAGGGCTTCGCCTAAGCACTGCAACGGTAGGACCGAGGTGTGTTTCTGTGGAGAGGGGCACCGCACACGGTTGGGAGAGATCAACTGATCAACTTGTGTGTCTATGGGGTGCCTCTACCCCCGTATATAAAGGAGTGGAGGAGGGGGAGGGACGACCCTCTCTATGGCGCGCCCTAGGGGAGTCACACTCCCACAGGGAGTAGGATTCCCCCTTTCCTAGTAGAACTAGGAGCCCTTCCAAGTAGTAGGAGTAGGAGAGAAGAAAAGGGAAAAGAGAAGAGAAGGAAGGAGGTGGCGCAACCCCTCCCCTTAGTACAATTCGGACTAAGCCTTGGGCAGGGCGCAGCCTCCTCTCTCTCTTTCCCCTAAAGCCCAATAAGGCCCATATACTCCCCGACGAATTCCCATAACTCTCTGGTACTCCGAAAAATACCCGAATCACTCGGAACCTTTCCGATGTCCGAATATAGTCGTCCAATATATCAATCTTTACGTATCGACCATTTCGAGACTCCTCGTCATGTCCCCGATCTCATCTGGGATTCTGAACTACCTTCGGTACATTAAAACACATAAACTCATAATATCGATCGTCATCAAACGTTAAGCGTGCAGACCCTACGGGTTCGAGAACTATGTAGACATGACCGAGACTCATCTCCGGTCAATAACCAATAGCGGAACCTGGATGCTCATATTGGCTCCTACATATTCTACGAAGATCTTTATCTGTCAAACCGCATAACAACATACGTTGTTCCCTTTGTCATCGGTATGTTACTTGCCCGAGATTCGATCGTTGGTATCACCATACCTAGTTAATCTCGTTAACGGCGAGTCTCTTTACTCGTTCCGTAATACATCATCTCGTGACTAACTCATTAGTCATTTGCTTGCAAGGCTTATTATGATGTGTATTGCCTAGAGGGCCCAGAGATACCTCTCCGACACTCGGAGTGACAAATCCTATTCTTGATCTATGCCAACACCACGAACACCTTCGGAGACACTTGTAGAGCATCTTTATAATCACCCAGTTACGTTGTGACGTTTGATAGCACACAAGGTGTTCCTCCGATATTCGGGAGTTGCATAATCTCATAGTCATAGGAACGTGTATAAGTCATGAAGAAAGCAATAGTAGTAAAACTAAACGATCATAGTGCTAAGCTAACGGATGGGTGTTGTGCATCACATCATTATCCTAATGATGTGATCCCGTTGATCAAATGACAACTCATGTCTATGGTTAGGAAACATAACCATCTTTGATCAATGAGCTAGTCTAGTAGAGGCATACTAGGGACACTCTGTTTTGTCTATGTATTCACACATGTACTAAATTAGTTTCCGGTTAATACAATTCTAGCATGAATAATAAACATTTATCATGATATAAGGAAATAAATAATAACTTTATTATTGCCTCTAGGGCATATTTCCTTCAGTCTTCCACTTGCACTAGAGTAAATAATGTAGTTCACATCTCCATGTGATTTAATACCGATAGTTCACATCGTTATGTGAATAACACCCATTGTTCACATCGCCATGTGACCAACACCCAAAGGGTTTACTAGAGTCAATAATCTAGTTCACATCGTTGTGTGATGAACAGCCAAGAGTAATAAGGTGTGATCATGGTTTGCTTGTGAGAGAAGTTTAGTCAACGGATCTGTTACATATAGATCCGTATGTATTTCACAAATTTCTATGTCTACAATGCTCTGCATGGATCTACTCTAGCTAATTGCTCCCACTTCCAATATGCATCCAGATTGATACTTAGAGTCATCTGGATTAGTGTAAAGCTTCTATCGGTGTAACTCTTTATGATGACTTTTTATCACCTACATAATCGAGAAAACATTTCCTTAGTCATCCAGTGACTAAGGATAATTTTGACCGTTCTCCAGTGATCTACTCCTGGATCACTTTTGTACCTCCTTGCCAAACTCATGGTAAGGTACACAACAGTTTCGGTACACAACATGTCATACTTTATAGAACCTATGGCTGAGACATAGGGAATGACTTTCATTCTTTCTCTATCTTCTGCCGAGGTCGGGCTTTGAGTCTTACTCAACTTCATACCTTACAACTCAGGCAAGAACTCCTTCTTTGACTGATCCATTTTGAACTACTTCAAAAACTTTTCAAGGTATGTACTCATTGAAAAAACTTATCAAGTGTCTCGAACTATCTCTATAGATCTCGAGGCTCAATATGTAAGCAGCTTTACCGAGGTTTTTATTTGAAAAAACTCCTTTCAAACACTCCTTTATGCTTTCCAAAAAATTCTACATCAATTTTGATCGACAATATGTCATTCACATATACTTATCAGAAAGGCTGTAGTGCTCCCACTCACTTTCTTGTAAATACAGGCTTCACCGTAAGTCTGTATAAAACTATATGCTTTGATCAACTTATCAAAGAGTATATTCCAACTCTGACTTATCAGAAAGGCTGTAGTGCTCCCACTCACTTTCTTGTAAATACAGGCTTCACCGTAAGTCTGTATAAAACTATATGCTTTGATCAACTTATCAAAGAGTATATTCCAACTCTGAGATGCTTGCACCAGTCCATAGATGGACCGCTGGAGCTTGCACACTTTGTTAGCACCTTTAGGATCAACAAAAACCTTCTGGTTGCATCATATACAACTCTTCTTTAAGATATCCATTCAGGAATGCGGTTTTCACATCCATTTGCCAGATTTCGTAATCATAAAATGCGGCAATTGCTAACATGATTTGGACATACTTAAGCATCGCTACGGTTGAGAAAGTCTCATCGTAGTCAACTCTTTGAACTTGTCGAAAACCTTTTGCAACAAGTCGAGCTTTGTAAACAGTAACATTACCGTCAGCGTCGGTCTTCCTCTCGAAGATCCATTTATTTTCGATGGCTTGCTGATCATCGGGCAAGTCAACCAAAGTCCACACTTTGTTCTCATACATGGATCCCATCTCAGATTTCATGGCCTCAAGCCATTTTGCGGAATCTGGGCTCATCATCGCTTCCTCATAGTTCGTAGATTCATCATGGTCTAGTAACATGACTTCCAGAACCGGGTTGCCGTACCACTCTGGTGCGGAACGTACTCTAGTTGATCTACGAAGTTCAGTAGTAACTTGATCTGAAGTTTCATGATCATCATCATTAGCTTCCTCACTAATTGGTTTAGGAAACACTGGAACTAGTTTCTGTGATGTACTACTTTCCAATTCGGGAGAAGGTACAATTACCTCATCAAGTTCCACTTTCCTCCCACTCACTTCTTTGGAGAGAAACTCCTTCTCTAGAAAGGATCCATTCTTAGCAACGAATATCTTGCCTTCGGATCTGTGATAGAAGGTGTACCCAACAGTCTCCTTTAGGTATCCTATGAAGACACATTTCTCTGACTTGGGTTCGAGCTTATCAGGTTGAAGCTTTTTCACATAAGCATCGCAACCCCAAACTTTAAGAAACGACAACTTTGGTTTCTGGCCAAACCACAGTTCATAAGGCGTCATCTCAACGGATTTAGATGGTGCCCTTATTAAACGTGAATGCAGCTGTCTCTAATGCATAACCCAAAAGATAGTGGTAAATCGGTAAGAGACATCATAGATCACACCATATCTAATAAAGTACGGTTACGATGTTCGGACACACCATTACGTTGTGGTGTTCCGGGTGGCATGAGTTGTGAATCTATTCCACATTGTTTCAAATGAAGACCAAACTCGTAACTCGAATATTCACCTCCACGATCAGATCGTAGAAACTTTATTTTCTTGTTACGATGATTCTCTACTTCACTCTGTAATTCTTTGAACTTTTCAAATGTTTCAGACTTGTGCTTCATCAAGTAGATATACCCATATCTGCTCAAATCACCAGTGAAGGTCAGAAAATAACGATACCCGCCGCGAGTTTCAACTCTCATCGGTCCATATACATCAATATGTATGATTTCCAATAAAGATGTTGCTCTCTCCATTGTTCTGGAGAACAGAGTTTAAGCCATCTTGCCCATGAGGCATGGTTCGCAAGCACCAAGTGATTCATAATCAAGTGATTCCAAAAATCCACCACTATGGAGTTTCTTCATGCGTTTTACACCAATATGACCTAAACGGCAGTGCCACAAATAAGTTGCACTATCATTATTAACTTCACATCTTTTGGCTTCAATATTATGAATATGTGTATCACTACGATCGAGATTCAACAAACTATTTTCATTGGTTGTATGACCATCGAAGGCTTTATTCATGTAAACAGAATAACAATTATTCTATGACTTTAAATGAATAATCGTATTGCAACAAACATGATCAAATCATATTTATGCTCAACGCAAATGCCTAATAACATTTATTTAGGTTTTACACTAATCCCGAAAGTATAGGGAGTGTGCGATGATGATCATATCAATCTTGGAACCACTTCCAGCACACATCATCACTTCACCTTTAGCTAGTCTCTGTTCATTCTGCAACTCTTGTTTGGAGTTACTGATTTTTAGCAACTGAACCGGTATCAAATACCCAGGGGTTGCTATGAACACTAGTTAAGTACACATCAATAATCTGTATATCAAATATACCTTTGTTCACTTTGCCATCCTTCTTATCCGCCAAGTATCTAGGGCAGTTCCACTTCAAGTGACCATTTCCTTTGCAGTAGAAGCACTTAGTTTCAGGCTTGAGTTTAGCTTTGGGTTTCTTCACAGGAGTGACAACTTGCTTGTCATTCTTCTTGAAGTTCCCCTTCTATCCCTTTGCCCTTTACTTCAAACAAGTGGTCTTGTTAGCCATCAAAACTTGATGCTCTTTGTTGATTTCTACCTTCGCCGATTTCAGCATCGCGAAGAGCTCGGGAATTACTTTCGTCATCCCTTGCATATTATAGTTCATCACGAAGTTCTACTAACTTTGTGATAGTGACTAGAGAACTTTGTTAATTACTATCTTATCTGGAAGATTAACTCCCACTTGATTCAAGTAATTATAGTACCCAGACAATCTGAGCACATGCTCACTG
The DNA here is from genome assembly GCA_902687465.1 of Secale cereale. Classification (NCBI taxonomy): domain Eukaryota; kingdom Viridiplantae; phylum Streptophyta; class Magnoliopsida; order Poales; family Poaceae; genus Secale; species Secale cereale. The sequence continues at coordinate 208,406,300 of LR738711.1, forward strand.
GTTGAGATATTCTCCTCCATCTTGTAGGCAAAGTACTCGCAGAGGTCTCATACCTCTTGATACAGACATGAGTATGAAATACCAATTTCAACTCTTAGGAACATCTTATATGCTTTGAGGCATTCAAAACATTTTTTAAGTCCCGGTTCTAAGCCGTAAAGCATGCTGCACTAAACTATCAAGTAGTCATCATACCAAGCTTTTGTCAAAACATTCATAACGTCTGCATCTGCTCTTGCAATAGGTCTGTCACCTAGCGGTGCATCAAGGACATAGTTCTTCTGTGCAGTAATGAGGAAAATCCTCAGATCACGGAACAAGTCCGCATCATTGCTACTAACATCTTTCAATTTAGTTTTCTCTAGGAACATATAAAAAACAAACGGGGAGCTACATCGCGAGCTATTGACCTACAACATAGATATGCTAATACTACTAGGACTAAGTTCATGATAAATTAAAGTTCAATTAATCAAATTACTTAAGAACTCCCACTTAGACAGATATCTCTCCAATCATCTAAGTGATCACGTGATCCATATCAACTAAACCATGTCCGATCATCATGTGAGATGGAGTAGTTTTCAATGGTGAGCATCTTATGTTGATCATATCTACTATATGATTCACGCTCGACCTTTCGGTATCCAGTGTTCCGAGGCCATATCTTCATATGCTAGGCTCATCAAGTTTAACCCGAGTATTCTGCATGTGCAAAACTGTCTTACACCCGTCGTATTTGAACGCATAGCTTATCACACCCGATCATCACGTGGTGTCTCGGCACGACGAACTTTCGCAACGGTGCATACTCAGGGAGAACACTTATACCTTGAAATTTAGTGAGAGATCATCTTATAATGCTACCGTCGATCTAAGCAAAATAAGATGCATAAAAGATAAACATCACATGCAATCAAAATATGTGACATGATATGGCCATCATCATCTTGTGCTTTTGATCTCCATCATCACAGGCGTGACACCTTGATCTCCATCGTAGCATCGTTGTCGTCTCGCCAACTATTGCTTCTATGACTATCTTTACCGCTTAGTGATAAAGTAAAGCAATTACATGGCGATTGTATTTCATACAATAAAATGACAACCATATGGCTCCTGCCAGTTGCCGATAACTTTACAAAACATGATCATCTCATACAATAACGTATCACTCATCATGTCTTGACCATATCACATCACAACATGCCCTGCAAAAACAAGTGAGACGTCCTCTACTTTGTTGTTGCAAGTTTTACGTGGCTGCTACAGGCTTAGCAAGAACCGTTCTTACCTACGCATACAAAACCACAACGATTGTTCGTCAAGTATGTGTTGTTTTAACCTTCACAAGGACTGGGCGTAGCCACACTCGATTCAACTAAAGTTGGAGAAACTAACACCCGCCAGCCACCTGTGTGCGAAGCACGTCGGTAGAACCCGTCTCGCGTAAGCATACGCGTAATGTCGGTCCGGGCCGCTTCACCAAACAATACCGCCGAATGAAAGTATGACATGCTGGTAAGCAGTATGACTAGTATCTTCCACAACTCAGTTGTGTTCTACTCGTGCATATCATCTACGCATAGACTTGGCTCATGATGCCACTATTGGGGAACATAGTATTTCAAAAATTTCCTACGATCACGCAAGATCTATCTACTAGATGCATGGCAACAAGAGGGGAGAGTGTGTCTACGTACCCTCATAGACCGGGAGCGGAAGCGTCTAGTGACGCGGTTGATGTAGTCGAACTTCTTCGCGATCCAACCGATCAAGCACCGAACGTACGGAGCCTCCGCGTTCAGCACACGTTCATCTTGATGATGTCCCATGAGCTCTTAATCCAGTAGAGCCTCACGGGAGAGTTTCGTCAGCACGATGGCGTGGTGACGTAGATGATGAAGCTACTGGCGCAGGGCTTCGCCTAAGCACTGCAATGGTATGACCGAGGTGTGTTTCTGTGGAGAGGGGCACCGCACACGGTTGGGAGAGATCAACTGATTAACTTGTGTGTCTATGGGGTGCCTCTACCCCCGCATATAAAGGAGTGGAGGAGGGGGAGGGCCGGCCCTCTCTATGGCGCGCCCTAGGGGAGTCCTACTCCCACCGGGAGTAGGATTCCCCCTTTTCTAGTAGAACTAGGAGCCCTTCCAAGTAGTAGGAGTAGGAGAGAAGGAAAGGGAAAAGAGAAGAGAAGAAAGGAGGTGGCGCAACCCCTCCCCTTAGTCCAATTCGGACTAAGCCTTGGGGAGGGCGCAGCCTCCTCTCTCTCTTTCCCCTAAAGCCCAATAAGGCCCATATACTCCCCGGCGAATTCCTGTAACTCTCCGGTACTCCGACAAATACCCGAATCACTCGGAACCTTTCCGATGTCCGAATATAGTTGTCTAATATATCGATCTTTACGTCTCAATCATTTCGAGACTCCACGTCATGTCCCCGATCTCATCCGGGACTTCGAACTACCTTCGGTACATCAAAACACATAAACTCATAATACCGATCGTCATCAAACATTAAGCGTGCGGACCCTACGGGTTCGAGAACTAGGTAGACATGACCGAGACTCATCTCCGGTCAATAACCAATAGCGGAACCTGGATGCCCATATTGGCTCCTACATATTCTACGAAGATCTTTATCTGTCAAACCGCATAACAACATACGTTGTTGCCTTTGTCATCGGTATGTTACTTGCCCGAGATTCGACCGTCGGTATCACCATACCTAGTTAATCTCGTTACCGACAAGTCTCTTTAATCGTTCCGTAATACATCATCTCGTGACTAACTCATTAATCATTTGCTTGCAAGGCTTATTATGATGTGTATTACCGAGAGGGCCCAAAGATACCTCTCCGACACTCGGAGTGACAAATTAATGACCCACAAGTGTAGGGGATCTATCGTAGTCCTTTCGATAAGTAAGAGTGTCGAACCTGTAACATCCCAAATTTCCAATTTGGAATTTTATACATTAGATCATTATGCATATCATATTTTCTTGCTTTTGGTGGATCCAACTAAATCCTACGCAACTCAACGACCCTCGGAGAGAGTTGGGGATTTCGATATTTTCATATTTGAGGTTTCTCAAATTTTGAAAATAGGATCATTGATTTTATTTATTTTATATTCAAGTATTTCTGGTATGAAAATATGAGATAGGGAGTAAAATGACTCTCCCAAAAATAAAGAAATACTGAAGATTTAATAAAAAAATCAAATAAGTTTTCTTTGGAGTTTTATTTGAATTAGGAAAAATTGCATGTTTTCGAAAATGCATTTAGTGCCAAAAAAATGTTCATCTTGTTCTAAATATTCTATTTAGACGGTGAAAATTTGTTTTGGCAATTTTAGATTTTTATTTTATTTCTAGGATTTTTTTCTTTCATAGCTTCGATGTTTAAAAAAAAAGGAGACCCGAGCCCGATTGGGCTGAAGGCCGAGTCGAGCCAGGCCCGCACCGTCGCTGCCGCCTTCGTTGCGCCGCGCCGCCCGTGCCCGAGGCGGACTCGCCGCCGCTGGCCGTTGCTTGCCCCCTCCCCCAAGCAACAAACCCCCTCCTATAAATACCGCCGCCCCCTTCTCGCCTTGCCTCGCCTTGCCGCACACCGCCGCGCAACCCCACGCCGCCGCCGCAGCCTCGCCGCCGCCGCAAGCCAGCCCCGCCGTCGCCACCGCTTGCCGCAGCAGCAGCCGCCACCGCAGCCCCGCCGCCGCCTGCCACCGCTCGCCCCCACCCGCCGCCGACGCCCTCCCGCCGGAACCCGATGAGGTAGCCGCGCAGCCGCCGGTTTTCGGTAGTAAACCGCCCGGTTTTTATAGAACCCTACTTCGTTTTTTTAGTTATATTGGTTTTTCTTTTTTTTTTCTTTTCTCGGTTTAGTTGTTTAGCGAGCGTTCACCCGTTCGTTCGTTTTAAGGAACGAGTTCGTCGTTTAGTCTGAGCTGACGAACGTCCGTTCGTTAAGCTGTTCTTAGTTTTCTTTTCGTAGTTATTTTTCTTATCGCGATTTCTGATTCGATCTTCGTTCTAGTTTATCTTTTTGCTCGTTTATCGGAATCAGGCGATTCAAGCGCCTGGAGTTTCGTCTCGAAACCCTCTTTCCGTTTAACCTAGTCACCCAAGCGTTTGCCTCTGTTAAATATGGACTTAGGTCCAGATTGGTACGGTAGTTGTTTCTTTTTCGCCGTTTGACTTTCGTTGTTTCGTTTGGTTTGTTTCTTTTGCAAACCGGAGTTCTTAAGTTGAACTTTCTGGTTAGATCTCTTATTTGAGTTTTACCCGTGCATTAGTTAAGTACTTATTGTGTGCTTGTTTGTTTGTGTTAGAGTACCCGGAGTGCGCCGCTTGCTACTTTGAATCTCTAGGTTTTGCGGATCATCAGCAAGGCAAGTAACACTTTGATCATACTTTCCAATACCAAGTTTTCATTGCATTAGTTTATCCCCAAACACATTGCATGAGTAGGATCTAATAACATGTGGGACTGGGAAGTAGATGAGGTAGTACCTATTACCCGCATTATTTTCAAACCCTTGGGAGTTACTTCTACGTTTGCTATTAGGTTGTGCTATGCTCGTAGACGTGGATTGGGTGAGTGTATCCATGACAGATGTGAGATTATTTAATTAATGGTTCAACTTAAGGTGGAAACTTAAATACACATCTGGGTGGATTGAGGCACCTGGGTATTCCAGCGATTGCATGTTTTCTTTATGGACCGCCACCCAGGCTCAAAGGGATCATGAGATTATTCATACTAGAAACTTCTGTGTGCAGCCACAAGCTATTATGGGCTCTAGCATAGTTGACTAAGTCGTGCGAACTCTTACAGTGGTGGACTAGCAGATGTAGGGGATGTAGGTTGGTACGGTCCACCCGATCGTAAGGTGCTAGTGCTTCTGAAAGACTATGTCTCGGTCATCCGTTTCTCAAACATCATGTAGTGCGAGAATCCCAACGGAGGAGATCGGGTCTTGTGGGGAAAAGTGCACAAACCTCTGCAGAGTGTACAAATTGATCATGATTAGCCGTGTCCTCGGTTATGGACGTTTTGAGTATCTAGTACTTGGATTATCATGTGAATCTCATCATGTTAATTTAATTAATATTGTTGGGTTAATGCTTACTTTAATTGGGATTGAGTTGGGTGAACCTTCTCAATGATGTTTCAACTACCATGATAGTTAATTAAAATCTATTCCTTTGCAGTTGGGAAAAATTGGCTTTACACAAAAACTGTAACCATAGAGCTTTCCACCAGCCATATTGCATATAGTATAGCTTTACTTTTGTTACTCTCTATGTGTTACTTTGCCAGCATATTCCATGTGCTGACCCGTTTTCGGGCTGCAACGTTCATGTTGCAGACTTTTCAGACGACGAGTAAGGTGCCTCTTATGTCGTGGTTCTATACTCAGTGATGCCGTTGGAGTTGATGGACTCACATATCTTCCAAGCCTTCCGCTGTTATCGTCATTAGATGGCCTTAAGCCATTTTTATTGTATTAAGTTCATCGTTGGAACTATCGATGTAATAAGTGTGTGATTGCCACTCTGTTATAAATCCTTCAAGTACTGTGCGTGTCAGCATTACTGATCCAGGGATGACACTGATGCACAGAGATCGGACTGTTTGAGGTCTGGTCGCTACAAGATGGTATCAGAGCACACGCTGACTGTAGGACACGACCACTAAGCTAAAACCCTAGAGCACTATTCACTCTTCTCATTTCTGACTCCTCATCTTTTCTACTCTTTTAGGATGGCAGATGCAAAGAACAAGTTCACGCAACCTGATGAAGATACACCATTTGGACGACACCTGAAGGAAGTCACAAGATATGTAAACATCGGACTACCCAGTTTCACCGGAACCTACAACGCCACTTTACCTGAAGAGGAGCGTTGCTTGATTCAAGCTCAAGTTCCAGGAAGGACGTTCATGCCCGTCACCGCACCCATAGAATTTTCCTTTAATGCGCCTACATGGAGCCTAGGCAGGTGCATGACAGCCCACATCACTATGGGAAGGATTGGAGAAATTTACAAGCAGGAGCTAAAGGACACTATCTACCAGATTTGTGGACGTCGAGATGAGCGGTGGGACATGATCAACACCTGGAAGGACATGTCCATTGCCGCGTTCATTCAAGAGTTAAACCAGCACATTCATCACCAGGAGCACCAGATGTGTGCAGGGATGATCGACTTGAAGAAAGCACTAACCAGAAACTTGAAATTAGAGGAGGAACCCAAGTCAACATGCGACAGATACGAGGAGGAGATGTTAATACTTGTGGAGAAGAATGATGATTTGACACGAAAGCTAGGAGTATTCATGGGAGATCCAGCACCAGGAGGGGAAGAAGAGGAAGAAGAACCCAAGGAGATTTGTCCTGAAGACTACATCATCGTTGACGACACGGACTCAGATCCCGATGATAGCGATGATGAGGACTATGAAGATGAAGCTGGAGCTGACATCATGGAATCCTCTACCGATCAAAATTTCTAGAAGACCTTCCTATGACTAGTAGTTTTTCCCATTTAGTATACTTAGAGCACTTTTGTAACGTTAGATCCGTGTAAGCCCTTGTTTTGAATTGATCTTGGTGTGATATGATTGTGTTTGTCTGATGTGCATATGGGTAGTGATTTTCCCTTAGACCTCTTTCTATTCTAATCTCTTCCCTCTACACCCATCAGATGCCTCCAAGACGTGAGCCCGGATTAGAGTTTCCCCCTGAGCTCACTCAGTTGATCCAGCAGCAGAAAACTTTGATGCAACTTCTTGTCCAGAACACTCAGAACAACCAGAATAACAACAACCCTCCACCACCACCACCCGTGGATAACCTGACCCGTTTCCTAAGGTTACAACCACCGGTGTTTGCTAGCAGCATTGAACCTATAGTCGCTGATGACTGGCTGCGCAAGATTGGAAGGGATTTGACCATTGCTAACTGCTCGGATGCTGAGAAGGTGCGTTTTGCCACACATCAGTTGTCTGGACCAGCCGCAGCGTGGTGGGAGAATTACACAGCCACTTTTCCCATAGCCAATGTTACCTGGGATCAGTTTCAGCAAGCTTTTCATACCGCCCATGTCTCAATTGGAGCTATGAGCATGAAGAAGCGGGAGTCTCGCAACTTGCGCCAAGGCAATCGTACTGTGGCTCAGTACGTAGATGAGTTTAGTACTCTATCCCGTTATGCCCCAGATGATGTGGCCACAGATGCCGCTAAGCAAGAAAGATTTATGGAAGGGCTGAATGATGAGATGAGCGTACAGTTGATGGTAGCAAGCTTCAACAACTACCAGGAACTGGTTGATCGAGCTCTAATGATTGAAGGGAAGCATCAACAAATTGAAAACCGCAAGAGGAAGTATGGACAAGGAAAGTACAATTCTGGAGCTCAACAGAAGCCACGTTTTACCCCTAAAACGGTAGGACACTTTCAACATACCCATGGAGGAGGTATCTCGCACAATCATAATGGCTCCAAGAATGGTAATGGGAATGGAGGAAACAACGGACAGAACCGCACCAACCCAACAACACCAGCCAAGCGAGACCTGAGTCAAGTCACTTGCTTTAAGTGCCAGAAGACGGGACATTACGCCAATGAATGTCCAGAAGCCCAGAATGGAAATGGCAATGTAAGCTCTAGAAAGAAGCCGAACCCTTTCAATAGGGGACAAGTGAACCACGTTAGCGTGGAGGAGGTTGAAGCTCAGCCAGATGCAGTAATAGGTAAGTTTTTAGTTAAGTCCTTTACTGCACTCGTTCTTTTTGATACTGGTGCAACGCATTCATACAATTTAAGGGGATTTGTGGATAAGTATAAGCTGCCAACCCAAGCCCTTAGCTCACCCATGTTAGTAACCTCACCTGGAGCAGAGTATATGGCTAAATTATGGTGTGATCAGTTGCCATTAAGGATTGGTAACTACACATTCCCCTCAGACCTAATAGTATTGGATTCTCAAGGATTGGGTGTGATATTAGGCATGGATTGGTTATCTAAGTACGGAGGGAACATTGAATGCGCCAGTAAGTCCATTTTACTTACTACGCCAGAAGGAAGAAGGATCAAGTATGTATCCCGGCATGTGCCGAAAATGTGACGCCCGAAGACCGACGTCCCAGAAGATTCCCGAAGCTTCCAGATGTTCCGGGTTGCCCGTGTGGTTCTTTTGTGCTTGTGTTCTTTTATTTTTTTGCATTGCATCATGTCATCATGCCATCATGTCATATTTTATTTTTGCATCTCAACCTAAAGAAATTGTGTGGGCCTTCGGTCCATTTAAATCGAGGGAAGGATGTCTTCTCTTTAAAACATATAAAAGTCTCTCATTATTTTAGGGACCTATATTAATAATATTCCATTGTCTGGAATTACCCGTAACACACTTGCATTTTTCCCCATGTCTTTTCACTTCAAGTTCACCTTCAAAACCTTGCCAATAATTATTGTCCGTTGTTTCGAGGTTCCTCCAAAAATTTGAACATTTTTGGACTCCTCAATAATCAAGTCTTGGTTCAAAACTATTTGAATTAAATTCAAATATGTTTGAATTATTTTTCCAATCATGCCTTTCTTATTTTTCTCGGTCCTTGCTCTTTTTCTGATGCCCGAGAAAAATGCTCCCGTGTGCTATCTTTTCCCTAACCGTCCTCCTCTTTCTCTTTTCTCTCTTTTGTTTTTATCTGCTAGTTTCTAATATAAAGGAAGAGGTCCAGCCTGCCTTCCCAGGCCTCTAGAACCAGCCCAGGCCGCCAACCGCCTCTCTCTGGCCCAACACTTCCTCTGGCCCGTTCCCCACCGAACCCTAATACTCCCAGCCTCGCTCCTCCCAACTCCCTCAGCCGCCGCCGCACTCTCTCTCGTCGACCGAACCCCTCGACCCCGCTTCTTCCCCTCGTTCCCATCGAGCACCCCGATCTCCCCTTCTCCATCCCGCGAGCGCCTCCCTCCTGTTCGCCTCGCTCCATGCTCCACCAGGCCCGAGCTACGACCAGGAGCCCCAGGCCGGCGCTCCTCTCCTCTGCGCCTGGCGCCGAGCCGCCCTCGCCGCTCGAAACGCCGGACGACCAGCCGCGTCGTCAGGTCGCTCGAGGTCGAGGCCCTCTCCGTCCCTGCCTCGTTCGCCCGGCGCGGGAACCTCTGCATCGGCCGAGCCGTCGCGGCTCCCCTCTCCAGCTCCTCCCGTGCTGCGTCCCCAAGCCGCCCAGCGCCTCGACCCGTCCGCGCGCCTCGAGCCCGGCCCCCTGGCCCCGAGCGCCGCACCCCAGCAGCCCGGCGTCCCGTCGCGGCTCTTCTCCAGCCAAGCCTCAGGCCTTCCTCTGGTCCCTGCCTCTGCACGCGCCAAGGCTGCGGGCCTCCTTCCTCCAGCCAGGGCGAAGCCGCCCCTTCCTTCGCCGAGCCGCGACCTGCACCTCTCCGTCGCCCGCTGTTTTCCCTTTTTTTAGTTTTGTTGCTGTAGTGTTGTTTTGTATTGTGTTGCTGTGTTGATGATTTGTCAGATGACCCGTGTACGACTACCGGCGACCCGACCAAGTACCTCTACACGGCAAAACGACTTGAACATCTACGGAAAACGAGCTCGAGAACGACTACATGTACGAGAACGACGACCCGTGTACCCCTTCGAGTCGCCGATGACCGTCAAGTTCGACTACACGGTCGCCACGAGTAACCCTACGACCAAGTACCACGACGACCGAGTACATCTACGGCCCGAACGTCTACCGTCGCCGAGTACCACTACTTCCTCTACCGTCACCGCGAGTACCACTACCGTCGCCCGGAAACGAGGAATTCGCCAAGTACCACGACACGATGACGTGAACGACTCCTTCCTCTACGTCTCGAACCGTCCCGAAACGAGCGCTTCGAAGGTATAACCCCGAGACGTGACCCGTGAATGCTTGTTGTGTGTTGTATGAAATGTCTCCCGTGTGTGCTTCGTGCCCGTTCCACCTTTTGTCATGTTCCTCGGTTGCCTCGCCACCGACTCGTGGGAACCCGGCAACGGGATCACCCCATCATCTTGTTCAACTCGTTCACTCCACCTTTTTGTTTTGCACCGGTCCCTCACCGAGATACCGGAACCGATATGATGCGTTGCATCATGTTCGGATCGTTGCCGTGGCACCCTTTCGTTCCACCACGGTGACAAATGCTTCTTATCCTCTTAAGTCAACCTGTTAATAAAATTGCATAAACTTGATCATGTCATCCACATCATTTAACAACCTCATATATGTTAAATTGTTGTTTGCTTATAATTACTAAACATGCTCATGGGGATTTTCCGGAATATGTTGTTGTTATTTCCGGCCCCATTTAAAATGTCTTAATAGTGTAGTTTAATTTTTGCTTCACCTCTTGCCATGTTAACCAACATTTAACTTGTCTTGTAAATAACAAGAGTCAACTAAATAAATAACATGTGGTGTTTCGTCAATATGCAACTCGTTGCATATTGATCTCCACTTAACTTGTAGTATTTGTTTGTGCACTTTGCCATGCCATGCTTATTTAAACCGGACATGCATCATACTTGTTTGTGCATTGTATGCCATGTTTATGATTTGTGTGTTTACCGTGTTGTTCTTTCTTTCCGGTTGCTTCTCTTGTTAGCTTCGGTTTCGTTCCGGAGTTGTGAGGATCCTCTCGCCTGTTGCTCCGTCTACTTCGTGGATCCGTTCTTCTCCCTTGTGGATTCCCAGGCAAGATGATCATACCCTTGGATACCTTTACTACCATTGCCTTGCTTAGTTGTCTCGATGCTATCGTTACATGTCGCGATACCCATCTTTTATGTCAGCCTCCCCTTGTTGCCATGAAACCTCTAACTTTTGAAACCTTCCTAGCAAAACCACTGTTTGGCTATGTTACTCGCTTGCTCAGCCCCGCTTGCTCAGTCTCTCTTATAGCGTTGTTAGTTGCAGGTGAAGATGAAGTCTGTTCCAGGAGGGAACTTGTTGTTGGATATATCACAATATCTATAATTATTATTAACACACCTTATATACTGGGCATGGGTGGAAGGCTTGGCCTTTTGCTCGGTGTTTTGTTCCACTCATGCCACCTTAGGCGCCGATAAACCGGCATTATGTTCCTTGATTTTGCGTTCCTAACACGATGGGTGTAATGGGGACCCCTTGACAGTTCGACTTTGAATAAAACTCCTCCAGCAAGACCCAACTTTGGTTTTAATTTGCTCATAATAACAACTTAATTAAATAATTAAATTGCATAGGGAGTTAGCGCTACCCGAGGATTCTTAATTCTACATAGCAGGGGGGGCCAGTGCTGATGGTGTTGGTCCCAAACGGGGAGACTGCGGGGCCGCCTTGGGGAAACCCGAGGTATCTGGTATAACCTGTAGGATCACCCATCCGGTCGTGTCCTGAGACTTAGATACGCGCGGCTACTATCAGGGTGTCGACACACCGGGAGGTCTTGCTGGACTTGTTTTACCATTGTCGAAATGACTTGTGCTACCGGGATGCCGAGCCTGATCGGATTTTCCCTAAGATAAGGGGTGATGATATTATATTTATCACTTCAGCTAATCGTGAGAGCTTGTGATGGGCTAAGTTGGAACACCCCTGCAGGGTTATGATCTTTCGAAAGCCGTGCCCGCGGTTATGTGGCAGATTGGAATTTGTTAATGTCCGGTTGTAGAAAACTTGACAGAGGATCCGAAGTTAAACACACAACTGTGTGAGTAACCGTGACTGTCTCTTTTCACTTTGAGAAGAGAACACGGTGGGGTTATGTTTGACCGTATGTAGTTAGGATCTTTAGCGATCACCTCTTTTGCGACCGTTTGCGTAGCTTCTCATCTTATTCTGGTACTCGTAAATTAGCCACCATATTTATGCTTAGTTGCTGCTGCAGCCTCACCCCTTTACCTCTTCCTACCCACAAAGCTTTGCTAGTCTTGTTACCCATGGTTATGGGATTGCTGAGTCCTCGTGGCTCACAGATACTACCACACCAGATGCAGGTTCAGCCGAGTAAGATGCAGGAGCTGGTTCAAGTACTTCATCGGGAGCTCGATGAAGAGTTTGACCTTTTGCTTGTGACGTTTTGATGCTCAGTAGTGGTTTCTACTAGGATTCGATCCTGACCTGTGGCTTTATGTTGTTTTGGTATCTTTCTTTTGGTTCTTCACCCGTAGTCGGGTTGTGATGTTTTGTATGATGATTGCTTATGTAATGTATTGTGTGAAGTGGCGAGTGTAAGCCAACTATCTCCTTTTGCATTTTAATCCCTCTTTTACATGAGTTGTGCAAAGATACCAAACTTGAGATCATTCTAGGATGGGCTTATACCTTTAAGTCGTGCCTCGACACGTAGGAGGTATAGTCCCATCCTGGGCATTACAAGTTGGTATTCAGAGCCTTCTCCGACCTAGAAGCCCCCACTGATTGATCGAATCGTTGACGGTTGAGTCTAGGCACACACTGAAAACTTTTTGAGTCATATATTATATCGGAGAGTAGGATTTCTTTGCTTCTCATCCCCTTTCTCTCTGGTGAGGACTCCTGACGATTACTCTTTTCTCTTCTACTTTCAAAAAATTGCACCAAATTTTTTTTTAGGATCCCGCGAGTATTCTGGGATTGTTCCGATGTTCTTGTGACAAGGATATTGTTCTCGATGCCTCCTGTTACCGAGGAGTTGAGCTTCGGGGTATCATTGACACAAGCATATCGCGGCAGTACTAAATACTTAAGACGGCCGACATCGAAAATCTCTCCTATACGGCCAGTGGCAAGATAACCCCGACATCACCCAGTACTGGGGAGGTAGTTCGAGAGTATTGCCATAGCTTGTTATAGTGGATGCTTTTCGAAGGTCCGAGGTAAACAGTTTCCGAGAAAGACTGGTTATGTGTTGAAGGATGGATACACCTGGATGTAGGTTTAGAGTTGATTGCGCGGTGCTTCCCGTGTATCCCCAACACCTGATTGCATAACTGGAATCTTTCGGAAATCTATAGGTGGGTTCATCTAGTAGTTCTAGGCATTCTTCCAACGGATGCTCGATATGAAGTTTGGGGTTCTACATTGAGTGAAGTGGTTTTATGGACTTGTTCTGATCGGGAGTTGCATCTTAAAGGGTCCTTGGCTATGCTGATCCGGGGATTGCAAAACCCTTTTGTAACATGTTCCATGAGCTTTCAGCACGAATATGTCGGAACGAAGCTTCTATCTTGTGTTTGTTCTATCTGTTCCTTGTTCCTTTTTATTTACCTTTTGTTCTCCAAGTGGCTTCTCGACCAGTGATGTACCTACAGAATTCATTCGTTCGATCCTCTGTTCGGATGATATTGTGAAGATCATGTTGCATATCTACCCTTTGTTTTGTTTTGATTCTGGTATTCGAGTTGCTTCGATGTCAAATGTTGATTCCATAACCTTCCTAATTGGTGTTCTCATATTTCTATGGGAGTGCTAATTCTTCTTGACCATCGAGATATTCATGTTAAATTTTTTTTTTCCAACCGGTGTGCCTTCTCTTCAAAGTTATTCCATACGGACGTCGTTGAGAAATCTGACGATTTGTCTGTTTCTTTCATCCCAAGTTGTCTTTGTTTTCCCCACCCTCCCACCCTTCTTCTTCTTGGAGCTAGAAATTCTCAAATGAAATATCCATTTTATTCATGTCATATTCCTTCATTCTTTTCCTTCAATGTTCTTATCCGGTGTTTTCTCAAGAAGATGCTCAAGAGCTTCAAGTTCATCATTCTTTTGTTCTCAGATTCTGCCGGTGGATGTAATTCAAGATTTTGGTGTTGATCTTATCCTTTTCCTCTTTTCACAATGCTTTCTTATTCCGGTGCCCCAATTAATCATTCTCCTCTTGCTATTCATATCCGGAGAGCTCAAGATATCTCAGAAGATTCATATTTCCATTCTTAATCCATTCAAGCTATTTTGAGGATTGTTATCTTGCTCAAGTCATTTAATTCAACCGATGCAATATCTCTTCAGCAATCTTTCCAACGGTGATTTCTCTTGAGTGGGCCCTAACCCACAGGTCTTTCCCAGGATCTTACCTGACTCTTTATTTTTCCGGAGTTATACTTAAATTCTTTTCAAAGTGTGACGTAAGTATGATTTCCATCAGTCACATGCCTTCTCCAAGATCGCTTTCAAATTCTTCTCATCATTGGTTCAACCTTTTTAATTCTTCATTCCGGAGTGCTCAACAATTCTTCATGGCATTTCTCGTCTTCATTCTCAACATTTCAAGATCGGAGAAGTATTTCTCTTAAATCTTGGCCCGTCTTCTTGAAGAGTTGTGGTTCTAGCTTCATGCCATCCTCATAGTTGTTTCAATTGTGAGGAATTCTTTTCATACCCATCCGAAGCTTTTCATGAGTTCTTTTCTTTGTGATCCTCCGAAGGCCATCATTTCAGAAGATTTCTTCGTTCTCAGTTTTTAACCTCGTCCTCCAAATATTCTTCATTGATGTCTCTTCGTTCGTCTCCCTATTCTTACGGTGGTTCTTTCAAGTTCACTCTTCCTTGTTATCGTTTTAATTCATTTGTTCTTTTCATAATCCTACCGATGCTTCGTTGAAGATTTATCCAAGTTTGTGCTAGATCTCTCTTTAATTCTTTCCAACGAGAATAAGTAGTATGCCAAATCCTTTGGTTGTCATCAATTTAAATTGGTGAAGGAGATGCATAACATAACTCTTATTCTTGTTCCTTCAGGTGATTTAATTCTTTTGTCTGGAGCATGTTCATCATATAATATTCTCGATTCTAAGTTCTTCATCTTGCTTTCCGGAGCTTCAAGTTATTTCTATTATATCATTTCGAACCTCCATCTAATTCATCGCAGGCCTTGAATCTTATTCTTTTCATCTTTCACTTCTCATGCTTTCATTACCGGAGTTCTCATGGTGGTTCATCATGTTTTAATTTATCCTCGAAGGCTTCATCAAGATTCTTGTTGGAGCTTAAGCATTCTTCATCATGCATTCCAATTGCAATTCTTTCTACCTTATCTTTGAGATGGGGTTATGTCATTCTTGACAATTCCTTCATGTTTCATGATTCACGAGTATCAAGAATGAGATAGTTAAAACCATCATTTCTTTCTCTTTAGGAGATCCTTTCAACCCTTCAATTTATTCGTTGGAGTTATCTTGGGTTGTATTTCACCAAAAGCTTTCCTTGAGAATTGTTGCTAATTTTGGTGCTCATAAATGACCCAAGTTCTTCATTTATCATTCCGGTGATATAAGTTTATCGTCTCCTTGTTGATCTCAATCCAATCAAATGTTTCCGTTAGTGGCTGGTTGTCACCTCATAACTTTGAGATGTTTTCCATAAGCCCACATGAGCTTATTCTTTTCGTTGTTGATTTTTCCAACAACTCCGTTCAACCCTTCTTTGTAAGGATGCTCTTTCAAATTTCATTTGAGAGAAGTTGTCTTTTTCTTCTCCGTTCTTTTCTTTCCAACGACCTATGCTATTCTTTCATTCCGGAGGCATTGTGATATTGCTCTCTTTAACCATCATCTCGTTTTTATCGGGATCATGTTCTTTCCCATGCTTATCATTTAACCAGAGTGTTGTATTCTTCATTCTAGTTCCGTCATCCTTTCATGTTTTGCCTCTCTTTTTAACCGGAGTGCTGTCTGAATCCTTCTTAACCTTGTGCCATTCTTTTAATTATTTCGGAGGCAATATGTTGCTGTTTTCATCAAGTATCATCTCAACTTGACAAGTTCTTGTCCAATTCCTTCCATTTTCAGACGAAGTGCTGTCCAAATTCTGTCATTCTTCTTCCTTGGTTATACCATTGCAGTTTCTTATTCTTTTGACCTGTGAGCTCTTGTTTCATGTCTTTCAACCTGCAAGGTTCTCATAATGCTCCTTGTTCCTCTTTTCTAACGGAGTGTTTTCATCTTCGTTCATCTCCGTTGCGTTCTTTATTTCTTTCAACTTGTTTAACCTCTCAGGTTCTTTGGTTTCACTCGTCTGTCAAAGAAGCAACTTTGTTTTACCTCTTCCTCTTCCGTTTTTACCCGGTGCTATCTCTAGGATCTCGGGTCGAGATCCTCTGTTAGTGTGGGAGAGTTGTGACGCCCGAAGACCGACGTCCCAGAAGATTCCCGAAGCTTCCAGATGTTCCGGGTTGCCCGTGTGGTTCTTTTGTGCTTGTGTTCTTTTATTTTTTTGCATTGCATCATGTCATCATGCCATCATGTCATATTTTATTTTTGCATCTCAACCTAAAGAAATTGTGTGGGCCTTCGGTCCATTTAAATCGAGGGAAGGATGTCTTCTCTTTAAAACATATAAAAGTCTCTCATTATTTTAGGGAGCTATATTAATAATATTCCATTGTCTGGAATTACCCGTAACACACTTGCATTTTTCCCCATGTCTTTTCACTTCAAGTTCACCTTCAAAACCTTGCCAATAATTCTTGTCCGTTGTTTCGAGGTTCCTCCAAAAATTTGAACATTTTTGGACTCCTCAATAATCAAGTCTTGGTTCAAAACTATTTGAATTAAATTCAAATATGTTTGAATTATTTTTCCAATCATGCCTTTCTTATTTTTCTCGGTCCTTGCTCTTTTTCTGATGCCCGAGAAAAATGCTCCCGTGTGCTATCTTTTCCCTAACCGTCCTCCTCTTTCTCTTTTCTCTCTTTTGTTTTTATCTGCTAGTTTCTAATATAAAGGAAGAGGTCCAGCCTGCCTTCCCAGGCCTCTAGAACCAGCCCAGGCCGCCAACCGCCTCTCTCTGGCCCAACACTTCCTCTGGCCCGTTCCCCACCGAACCCTAATACTCCCAGCCTCGCTCCTCCCAACTCCCTCAGCCGCCGCCGCACTCTCTCTCGTCGACCGAACCCCTCGACCCCGCTTCTTCCCCTCGTTCCCATCGAGCACCCCGATCTCCCCTTCTCCATCCCGTGAGCGCCTCCCTCCTGTTCGCCTCGCTCCATGCTCCACCAGGCCCGAGCTACGACCAGGAGCCCCAGGCCGGCGCTCCTCTCCTCTGCACCTGGCGCCGAGCCGCCCTCGCCGCTCGAAACGCCGGACGACCAGCCGCGTCGTCAGGTCGCTCGAGGTCGAGGCCCTCTCCGTCCCTGCCTCGTTCGCCCGGCGCGGGAACCTCTGCATCGGCCGAGCCGTCGCGGCTCCCCTCTCCAGCTCCTCCCGTGCTGCGTCCCCAAGCCGCCCAGCGCCTCGACCCGTCCGCGCGCCTCGAGCCCGGCCCCCTGGCCCCGAGCGCCGCACCCCAGCAGCCCGGCGTCCCGTCGCGGCTCTTCTCCAGCCAAGCCTCAGGCCTTCCTCTGGTCCGTGCCTCTGCACGCGCCAAGGCTGCGGGCCTCCTTCCTCCAGCCAGGGCGAAGCCGCCCCTTCCTTCGCCGAGCCGCGACCTGCACCTCTCCGTCGCCCGCTGTTTTCCCTTTTTTTTTGTAGTTTTGTTGCTGTAGTGTTGTTTTGTATTGTGTTGCTGTGTTGATGATTTGTCAGATGACCCGTGTACGACTACCGGCGACCCGACCAAGTACCTCTACACGGCAAAACGACTTGAACATCTACGGAAAACGAGCTCGAGAACGACTACATGTACGAGAACGACGACCCGTGTACCCCTTCGAGTCGCCGATGACCGTCAAGTTCGACTACACGGTCGCCACGAGTACCCCTACGACCAAGTACCACGACGACCGAGTACATCTACGGCCCGAACGTCTACCGTCGCCGAGTACCACTACTTCCTCTACCGTCACCGCGAGTACCACTACCGTCGCCCGGAAACGAGGAATTCGCCAAGTACCACGACACGATGACGTGAACGACTCCTTCCTCTACGTCTCGAACCGTCCCGAAACGAGCGCTTCGAAGGTATAACCCCGAGACGTGACCCGTGAATGCTTGTTGTGTGTTGTATGAAATGTCTCCCGTGTGTGCTTCGTGCCCGTTCCACCTTTTGTCATGTTCCTCGGTTGCCTCGCCACCGACTCGTGGGAACCCGGCAACGGGATCACCCCATCATCTTGTTCAACTCGTTCACTCCACCTTTTTGTTTTGCACCGGTCCCTCACCGAGATACCGGAACCGATATGATGCGTTGCATCATGTTCGGATCGTTGCCGTGGCACCCTTTCGTTCCACCACGGTGACAAATGCTTCTTATCCTCTTAAGTCAACCTGTTAATAAAATTGCATAAACTTGATCATGTCATCCGCATCATTTAACAACCTCATATATGTTAAATTGTTGTTTGCTTATAATTACTAAACATGCTCATGGGGATTTTCCGGAATATGTTGTTGTTATTTCCGGCCCCATTTAAAATGTCTTAATAGTGTAGTTTAATTTTTGCTTCACCTCTTGCCATGTTAACCAACATTTAACTTGTCTTGTAAATAACAAGAGTCAACTAAATAAATAACATGTGGTGTTTCGTCAATATGCAACTCGTTGCATATTGATCTCCACTTAACTTGTAGTATTTGTTTGTGCACTTTGCCATGCCATGCTTATTTAAACCGGACATGCATCATACTTGTTTGTGCATTGTATGCCATGTTTATGATTTGTGTGTTTACCGTGTTGTTCTTTCTTTCCGGTTGCTTCTCTTGTTAGCTTCGGTTTCGTTCCGGAGTTGTGAGGATCCTCTCGCCTGTTGCTCCGTCTACTTCATGGATCCGTTCTTCTCCCTTGTGGATTCCCAGGCAAGATGATCATACCCTTGGATACCTTTACTACCATTGCCTTGCTTAGTTGTCTCGATGCTATCGTTACATGTCGCGATACCCATCTTTTATGTCAGCCTCCCCTTGTTGCCATGAAACCTCTAACTTTTGAAACCTTCCTAGCAAAACCACTGTTTGGCTATGTTACTCGCTTGCTCAGCCCCGCTTGCTCAGTCTCTCTTATAGCGTTGTTAGTTGCAGGTGAAGATGAAGTCTGTTCCAGGAGGGAACTTGTTGTTGGATATATCACAATATCTATAATTATTATTAACACACCTTATATACTGGGCATGGGTGGAAGGCTTGGCCTTTTGCTCGGTGTTTTGTTCCACTCATGCCACCTTAGGCGCCGATAAACCGGCATTATGTTCCTTGATTTTGCGTTCCTAACACGATGGGTGTAATGGGGACCCCTTGACAGTTCGACTTTGAATAAAACTCCTCCAGCAAGACCCAACTTTGGTTTTAATTTGCTCATAATAACAACTTAATTAAATAATTAAATTGCATAGGGAGTTAGCGCTACCCGAGGATTCTTAATTCTACATAGCAGGGGGGGCCAGTGCTGATGGTGTTGGTCCCAAACGGGGAGACTGCGGGGCCGCCTTGGGGAAACCCGAGGTATCTGGTATAACCTGTAGGATCACCCATCCGGTCGTGTCCTGAGACTTAGATACGCGCGGCTACTATCAGGGTGTCGACACACCGGGAGGTCTTGCTGGACTTGTTTTACCATTGTCGAAATGACTTGTGCTACCGGGATGCCGAGCCTGATCGGATTTTCCCTAAGATAAGGGGTGATGATATTATATTTATCACTTCAGCTAATCGTGAGAGCTTGTGATGGGCTAAGTTGGAACACCCCTGCAGGGTTATGATCTTTCGAAAGCCGTGCCCGCGGTTATGTGGCAGATTGGAATTTGTTAATGTCCGGTTGTAGAAAACTTGACAGAGGATCCGAAGTTAAACACACAACTGTGTGAGTAACCGTGACTGTCTCTTTTCACTTTGAGAAGAGAACACGGTGGGGTTATGTTTGACCGTATGTAGTTAGGATCTTTAGCGATCACCTCTTTTGCGACCGTTTGCGTAGCTTCTCATCTTATTCTGGTACTCGTAAATTAGCCACCATATTTATGCTTAGTTGCTGCTGCAGCCTCACCCCTTTACCTCTTCCTACCCACAAAGCTTTGCTAGTCTTGTTACCCATGGTTATGGGATTGCTGAGTCCTCGTGGCTCACAGATACTACCACACCAGATGCAGGTTCAGCCGAGTAAGATGCAGGAGCTGGTTCAAGTACTTCATCGGGAGCTCGATGAAGAGTTTGACCTTTTGCTTGTGACGTTTTGATGCTCAGTAGTGGTTTCTACTAGGATTCGATCCTGACCTGTGGCTTTATGTTGTTTTGGTATCTTTCTTTTGGTTCTTCACCCGTAGTCGGGTTGTGATGTTTTGTATGATGATTGCTTATGTAATGTATTGTGTGAAGTGGCGAGTGTAAGCCAACTATCTCCTTTTGCATTTTAATCCCTCTTTTACATGAGTTGTGCAAAGATACCAAACTTGAGATCATTCTAGGATGGGCTTATACCTTTAAGTCGTGCCTCGACACGTAGGAGGTATAGTCCCATCCTGGGCATTACAGAAAAGGAACAGAGTAAATTCATTATCAGGAGTTGTTCAGGAGGAAGTACCAATGGTGAAAGATTTCCCTGACGTATTTCCAGAGGAACTGCCAGGCATGCCACCAGATAGAGATATTGAGTTTTTGATCGAGCTTTTGCCAGGCACATGGCCAATTTCTAAGAGACCATACAGGATGCCCGCAAAGGATTTGGAGGAGATTAAGAAACATATTTAGGAGTTACTGGATAAAGGTTACATTCGCCCAAGTTCTTCGCCTTGGGGATCGCCATTACTTCTAGTGGAAAAGAAGGACGGATCATTAAGAATGGTTGTTGATTATCGAGGGTTGTATGAAGTAACAATCAAGAACAAGTATCCATTGCCGATGATAAATGATCTGTTCGATAGATTGCAAGGAGCTAAGGTATTTTCCAAGATCGATCTGCGATCAGGGTACAATCAATTGAAGATTCGAGAGCAGGATATACCTAAGACGGCCTTTACCACCAGGTATGGGTTGTACGAGTACACCGTTATGTCTTTTGGTCTGACTAACGCACCATCATACTTTATGAACCTGATGAACAAGGTGTTTATGGAGTTTTTGGATAAGTTCGTTGTGGTGTTCATAGATGATATATTGATCTTCTCAAAGGATGAAGAGGAACATGCAGAGCATTTGCGTTTGGTATTGGAGAAGCTCAAAGAACATAAGTTGTATGCCAAGTTTAGCAAATGCGAGTTTTGGTTGAAGGAAGTTGGATTCCTCGGACACGTTATATCCGGAGAAGGAATAGCAGTAGATCCCGCCAAGGTGGACACTATGACAAATTGGGAAGCACCGACAACAGTTGGAGAGATCCGGAGTTTTCTTGGACTTGCATGATACTACCGGAGATTTATTGAGAATTTCTCGAGGATTGCAAAACCTATGACAGAGTTGTTAAAGAAGGATACCAAGTTCAATTGGACAGAAGAATGTGAGGCCAGCTTCCAGGAATTAAAGAAACGTTTGGTCTCATCACCTGTGTTGATTCTGCCAGATCAACATAAGGACTATGAGGTGTACTACGACGCTTCACGTTGAGGACTTGGAGCAGTTCTTATGCAGGAAGGAAGAGCTGTTTCGTATGCTTCACGACAACTGAAACCTCATGAGTTGAACTATGCCACTCATGATTTGGAAATAGGAGCCGTAGTGCATGCATTGAAGACGTGGAGACATTTCCTCATTGGAAACCATTGTGAAGTATATACGGATCACAAGAGTTTGAAGTATATATTCACTCAGAAGGAGCTGAATCTCAGGCAAAGGAGATGGCTGGAACTCATTAAGGATTATGACATGAGATTGCATTATCATCCCGGAAAGGCTAACGTGGTAGCCGATGCGCTAAGCCGTAAGAGCCATGCCAATACACTAATGACGGAGGATTTAACAAAAGAGTTAGCCGAGGACTTACGAGAACTATGTTTGGAGATAGTTCCGAGAGGCTATGTAGCAACATTGGAGATTCAGTCTACCCTGATGGATAAAATCAGAGAAGCTCAGAAAACTGACAAGGAGGTTGCCTCTATAAAGGAGAGGATGAGGAAAGGAAAGGTTAAAGGATTTCGTGAGGATGAGCACGACACCCTATGGTTTGAGGACCGCGTATATGTGCCTAACGACCCAGGGATCAGGAAGTTGATTCTGCAAGAGGCCCATGATTCACCATAGTCGACTCACCCAGGAAATACCAAGATGTACTTGGACTTGAAGGATATCTTCTGGTGGACCGGTATGAAGAAGGACATTGCGGAGTATGTAGCCATTTGTGATGTATGTCAGAGAGTGAAGGCAGAAAATCAGAAGCCGGCAGGATTGTTACAACCATTGCCAATACCCGAATGGAAGTGGGATAAGCTAGGCATGGATTTTATTACGGGATTACCTAGAACTCGTTCGGGCTATGACTCGATTTGGGTTGTAGTCGATCGCTTGACGAAGGTGGCTCATTTCATCCCAGTAAAGACTACTTATACCCGTGCGAAGTTGGCAAAGATATACATGACCAGAATCGTATGCCTGCATGGAGTTCCGAGGAGCATCGTATCAGACAGAGGAACCCAGTTTACCTCAAAGTTCTGGAATCAGTTACACGAAACTTTGGGTACCAGGCTAGAGTTTAGCACAACTTTTCATCTGCAGGCAGATGGACAGACTGAGAGAGTTAATCAGATTTTGGAGGATATGCTGAGAGCTTGTGCGCTAGATTATGGATCTAGTTGGGACGACAATTTGCCTTATGCGGAGTTCTCTTACAACAACAGTTATCAATCCAGTTTGAAGATGGCCCCTTTCGAAGCATTATACGGAAGGAGGTGTAGGACCCCGTTGTCTTGGGACGAAGTTGGAGACCGCCAGTTGTTTGGGCCAGATTTGATCAAGGAATCAAAACAGAAGGTAAAGTTGATTCGCGATAGGCTCAAGATAGCCCAGTCCAGGCAGAAGAGCTACGCAGATTCAAAACGCAAAGAGATCGTTTACGAAGTCGGAGACCGATTTATCTTCGAGTATCTCCACTTCAAGGAGTTAAGTGCTTTGGAGTTAGGGAAAGCTAGCGCCACGTTTTGTAAGACCATACAAGATTATGGAACGTATGGGAGAAGTAGCCTACAAGTTGGAATTGCCCAAAGGATTGTCAGGAGTTCACGATGTATTCCACATTTCCCAGTTGAAGAAATGCCACACCAAGATGGGTGAGATACCGCTGAGGGATACTGTGCCATTGGAAGCTATTCAGCTGGACAGTGACTTGACCTATGAAGAGAGACCAGCCAAGATTCTTGAGTATGCCAGCCGAGTCACCCGCAGCAAGGTTATCAAATTTTGCAAAGTTCAGTGGAGTCACCACACCGAGGATGAAGCTACCTGGGAACGAGAGGAAGACCTACGGAAGGACCACCCTCACCTATTTTCTAGCCAACCCGAATCTCGAGGGTGAGATTCATCTTAAGGGGGGTAGGTTTGTAACATCCCAAATTTCCAATTTGGAATGTTATACATTAGATCATTATGCATATCATATTTTCTTGCTTTTGGTGGATCCAAGTAAATCCTACGCAACTCAAGGACCCTCGGAGAGAGTTGGGGATTTTGATATTTTCATATTTGAGGTTTCTCAAATTTTGAAATAGGATCATTGATTTTATTTATTTTATCTTCAAGTATTTCTGGTATGAAAATATGAGATAGGGAGTAAAATGACTCTCCCGAAAATAAAGAAATACTGATAATTTAATAAAAAATCAAATAAGTTTTCTTTGGAGTTTTATTTGAATTAGGAAAAACTGCATGTTTTCAAAAATGCATTTAGTGCCAAAAAATGTTCATCTTGGTCTAAATATTCTATTTAGACGGTGAAAATTTGTTTTCGCAATTTTAGATTTTTATTTTATTTCTAGGATTTTTTTTCTTTCGTAGCTTCGGCGTTTAAAAAAAAAAATAGGAGACCCGAGCCCGACTGGGCCGAAGGCCCAGCCGAGCCAGGCCCGCGCCACCACTGCCGCCTTCCTTGCACCGCGCCGCTCGTGCCCGAGGCGGACTCGCCGCCGCCGGCCGTTGCTTGCCCCCTTCCCCAAGCAACAACCCCCCTCCTATAAATACCGCCGCCCCCACCCCCTTATCGCCTCGCCTCGCCTTGCCGCACACCGCCGCCGCAACCCCACGCCGCCGCCGCAGCCTCGCCGCCGCCGCAAGCCCGCCCCGTCGCCGCAGCACCACCCCGCCGCCGCCGCCGCTTGCCGCAGCAGCAGCCACCGTCGCAGCCCCGCCACCGCCTGCCACCGCCCGCCGCCGACGCCCTCCCGCCGGAACCTGACGAGGTAGCCGCGCCGCCGCCGGTTTTCGGTAGTAAACCGCCCGATTTTTTTAGAACCCTAGTTCGTTTTTTTAGTTAGATCGGTTTTTTGTTCTTTTCTCGGTTTAGTTGTTTAGCGAGCGTTCACCCGTTCGTTCGTTTTAACGAACGAGTTAATCGTATAGTCTCAGCTGACGAACGTCCGTTCGTGAAGCTGTTCTTAGTTTTCTTTTCGTAGTTATTTTTCTGATCGCGATTTCTGATTCGATCTTCGTTCTAGTTTATGTTTTTGCTCGTTTATCGGAATCAGGCGATTCAAGCGCCTGGAGTTTCGTCTCGAAACCCTCTTTTCATTTAACCTAGTCACCCAAGCGTTTGCCTCTGTTAAATTTGGACTTAGGTCCAGATTGGTACGGTAGTTGTTTCTTTTTCGCCGTTTGACTTTCATTGTTTCGTTTGGTTTGTTTCTTTTGCAAACCGGAGTTCTTAAGTTGAACTTTTTGGTTAGATCTCTTATTTGAGTTTTACCCGTGCATTAGATAAGTACTTATTGTGTGCTTGTTTGTTTGCATTAGAGTACCCGGAGTGCGCCGCTTGCTACTTTGAATCTCTAGGTTTTGCGGATCATCAGCAAGGCAAGTAACACTTTGATCACACTTTCCAATACCCAGTTTTCATTGCATTAGTTTATCCCCAAACACATTGCATGAGTAGGATCTAATAACATGTGGGACTGGGAAGTAGATGAGGTAGTACCTATTACCTGCATTATTTTACAACCCTTGGGAGTTACTTCTACGTTTGCTATTAGCTTATGCTATGCTCGTAGACGTGGATTGGGTGAGTGTATCCATGAGAGATGTGAGATTATTTAATTAATGGTTCAACTTAAGGTGGCAACTTAAATACACATCTGGGTGGATTGAGGCACCTGGGTATTCCAGCGATTCCCTCTTTTCTTTATGGACCGCCACCCAGGCTCAAAGGGATCATGAGATTATTCATACTAGAAACTTCCGTGTGCAGCCACAAGCTATTATGGGCTCTAGCATAGTTGAC
Source organism: Secale cereale (assembly GCA_902687465.1). Classification (NCBI taxonomy): domain Eukaryota; kingdom Viridiplantae; phylum Streptophyta; class Magnoliopsida; order Poales; family Poaceae; genus Secale; species Secale cereale. The sequence continues at coordinate 208,431,597 of LR738711.1, forward strand.
TAAGTCGTGCGAACTCTTACAGTGGTGGACTAGCAGATGTAGGGGATGTAGGTTGGTACGGTCCACCCGATCGTAAGGTGCTAGTGCTTCTGAAAGACTATGTCTCGGTCATCCGGTTCTCAAACATCATGTAGTGTGAGAATCCCAACGGAGGAGATCGGGTCTTGTGGTGAAAAGTGCACAAACCTCTGCAGAGTGTACAAACTGATCATGATTAGCCGTGTCCTCGGTTATGGACGTTTTGAGTATCTAGTACTTGGATTATCATGTGAATCTCACCATGTTACTTTAATTAATATTGTTGGGTTAATGCTTACTTTAATTGGGATTGAGTTGGGTGAACTTTCTCAATGATGTTTCAACTACCATGATAGTTAATTAAAATCTATTCCTTTGCAGTAGGGAAAAATTGGCTTTACGCAAAAAAATTAACCATAGAGCTTTCCACCAACCATATTGCATATAGTATAGCTTTACTTTTGTTACTCTCTATGTGTTACTTTGCCGGCATATTCCATGTGATGGCCCGTTTCCGGGCTGCAACGTTCATGTTGCAGACTTTTCAGACGACGAGTAAGGTGCCTCTTAGGTCGTGGTTCTATACTCAGTGATGCCGTTGGAGTTGATGGTCTCACATATCTTCCAAGCCTTCCGTTGTTATCGTCATTAGATGGCCTTAAGCCATTTTTATTTTATTAAGTTCATCGTTGGAACTATCGATGTAATAAGTGTGTGATTGCCACTCTGTTATAAATCATTCAAGTACTGTGCGTGTCAGCATTACTGATCCAGGCATGACACTGATGCACAGAGATCGGACTCTTTGAGGTCTGGTCACTACATAACCCAACGAGGAGCAGAAGGAAATGATAGGCAGTTTTCAGTAAGGTATTTTCTGCAAGCACTGAAATTATAGGTAACATATAGTTTTGTGATAAGATAATTGGTAGCAAGTGACAAAAGGTAAAAGTAAATAAGGTGCAGCAAGGTGGCCCAATCCTTTTTATAGCAAAGGATAAGCCTGGACAAACTCTTATGCAAGGTAAAGCGCTCCCGAGGACATATGGGAATTATCGTCAAGCTAGTTTTCATCACGATCATGTGATTCGCGTTCGATACTTTGATAGTTTGGTATGTGGGTGGACCGGTGCTTAGGTGCTGCCCTTACTTGGACAAGCCTCCCACTTATGATTAACCTCTAATGCAAGTATCCACAACTACAAAAGAAGTATTAAGGTAAACCTAACCATAGCCTGAAACATATGGGTCCAAATCAGCCCCTTACGAAGCAACGCATAAACTAGGGTTTAAGCTTCTGTCACTCTAGTAACCCATCATCTACTTATTACTCCCTAATGCCTTCCTCTAGGCCCAAATAATGGTGAAGTGTCATGTAGTGGACGTTCACATGACACCACTAAAGGAGAGACAACATACATCTCATCAAAATATCGAACGAAGACCAAACTCACATGACTACTAATAGGAAGACTTTTCCCATGTCCTCAGGAACAAAAGTAACTACTCACAAGACATAATATTGTTCATGATCAGAGGGGTATTAATATGCATAATGGATCTGAACATATGATCTTCCACCAAATAAACCAACCAGCATCAACTACAAGGAGTAATCAACACTACTGGCAACCCACATGTACCAATCTGAGGTTTTGATACAAAGATTGGATACAAGAGATGAACTAGGGTTTGAGAGGAGATGGTGCTGGTGAAGATGTTGATGAAGATAGCTCTCCCCAAGATGGGAGAGTTGTTGGTGATGACGGCGGTGACGATTTCCCCCTCCCGGAGGGAAGTATCCCCGGCAGAACAGCTCTGCCGGAGCCCTAGATTGGTTTCCGCCTCGGTTCCGCCTCGAGACAGCGGCGTCTGGTCCCGAAAGCCTTCTCCTGATTTTTTTTTCCAGGTCAAAATGCTTCATATAGGAGAAGATGGGCACCTGGGGCCCACCGGCTGGCCCTCGAGGTAGGGGGGCGCGCCCCCACCCTCGAGGCCAGCCAGTGGCCCCCTCGTGGGTTTCTTCCGCCAGGTATTTTTTATATTTTCCAAAAAAATGTTCTGTGGAGTTTTGGGGCTTTTGGAGTTGTGCAGAATAGGTTTCGAGAGTTTGCTCTTTTTCCAGCCCAGAAGTCCAGTTGCCGGCATTCCCCCTTCTTCATGTAAACCTTGCAAAATAAGAGGGAAAAGGCATAAGTATTGTGACAAAACATGTATGAACAACCCATAATGCAATAAATATCAACTTATAATCATGATGCAAAATGGATGTATCAACTCCCCAAGCTTAGACCTCGCTTGTCCTCAAGCGAAAGTCGATATCGAAAAATATGCCCACATGTTTAGAGATAAAGGTGTCGATAAAAATAGAATACGGACATGAGGGCATCTTGATCATTCTTATAACAACAACTTATATGAATATAGTCATATGATCATTATGCAAAGGTAACAATTAAAAATCCGTTTTCCTGCACAAAATAAAACCATACAGGCAGCTCTGCTGAAAACAGCGTCAGTCCGGGTTAGTTTAGTTCAAATCGTGCAAGAATGAGGTCAAAACAATATCAAAAGTGTTTGGAAAAGTAGATACGTTTGAGACGTATCAACTCCCCCAAGCTTAGCATATTGCTTGTCCTCAAGCAATTCAGTTCAACGAACTGGACGCGACAAAGAAAACTTTGACAAACTCTTTTGCTTCATTAGATGTATATAAGCATGTACTACGAAAAGAGTCTAGCAAGTATTGAAACAGTATTATGAGGACAATGCACTGAGCAATCCTTCTTTCAAGTGACCAATCACAAATACCTAAAAGTAAATAATATACTACTGAAAATCAAGACAAGATCACATTGCACATAGCTTGAGCATATTAGGGTGGTATCTCGCTAGCCTCCATGAGTGAAGCAAATCATAAATGCAGAAACTCCTCCAGAGTTTTAAAGGAGACTAGAACTAGGAATTTCAGAATAAATCATATCACAATCTTGCAGAAGACAATGTAATACTTTGGGACAATGCACATTACACTCAGAATGACAATTATGCTCTCCTAGTTGGTGCTTTGAAGAAAGAAGGTGGAGACTCTCGAACCGTGGCTTTTGTTGGCAAGGTTGAAAACCCGTGGTCGGAAACAAAAACTAAACATGTACCAGAGCTCTTGGTTTTGAAAACAGAAGTAAAAATGTTTTTGAGAGTTTCATATTTCGTCAACGAATGCTAGCAGATAACTCAATCACTTCTTAAGCTGGACAAGTCTCGAGGAACGGCTCCCGCATGAGGACGATCACATCCTCTTAATCTCCTTTGTTTATCACTGCCAAAGTTTTCTGATTTCTCATGAACAAAGCATGAAGGAGGGTTTGTTTGTTGTATTATCTTTATGAGCCGGGCGCACTCTATGCCAGTTCCTTCTCGTTTTATGGGTTTGCACATTAGACATGCAATCCCGGGGTGAAACTTGTCCAACTTAAAAAGATCATGAATTAACTACTACTTCCTCATGAGCTAAAACAGAGGCACAAAAAGAGAAATGCTTTTGATTAATTTCGAGATGGTACATGAAAGTCTTCGTTAGGAATGGCAGGTAAATACCATGTATAGGAAGGTATGGTGGACTCATATGGCATAACAGGTTTTAAGGATTTTGGATGCACAAGCAGTCAGTCTGCTTAGTCCAGGTGGAGGTTAGCAAAAGACTGGGAAGCGACCAACTAGAGAGCAATAACGGTCATAATCATGCAGAGCGACAAAGCAACATTGAATCGGGCATGAAAGTGATATAACTATTCTGAAACTCAAAGATCATCAAGGCAGAGCAGAATTTTTAGTCTTAAACATGTGTAAACATGTGCCAAGTCAATCCAAAAATTCTCTAAAGGGAAATACCACCTTAGTATACCAGACTATGAACAGTGCAATGCATGTAAATCATTTCAATAACACATTATATACTCTAGCTATTCGAGACTAGCCACAAGGAAAGCATGAACTACTGGAAGAGCATTGTAAACATAGCACTATGTCGCTACAAGCTGGTCTCTAGATCATAAGTACAGGCATATGTACAACAGTAGAAACAAGAAGAGTTCATACCAGTCTTCCTTGTTGCTTCCCTTTAGTCGATCTTCGTCATTATTGCCTCGTCACTTGCACGATCGAACGTAGGAAATATAATTAAATGCCATCACGGACTCGAGCTGAACTCTGAAAACAAAGCAAACTAAAGAGAGAAAGGAAATCTTTTCGGATTATTTCAAAGGTTGAACGAAAGCAAAAGAAAGAGAAAATATTTTTGTTGTTTTTGCAAAGAGAGAAATAAAGAAGAACGGGCAAAAACTTCGAAAAGATCAAAGCGAATAAAACGGATAATACAATGGAAAAGCGAGAGGGGCACGTACTCCCCCAAGCTTAGGCTTTTGGCCTAAGTTGGTAGCAGCTACTGCCCCCAGGAGCCTCCTGCTCCGGGGGTATGGTAGTGAGTCCAAGGGTCGTAGAAGGATGCTGGCGCGTACACCGAACTTCTCGGAGTCTCCCACGAGGAAGGGTCCGTGCGCCAAGCAGAGGAAGACCCTTCACCAAACTCGGTGGCGGTTTCTTCCTGAAAAGGTGGTAACTCACCGTGCTCCTCCTCGTCGGGCACAACCCCCTCCATGGGGTTATGAAACTGATACTGGGCCATGAACTCATCGAACTGTACAACATCAAAGGACCATCCGTTCCTGCGAGAAAAATCAAACAAAAGATGTGCAGGTAGACGGATCTCGCGTTCCGTGGCAGTTCCTAAACGCAAGATATAAACAAGATTATCCAGCTCAGAAGCCATGGTAACAAACTTATGCCTTTTCATAGCAGCAAGATCAAAGCTTAAATAAGTAAAAGGATTATCATCAGGGTGTGGGGTGCCTCCAAGATGTTCCAAGATAAGTGTGGCATAAACGCCACCATATAAGTCTCCCTTGTTACCGTTCATAGCAAGGCGTCGAGCAATTAAGGCACCCAGATTATAATTAGACCTCCCTGAGAGGGCTGCTGCCAGGATAGCAATATCCGGAGCAGAAATGTTGCTCGTGTTGTCACGAGCTAACACCCCTCTAGAAACATAATATGCAAAATACCTGAGGTGAGGAAATAAGATGCTGGAGATCTTCGACCGATGAATATCCCTCGTACCCATGCTGCAGAGAGAGTTGATGACGGTTTTCAGCTCGGAGGGCTGGGTGGCCATCCTAGCCGTCCTCCCAACGTTTGGCACACCTATTATTTCACAAAACTTTCCCAAAGGCATGGTGATAAGATCATTGTAAATTTTAAACTCAATAGCACCTGAATCAGGATTATATCTAAAACTGTTAATGAAACTGGAGGTGAGTTTTTGATACTGAGTAACAGATGGCACGTGACGAGCCGTGTCAGACCTGCATTAGCACAAAGATTATAAAACTCATCCTTGATTCCCGCAGCTTCAAGGAATTCATCACATGGAAACGTCATAGCACGTGCTGGACTTGTGTCTTCCAACAACTCCAGGGGCACATGATCTTCATTATAGCTCACCCTAGCAGTCGAGGGTGAAGCTGCGGCTCTAGTAACTCGATCGGAGTGTGCGGGCCTCCTCTTCTCAAGCCACCCTTTTGCCCTTCCTAACAAACTGATTTCTGAAATTTTTGGCAATTTACAAAAACAAGGATTAAAACAAGGTGAGTTAAGGCAAACTACTCAACTCACTTGCCCAAGGCATAAACTTGCATCAAAACTTGGAAAATAACTTTCTACTCATGCATGCAAGCTCATCTATACAGCACCAAGAACTACTAAATACTCACAAATGAAGCCACCAATCAGAAATCTAATTGGAGGGGTGGAGGAGTCACATACCAGGGAGTATTTGTTCAAAATCTCAGCTCAAATGGTGGGCTGTATAGAGAGATCGAAGAATCGCCTCTAAGAACAGCAAGAACACAAGAACAAGTGCAGAACTCGCGTTTTTGGAGAAAAAGAGAGAGGGAGGAAGAAGACATACCTGGAGGGGGGCCCTATGGGCCCCAAGCGCCCTGTGGGCGCGGCCAGGGGGCAGGCCGCGCCAGCTGGCCGCCTGGGCCACTGGTGGGTCCCCCTGGCTAGCCCCAGGTCCCTCTGGGTCACTCTCGACGTGGAAATTTTTATTTTTATTTTTCTGGAATTTTTCTGAAAACTTCACTGTTGAAATTTTTTCGAAGTTCAAAAAGCTGCGAAACTCTCTGAAAACTTGAAGCAGTGAGTAGTATTGTGAAGCTTCAAAACATAAATACTTGGTACAGCAAGTAGAACAAGAACTGAAATAAATGAAAACATAACAAGCTCAACTTTTTATCTATATAAAACATGTTTACTAGTAAGGTTGATCAAGTCTTACCAACAAACAGGCGATATATAGAGCAAAAAGTCTCACCTCTTACGAAGTAATCACTGAACCTTTACTTTGATGGACATTGTCCCCACCATGATAGTTTTGTATTTGTGAGGCACATGTAGTGGACAGTCCCATTCTCCAATCTTCACGGTCTCGATATTCTCTATAGAGTTGAGGCCATGCCTCCTGTCGGTCTTCTTTGGAAAATATACCGTGTGTTCTTTATCATTCACATTGAAGGTAACCTTCCCTTTATTGCCATCAATAACAGCACCTGCGGTGTTAAGAAAAGGTCTACCAAGAATAATGGACATGCTCCCATCCTCGGGCATGTCAAGCACAACAAAATCAGCAAGAATCAAACAATTAGCAACTTCTACTGGAACATCCTCACAAATACCTATCGGAACGGCGGTTGACTTGTCAGCCATCTGAAGAGAGATATCTGTAGGAATTAGTTTCTCTAAACAGAGCCTCTCGTAAAGAGAGAGAGGCATAACACTCACTCCTGCTCCAAGATCACATAAAGCAGTTTTGACATAATTATTCTTTATGGAGCAAGGAATGGTGGGTATACCTGGATCACCGAGCTTCTCAGGAATCTTGCCTCTGAAAGAGTAGTTAGCAAGCATAGTAGATATTGCTTCATTAGGAACTTTTCTTTTATTAGTAACAATATCTTTCATATATTTTGAATAAGGAGGTAACTTAATAGCATCAGTCAAAGGAATTTGAAGAAAAAGAGGTTCAATCCACTCACAAAACTTATTGTAATGCTCTTCTTCTTTAGATTTGATGGACTTACCTGGAAAGGGCATGGGTTTCGGTACCCATGGTTCTCTTTCCTTCCCATGTTTTCTTGCGATGAAATCTTCTTTAGTGTACCTCTTACGCTTGTCAGGTGCTTCTTCTTCTCGAACTTCAGGCGCATCGTTCTTCTCATTATCCTTACCTTCAGGTTCAGCACCGTCTTCAGTCTCAGCATCGGAGATAGATACACTGTTGGGATCAACAGCTGGCTCTTCATCTGCAATAGGATCATTAGAATTGTCAGCCTCCTTATGTTTCTTCTTCTTCTTTGGAGAGCCAACAATTTCTTCTTCCTGCATTTGAGAATCTTGCTCGATTCTCCTCGGATGCCCCTCTGGATAGAGAGGATCTTGAGTGCTAGTTCCTCCTCGGGTCTTAATCCCGAAAGCCTGCAAATCATCTTGTTTGGCATTGTTAGCAAGCAAATCTTTTTGCACATTAGAAATTTGGTCAAGCTGAGTTTGAACCATATGAAAATGTTTCACAAGACATTGAACATCATTAACCGTTCTACCTAGAACATCAAGCAATCTTTTGATAGCAAGGGAATTATCATGCAGCTGACTTTGTATCCTCTCATTAAAATGATTTTGTTTCATAATAAAATTATCAAACTCATCTAAACATTGATCAGGAGGCTTACCATGAGGGATGTCACTTGCGTTGAAATCTAAAAGAGAGTGTACCTCTACCATAGGAGGGTGAGTGGTAGGCTCACACAGCTTCTCAATAGGGGGTAGATTCTTCACGTCTTCAGCTTTAATACCTTTCTCTTTAATAGACTTCTTTGCTTCTCGCATATCTTCGGGGCTTAGAACAAATATGCCCCTCTTCTTTGGTGGTGGAGGTGGTTCAGGGACGGACCAATCTTCATGGTTTTTGGCAATCCTGCCCATCAAATCTTCTGTATCTTTCGGCGTCCTTTTCCTGAAAACACAACCAGCACAACTGTCCAAATAGGACCTGGATTCATCAGTTAGACCAGCATAGAATATATCAATCAATTCGTTCTTAGGGACTTCATGTCCTGGTCTAGCCCGAATCAGACCGCAGTACCTCCCCCAAGCTTTAGGGAGGGACTCATCCTGCAACTGTTTAAAGTTATAAATTCTTTGTAAAGCAGCATGTTGCATGTGAGCAGGAAAGTACTTATCAACAAAAGAGTGAGCTAAGTCTTGAGGACTCTTAATGGAACCGCATGGGAGTGAATCATACCATGCTTTAGCACCTTCCTTCAAGGAGAAAGGAAGAAGCTTGGTCACATAAAAGTATCGTATCTTCTCATCTGTGGTAAACAGGCCACCCAACTCACCGAGTTTAGTCAGGTGTGCAATAGCATCATCATTTTCTCTGCCATAAAAGGGGTCAGCTTCAACCATAGGTATAAGTGAAAGATCAACAGAGAAATCATAATCAGGATCATCAATGCATATAGGAGATGTAGCAAATTCAGGATCAGGAATGGTTTTGTTCTTCAAAGAGTGTTTTTCAAACAGTTTCTTAATAACTTCAGGGTCAGAGCCAGAAAACTCTGTCAGTTCCCTGCATAAATCTTCATCAAGCATATAGTAATCATCATCAAGGAGTCTCTCCTTGAGTTTACTCAAATCAGGATAATCATAAGTTTCACCAATAGGGTAGCGAGTAACAGGAATTTCAATTCCAGACTTTTTAGCAGCAGCAGCGATCTGTTTCTCAAGAGCATAACCAAGGGAACCGATATCATCAACAGTAGTAGAAGCATCATCAAGAGTATCAGACATAGTAACAGTTTCAGTAGGAGCATCATGTGGTGGTGGTGAGGCAAACTTACTCATAACAGAAGGTGAATCAAGTGTAGCACTAGTGCTCAGAACAGTACCTCTTCTTGTAGTGGATAGTAAGATCGGAACCTTGGGGTCTCCTTTCTTACCCATAGCGGATGAAGTGCAGCAGGTAGGATACTTCAAGTAGACTTGTAAATATTGCTATGCTCCCTGGCAACGGCGCCAGAAAACGGTACTTGATAACCCTCAACCGTAAGGGATCGAGATAGTCTTCGCGGGTAAGAATAACCCAATTTATTGATTCGACACACGGGGAGCCAAAGAGTATTTATAAGCTTTGACAGTTGAGTTGTCAATTCAACCGCACCTGAAATATACTTACTTGCAACAAAAGATAAGTGGTAACAGTGATATGATAGTGATGATGGTGATAGTAAAAGTAAACAGCAAAAGTAAATAGCAAGAGTAAATGCAAAAGTAGTAATTAGTAACCAGCAGGATTTAAAACACTGTAGGCTAGGGAGATGGATGGTTGGGCGCTGCATGGATGAGATATATCATGATTCTAACTTGGGGCACGGCACACGGAAAAGTAATGATCATCTAGGCAAATATCAAACATTAGGCATGTATCCCGTAGGTAGTTGTACGTGCTTGTAATAAGAACTTGCACAACATCTTTTGTCCTACCATCCCGCTACGAACGGGGCCAAAAGGAACTTATGGAGATTAAGGTGCTCTTGTCAAAGAGAACCGGAACAAAGCAATGAACTCAATGGATACATGTAATCCTCAAACTACGGACCATCCCCTTTGGTGTCCCAAGCTGTCACTTTTGGGATCGCCGGTTCCGAACCATAATAGGTGCAAACAACTCATAGATAGGATCAAGAACACAAATATATTCATGCAAACACATATGGTTCAGATCTGAAATCATGGCACTCGGGCCCTAAGTGACAAGCATTAAGAATAACGAGTTGAAGCAAATATGATAAACACCATAGTAGATGATAGGCAACATGCCCCCAACGATCTGACAAACTATTACATGATCTAACTCATCCAATCCCTACCATCCCCTTCGCCTACAGCAGGGGATTACTCACACATGGAAGGAGAAGTCATGGAGGGATGATGGAGTGGTGATGGTGATGACGATGGCGACGATCTCCCCTCTCCGGAGGCCAATTCAGCCTCCAGATTAGCCCTCCCGAAGAAGAACAGAGGGTGGCGGCGGCTCCGCGACGAAAACTGCGAAAAGAACTTCTCATCTGGGGTTTCTCCGTCACGAGCTAAAATACGAGTCGAAGTAGGGCACTAGGGGAGGTGGGGCCCACCCAGGCGACCCCCGGCGCGGCCAGGGGCTGGGTCGCGCCACCAGGGTGCCTGGGCCCCCCTGGCCCCCCTCTGGCCCCACTTCTGCCTCCGGGTTCCTTCGGGTGTGTGGATTTTCTGTGATTTTTCGTGGATTTTTCTGAGATACCTAAAAATCCGTTTTCCTGCACAAAATAAAACCATACACGCAGCTCTGCTGAAAACAGCGTCAGTCCGGGTTAGTTTAGTTCAAATCGTGCAAGAATGAGGTCAAAACAATATCAAAAGTGTTTGGAAAAGTAGATACGTTTGAGACGTATCAACAATTCATCCACAATATAAAGTATGCATCATAAACTTCATTGGAAACTAACAAATTTTGGTCTGGGTCATTGAAGCAATTGCAATTTATCGTAACATCAGAAAGAGTCAATATAAGAGCTTTTCAGCAAGCCTACATACTCAACTATCATATAGTCTTTCACAATTCCTCACACTCACGCAATACTTATGTTTATGGAGTTTTAATCGGACACAGAGAAAGATAGGGGCTTATGGTGTTGCCTCCCAACCTTTTGCCTCAAGGGTAATGTCAACAGTAATAGATCATGAAAACTTACATCCAAGTGGGTATATGTATCAGGATCTTTCCAACACAATGTGTTTGCCAAAGGATAAAATGAAAAAGGAAAGGTGGATCTCACCTTGACACTTATAAGACAAGAATAAAAGATAGGCCCTTCGCAGAGGGAAGCAGAGGTTGTCATGTGTTTTTATGGTTGGATGCACAAAGTCTTAGCATAGAAGAACTTCGGTTTATATTGCCACTTGTGATAAAGACCTTTATTATGCAGTCCGTCACTTTTATTACTTCCATATCACAAGCTCGTATAAAGCTAATTTCTTCCACACTAATAAATCATACATATTTTTGCGGATTTACAACATGACAACTTACTTGGAAGGATCTTTCTCGATCCATGGGTAGGTATGGTGGACTCTCATGGCAAAACTGGGTTTAAGGATATATGGAAACACAAGTAGTATCTCTACTTAGTGCGAGGAGTTTTGGCTATCATGAGGGGGAAAGGCAAGCTCAACATGTTGGAAGATCCATAACAATATACTTTATTTCGGATATAAGAAGACATAACCCATTATGTTGTCTTCCTTGTCCAACATCAACTCTTTAGCATGTCATACTTTAATGAGTGCTCACAATCATAAAAGATGTCCAAGATAGTATATTTGTATGTGAAGCCTCTCTTCTTTTATTACTTCCTATTAATTGCAATGATGACCAAAACTATGTTTGTCACCTCCCAACAACTTTTATCTATCATACTCTTGTATGTGAAGTCATTACTTCCCATAAGATCAATATGATCTCTTTGATAATCTTTTTGTTTTCGTTCTTTTTTATCATGACCCAAGTGAGGAAATCAAGCCCTTGACTCAACACTAATCTTTATTATATAGCTCACGGACTCGATTACAAAGGATAAAGCTCACAAAGCAAAAGCTCACAACTAGATCATGCTAACTTTATTCTAATAGATCAAGATACTACCAAAAGGATCGAACTAAGTAAAACAGTAAAGATAGGGGTGATGGTGATACGATACTGGGGTCACTCCCCCAAGCTTGGCAGTTGCCAAGGGGAGTGGCCATACCCATATGATTATGTCTCCTCCTTCAGGGTTGGTGATGATGGAGTTGTTGCTGACGTAGGCCGGTTGTTCTTCCAAGGCATGGGCTCACCATCGTAGAAGGATGATCGAGTCTCCGGGATACTCAAATCAGCAGCCAAACTCATGTTCTTGAATCTATATTCATACTCACAATTTTGGTTTTGCAGGTCATAGATCTGGGCTTGGAGGTGCTCGATCTTCTGTTGGAGATTGGAGATTGCTTCTCCGAAGATCCTTGAGTCCATCTTGAGATTGTTGGCAAGCTCCGAGATCATCATGTGGTTGGCGTTGAGACCTCGTTCCACCATACCTTGGCACTTGAAAACTTGTTGCTCCATTGCTTCAAGTCTTGTCTCCATGCTTCCGGTCCTCCTCTGCCCTTCAACATCACGGATGTGCAACACCCCCTCATGCAACTCCATGGTTTTGGGGTGGTGCAGCACCTCCGCAAGGTAGGGGTTGATGACCTTCTCGAAGAACGTGTCCCTGGGGGTGTTGGAGGACGCCATGATGATCTAGATCTGTCAAAAATAGCAGCTTGAAACGAAAATAGAGGAATTATGCGTGATACAGAGGTCAAAACCTTTGGGAGTATATATAATGAATTTTTCCAGCACGAAAGGAGTAACTCACAAGAAAACAGAGTCCAGGGGACACACGGGGTGCCCTCGAGGCAGGGGGGCGCGCCCTGGGAAGGGGGGCGCGCCCCTACCTTCGAGGCCACCTCGTGTCTCCTCCGGACTGCGGTTTATTTTTGTATTTTTCTAAATATTCCAAAACAGAGAAAAATTGCCTTTAGAACTATTTTGGGGTCGGTTTACTTACCGTATCACGTACCTCTTCCTTTTCGGAGGCTGAATCATTCTGGAAAGTGTCCCTTATGTATTCCTCCGGGGTTATGGTTTCAATAATATTAGTTTCAACATGTATAGGATTACCTGAGATATAATGTTTGATCCTTTGACCATTCACCAATTTCGGATTTGTACCTTCGAAGTTGTTGATCTTTATGGCACCGGAACGATAGACCTCCTCGATAACGTAAGGTCCTTCCCACTTGGAGAGAAGTTTTCCTGCAAAAAATCTTAAACGAGAGTTGAGTAGCAAAACATAATCACCTACGTTGAACTGACGCTTTTGTATTCTTTTGGCATGCCATCTTTTAACTTTTTCTTTAAATAACATGGCATTCTCGTAAGTCTGGGTTCTCCATTCATAGAGACAGCTAATATCAAATAGCATCTTTTCATCGGCAAGTTTGAAATCATAATTGAGCTCTTTGAAAGCCCAATATGCCTTATGTTCTAGCTCAAGAGGTAAGTGACAAGCTTTTCCATAAACCATCTTATATGGAGACATACCCATAGGATTTTTGTATGCAGTTCTATAGGCCCATAATGCATCATCTAGTTTCTTGGACCAATTATTTCTAGACCTATTAACTGTCTTCTGCAAGATTAATTTGAACTCCCCATTACTTAGTTCTGCCTGACCACTAGTATGTGGGTGATAGGGTGATGCAATTCTATGGTTGACATCGTACTTAGCAAGCATCTTACGGAAAGCACCATGAATAAAGTGTGAACCACCATCAGTCATCAGATATCTAGGGACTCCAAACCTAGGAAATATAACTTCTTTAAGCATCTTAATAGAGGTGTTATGATCAGCACTACTGGTTGGAATAACTTCTACCCACTTAGTAACGTAATCAACAACAACTAGGATATGTGTGTACCCATTAGAGGCAGGAAAATGTCCCATATAACCAAAGCCCCAAACATCAAATGGTTCAATAACAAGTCAATAATTCATAGGCATTTCTTGACGTCTACTAATATTACCAATTCTTTGACATTCGTCACATGATAAGACAAACTTACGGGCATCCTTGAAGAGAGTAGGCCAATAAAAGCCGGATTGCAATACCTTGTGTGCAGTTCTGTCTCCCGCATGGTGTCCTCCGTAAGCTTCGGAGTGGCACTTGCGTAAGATCTGTTCCTGTTCATGCTCAGGCACACAACGTCTAATAATACCATCTACTCCTTCTTTATAAAGATGTGGTCATCCCAAAAGTAATGTCTCAAATCATAGAAGAACTTTTTCTTTTGCCGGTATGTGAAGCTAGGAGGTATAAACTTAGCAACAATGTAATTAGCAAAATCAGCATACCAAGGAGCAGTACGAGAAGTATTTACGACACCCAGTTGTTCATCAGGGAAACTATCATCAATAGGTTGTGGGTCATCAAGTATATTCTCTAACCTAGACAAGTTATCTGCTACGGGGTTCTCAGCTCCCTTTCTATCAATAATATGCAAGTCAAATTCTTGCAGCAAGAGAACCCATCTAAAAAGTCTAGGTTTAGCATCTTTCTTTTCCATAAGGTATTTGATAGCAGCATGATCAGTGTGAATAGTTACTTTAGAATCAACGATATAGGGTCTAAACTTATCACAAGCAAACACAACTGCTAGAAATTCTTTCTCACTGGTAGCATAATTTCTTTGGGCACTATCTAGAGTTTTACTAGCATACTTTATAACATTCAATTTCTTATCCACTCTTTGCCCTAAAACAGCTCCTACAGCATAATCACTAGCATCGCACATAATCTCAAAGGGTAAATTCCTGTCAGGAGGCTGGACAATAGGTGCAGAGATCAATGCTTTCTTAAGTATTTCAAATGCTTCTAGACAATCATCATCAAAGACAAAAGGAATATCTTTCTGTAAAAGATTAGTCAGAGGCCTGGAAATTTTGGAGAAGTCCTTGTTGAACCTCCTATAAAACCCGGCATGACCAAGGAAACTTCGTATACCTTTGATATCCGTAGGGCATGGCATCTTTTCAATAGCATCCACTTTAGCTTTGTCAACTTCAATACCTCTTTTAGAAATTTTATGTCCCAAGACAATGCCTTCATTAACCATAAAGTGGCACTTCTCCCAATTCAAGACAAAGTTAGTGTCTTCACATCTCTGCAAAACTCGATCAAGGTTGCTTAAGCAATCATCAAAAGAAGTTCCGTAAACGGAGAAATCATCCATGAACACTTCAACAATCTTTTCACAAAAATCAGATAATATAGCCATCATGCATCTTTGAAAGGTAGTAGGTGCGTTACATAAACCAAAAGGCATACGTCTATAAGCAAAGGTACCGAAAGGACAAGTGAATGTGGTCTTTTCTTGATCCCCCTTTGACACAGGTATTTGAGAGAAACCAGAATAACCATCTAGAAAGAAGAAATGAGTATGTTTGGATAATCTTTCTAGCATTTGATCAATAAATGGCAAGGGGTAATGATCTTTCTTAGTAGCTTTATTTAACTTACGGAAATCAATTACCATCCTATAACATGTAACTATTCTTTGCGGGATCAATTCATCTTTATCATTAGGGACAACAGTCATACCTCCTTACTTAGGAACACAATGGACATGACTTACCCACTGGCTATCAGCAATGGGATAGATAATACCTGCCTCTAGAAGTTTTATAATTTCCTTCCTTACCACTTCTTTCATCTTACGATTTAACCGTCGCTGATGATCAATAACTGGTTTAGCATTTTCTTCCAATTTTATCTTGTGTTGACATATAGTGGGACTAATGCCCTTAAGATCATCCAGAGTATATCCAATAGCAGCTCGGTGCTTCTTCAGAGTTTTCAATAATCTTTCTTCTTCATGCTCTGAAAGGTTAGCACTAATAATAACATGATATATCTTATTTTCATCAAGATAAACATACTTAAGATTATCAGACAAGGGTTTAAGTTCAAACACGGGATCACCCTTGGGTGGAGGAGGATCCCCTAGGATTTCAACAGGCAAGTTATTTTTCAATACGGGTCCCTGTGTAAGGAATATTTCATCTATCTCCCATCTCTCATTCATATGCATATCATTTTTGTGGTCTAGCAAGTATTGTTCTAAAGGATCATTAGGTGGTACGGCAATAGAAGCAAGACCAATAAGTTCATCCTTACTGGGTGGTGGCTTTTCAAGGGGTTGTCTACAGAATTTAGCAAAGTTAAAATCATGAGACATATCCCCTAATCCGACGGTGACGATATCTTTCACACAGTCTATCTTGGCATTAACGATATTCAAGAAGGGTCTACCAAATATAATGGGACAGAAAGCATCTTGTGGGAAACAAAGAAAAAGAAAGTCAGGAGGGTATTTAACCTTCCCACATAAAACTTCAATATCTCTAACAATCCCAACTGGTGAAATAGTATCTCTATTAGCAAGCTTAATTGTAACATCAATCCCTTCTAACTCAACTGGTGCAATATCATGCATAATTTTGTTATACAAATCAAGAGGGATAATACTCGCACTAGAGCCTACGTCACATAAACCATGATAGCAATGATCTTCTATCTTAACAGAGATGACAAGCAGGCCTACAACAGGTTTATGTCTATTCCTAGCATTGGGTTTGGCTATTCTAGCAGACTCTTCTTGGAAATAAATAACAAGTCCATCTAAATCTTCTACCAAGAGGTCTTTAACCATAGCAACACTAGGTTCAACTTTAATTTGCTCAGAGGGTGTAGGTGTTCTAGTATTACTCTTACGGACTATAGTTGAAGCTTGAGCATGATCTTTATCCTAACAGGGAAAGGTGGTTTCTCGATATAAGCGGTAGGTATAACAGGATCAACATTATAAGTGATAGTCTTTTCTTCAACTTTAATAGGTTCAACTACTTTTACTTCAATAGGGTAATGGTATTTAAACCACTTCTCCTTGGGGAGATCAACATGAGCAGCAAAAGATTCACAGAAAGAAGGCACTATCTCAGAGTCAAGTCCATATTTAGTGCTAAACTCACGAAAAACATCAGTACCCATAAAACTTTAACACAAACAAACTTAGGGGTCATACCTGACTCCTTACCTTCGTCAAGATCCCAATCTTTGGATTTGCATTTAATCCTTTCCAATAGATCCCATTTAAAGTCAATAGTCTTCATCATATAAGAGCCAGAACAAGAAGTATCGAGCATGGAGCGATTATTATGAGAAAGCCGAGCATAAAAAATTTGAATGATCATTTATCTTGAGAGCTCATGATTGGGGCATGAATATAACATTGACTTAAGACTCCCCCAAGCTTGAGCGATGCTTTCTCCTTCACGAGGCCAGAAATTATAAATATAATTACGATCATGATGAACCTGGTGCATAGGGTAGAACTTCTCATGAAATTCCAACTTTAGACGATTATAGTTCCAAGATCCCATATCATCGCATAGCCTAAACCATGCCAATGTGTCTCCCTTCAAACATAAAGGGAAAACCTTCTTCTTGATAACATCCTCGGGCATACCTGCAAGCTTAAACAATCCACAAACTTCATCCACATAGATTAGATGTAAATCGGGGTGAAGTGTCCCGTCTCGTGTATAGGGATTTTCAAGCAGTTTCTTTATCATACCCGAAGGAATCTCAAAGCAAACATTTTCAATAGGTGCAGTAGGTTGAGGAGCAACTCTCTGCTCTTATGCTCGGGGTGAAGATACCCTGAACAAGCCCCTCAAAGGATTTTGAGCCATAGTAACAAGTGACAATAAATTTCAGCACACTATAATTTTTTCCTTACCAAAGGCGCTTCGCTCCCCGGCAACGGTGCCAGAGAAGAGTCTTGATGACCCACGAGTGTAGGGGATCTATCGTAGTCCTTTCGATAAGTAAGAGTGTCGAACCCAACGAGGAGCAGAAGGAAATGATAGGCAGTTTTCGGTAAGGTATTTTCTGCAAGCACTAAAATTATAGTTAACAGATAGTTTTGTGATAAGATAATTGGTAGCAAGTGACAAAAGATAAAAGTAAATAAGGTGCAGCAAGGTGGCCCAATCCTTTTTATAGCAAAGGACAAGCCTGGACAAACACTTATGCAAGGTAAAGCGCTCCCGAGGACATATGGGAATTATCGTCAAGCTAGTTTTCATCACGATCATCTGATTCGTGTTCGGTACTTTGATAATTTGGTATGTGGGTGGACCAGTGCTTAGGTGCTGCCCTTACTTGGACAAGCCTCTCACTTATGATTAACCTCTAATGCAAGCATCCGCAACTACAAAAGAAGTATTAAGGTAAACCTAACCATAGCCTGAAACATATGGGTCCAAATCAGCCCCTTACGAAGCAACGCATAAACTAGGGTTTAAGCTTCTGTCACTCTAGCAACCCATCATCTACTTATTACTCCCTAATGCCTTCCTCTAAGCCCAAATAATGGTGAAGTTTCATGTAGTCGACGTTCACATGACACCACTAGAGGAGAGACAACATACATCTCATCAAAATATCGAACGAAGACCAAACTCACATGACTACTAATAGCAAGACTTTTCCCATGTCCTCAGGAACAAAAGTAACTAGTCACAAGACATAATATGGTTCATGATCAGAGGGGTATTAACATGCATAATGGATCTGAACATATGATCTTCCACCAAATAAACCAACTAGCATCAACTACAAGGAGTAATCAACACTACTAGCAACCCACAGGTACCAATCTGAGGTTTTGATACAAAGATTGGATACAAGAGATGAACTAGGGTTTGAGAGGACATGGTGCTGGTGAAGATGTTGATGAAGATAGCTCTCCCCAAGATGGGAGAGTTGTTGGTGATGACGGCGGTGACGATTTCCCCCCTCCCGGAGGGAAGTATCCCCGGCAGAACAACTCTGCCGGAGCCCTAGATTGGTTTCCGCCTTTGTTCCGCCTCGAGACGGCGGCGTCTGGTCCCGAAAGCCTTCTCCTGATTTTTTTTCAGGTCAAAACGCTTCATATAGGAGAAGATGGGCACCTGGGGCCCACCGGCTGGCCCTCGAGGCAGGGAGCGCGCCCTGGGAAGGGGGTCGCGCCCCCCACCCTCGAAGCCAGCCAATGGCCCCCTCGTGGGTTTCTTTCGCTAGGTATTTTTTATATTTTCCGAAAAAATGTTCTGTGGAGTTTCGGGGCTTTTGGAGTTGTGCAGAATAGGTTTCCAGAGTTTGCTCCTTTTCCAGCACAGAATTCCAGCTGCCGGCATTCCCCCTTCTTCATGTAAACCTTGCAAAATAAGAGGGAAAAGGCATAAGTATTGTGACAAAACATGTATGAACAACCCATAATGCAATAACTATCAATTTATAAGTATGATGCAAAATGGACGTATCACAAATCCTATTTTTGATCTATGCCAACACCACGAACACCTTCGGAGACACCTGTAGAGCATCTTTATAATCACCCAGTTACGTTGTGACGTTTGATAGCACACAAGGTGTTCCTCCGGTATTCGGGAGTTGCATAATCTCATAGTCATAGGAACATGTATAAGCCATGAAGAAACCAATAGCAGTAAAACTAAACGATCATAATGCTAAGCTAACGGATGGGTCTTGTCCATCACATCATTCTCCTAATGATGTGACCCCGTTGATCAAATGACAACTCATGTCTATGGTTAGGAAACATAACCATCTTTGATCAATGAGCTAGTCTAGTAGAGGCATACTAGGGACACTCTTTTTTTGTCTATGTATTCACACATGTACTAAGTTTCCGGTTAATACAATTCTAGCATGAATAATAAACATTTATCATGATGTAAGGAAATAAATAATAACTTTATTATTGCCTCTAGGGCATATTTCCTTCACTTAGGGCAATTGTTGATGATCGTCCAACAATGCGTAAGAGTGAATGGCTTGTCATTGTGCCGGGCCTTGAACGCCTCCAAAGATTGAAATGCCTACACCACATGATCAACAACAAGTGAACATGCAAACATATACACGGCCGAAGTCTCATGGCCGTAGCAAGGAAAGGGCTAGAAAGAGGAGAGCATACCATGTCCCCAACGCCGAGACCACTCACGGGTCGTGCTTCAACGCTCTCAAATGCGGCGCAATACTTGTTACACTCTTGTTGGATGAACAACCATCTTTTTTGAATCGAGCCGATGCCACGGTTGCTTGTAATTTGGTAGGGCTCAAACATCTTCCTTTCATCGAATGTTTTGTGGATTCTTGTCCAAAAAACAACGCCCTTTTGTTGCGCGTCGGTCCTCGGATCTTGGCTAATCTCCATCCAAGCTTGGCAAATCAACTTGTCCTCATCTTGTGTATATGAACCCGTGCGAATGCTCTTCCTCTTCTTTTGTGCTTCCGCTCTTTGGGTGAGCTCGTCGATGAACAATGGCTCGCCACTAATATGAACCTCATTGACTTCTTCTTCATCACCTTCGACATAGATGTCATCGTCTTCATGCCACGAGTCACCATGGTCGTAGTCAGCACGGTCGTCGGCCTCTTCATCGGGCACGTACTGGGCGCGGCCATCCTGACTTTGGGTCTCCTCTGGGTCGTAGCCATGGCCATGCCCACCCTCGAAGATCACGTTCTCCATGTACTGGTTGTAGTAGTGGTCGTCCACCGTTGGTGTAGGTGTTGGCATTTCGTCAAACAAGATGCGGGGGGCCTGCATGGTGCCTGTGAACTGTGCCCGTGCCTGCTTTCTTTGTATCTCGACGGACGGCCGCCCGCCGCTGCCGGACCCAGGCGTGATGTTGAGGTCGATGAAGGCCGCGGGGCGCGGTGTGGACAGCGCGAACGCGCCCACGTCCGGTGACGCCGAGAAACGGGTCTGGTCGTCGTACCTTGGCGGAGGAAAGCCGGGCGACATGGGCGCGGCGCGTGACTGGCAGTGCGTAGGCCGGGCGACCGACGATCCTGTTCTCGCCGAGCCGACGGCCACTGCAGGGAACCCGGCCGGACGGCCCATGCCAAGCATGAGGATGCCGTGACAAGGTCCTCCTTCTCGTCGGCAGCGGCCTTGCGCCGCGCGGCCTCCAGCTCCTCGCGCTAGGCGACGAACTTGGTCGCGGCGGCATTGACCTTGACGGCCGCTCTTCGCTCCCTCCTTTTCGCCGATTCCGCGTCCAACTTGGCGATCTCCTCCGGCGTGCACTCCAACCGCGGCTTCCTTGGCGCCTTGGCCGCCTTCTTCTTCACCTTTGCGGGCGGGTCGACGGCCAGGCCGCCAGAACTCGGCGGGGCGTCGGCCATGGACGGGGGAGAGAGGGGGCGACGGGAGGGACGTGAGAGGGTTTAGGGGAAATGGCGCCAAATGGGCGTGGGGGGTTTTGGTTTCTCCCACCGACAGGCGGGCCAGGGGAGGACAAGCGCGCGTGTCCCGCCCATCTCAGGCTGGCAACGGGGATTACCCAGGTGGGTATTGGACTTCCATCCCCGTCCCCGTGGCAGCCTTACCATGCCCGTCCCCGTCCCCATACCCGTGTGCGGGGATAAAAATATTCCCATCCCCATACCCGTCGGTTTTTTTTATACCCGTGGGGAAACCCATACACACAATCAACAACAACATCAGATAGCATTTCAGTAGAAAAATATAGTATTTCAGCTTAATAAATAGTATGTTATGTCTAGGTTAGGGTTTTCTTCGGGATATTTGGCCAAAGGGGTGGGATGGTGAAAATATCGGTGGGTAAGGGCGGTAATTACATTGGTTCTACTTATTTTTGAGCCCCGATGTAAGGCCTTCACGGGTAAGGCGGGTAACGGGTATGGGTAATGCTATCCCGTCCCCATCCCCGTCATGCATGCTGGGTAAGGTATTTGACCCACAAGCTTCCCCGTGCGTATTAAAGCTTGCACATCCCCGTCCCCTAACAGAGTAATTACCCACGGAAACGTGGGTAACGGTTAATCATTGCCAGCTTGACGCCCGTCCGCGTGCTGTCCGTTTCACCCTAAATCCGGCGCAAACTTGGGCCGGGGATGGGTCGAAAGCGGACACAAAGCGGACAAAAGTCCGTTTGCTCCCGCGCGCTGGGCCGTCTCGTTTGTCCCTTTTTCCCCAAACGAACGGAGGCGGACATGATAGGATCGCGCGGTAGAGTTGGCCTTACAGCAGTAGCACGTCCTTTGATGTGAAGTCCGCTTCATATTAAATTAACAACCATATTTGCAATGAATACTACGTAGTTATGTGTTGGATTTTCGTAGTGTGGAGTGCATAGTTGCTGGCATTTTATCATTGAATCTGCTCCAAAACTACTCCCCCTTTCGGAATTACTTGTCGTAGAAATGGATGTATCTAGACGTATTTTAGTTCTAGATACATCCATTTTCGAGACAAGTAATTCCGAACGGAAGGAGTTCTAGAGAGTTAGCTCTGCAGTTTTGACTTCGTAAAATATGTGCCTTTGGATCACATGTAGAACCTCAATGGGAGGGGCCAAGACAAGCTCAGACTTCACAAAGCGAAGCCACTGAACCTCAATGCATTGGAGAGTCTGCAAGAAGACTGTTTCTTCTTGTTCCAACTTGTCTGAATCCCTACAAACAGTCCACAGAGGGAATTTGTACGGTGTACAAATGAGTTTTCAAGTTTTTTTAGTAGTCAGAGGGCTTGTAGTCTGTAATCGGAACAAATCTGAACACATATTCAGATTTAGATTCAACAAATCTGGAATTGGATTTCTCTAGCAACCTCCTTCAGGAACCAGAATACATAGTATCACTTTCATCACCCTCCATAAGGTCCTGGAGCGAAGTTGGTATTGGAGGCATATCAATGTCCACGACACCTTCCAACATGCGAACTGCTTGCCCCATTGACGGCCTATCCTTCTCCTGGTCCTGGATGCACCAGCAGGCGACCCTACAGATGACCTCCAGCTCCTCCACATTAGCATCGCCTTCCAGCCGAGCATCCAGCAGGCACAGAACCTCCCCTTGGTTCACCCGAGCAGCCGCGTGGAGAGGAAAGTACCGATGGCGCCCAAACTGCATCATGTTGGTGCTCCTTCTCCCCGAGATGATCTCGAAGAGCACAATGCCGAAGCTGTACACGTCGGCCTTCCTGGTGATGGGCAGCCCGGTCAGCCACTCCGGCGCGAGGTATCCCCTGGTTCCTCGCATGGTGGTCAGCGCGGAGTTGAATTCCCGTCCAAGCAGCTTCGCCATGCCGAAATCGGCGATCTTGGGGCAGAACTCCGCGTCGAGCAGTATGTTCTCGGGTTTGATGTCGCAGTGTATGATGCAGTCCTCGCATTCTTCATGCAGATAGGCGAGACCCTTGGCGATGCCCAGTGCAATTTGGTACCGAACATTCCAACTCAACACACCAGAGTTCTCCCTAAAGAGATGAGCGTCCAGGGAGCCATTTGGCATGTACTCATACACCAGCAACCTTTTGTCCTCCTTGACACAAAATCCCAATAGACGGACCAGCTTATTGTGTTGGATCATCCCAAGTGTCTGAACTTCTGTCCTGAATTGCTTCTCTCCTTCCCCGAGGACTTTGAGGTTCTTCACGGCGATGTCGGTTGATCCGGGCAGTGTTCCCCTGAAAACACTTCCGAATCCCCCCTGCCCGATTTTATCAGAGAAATTCATCGTGGCTTTCTTGATCTGTGCATAACTGTAGACCGCAAGAGGGCCTTCCACTTCGAACTTCCCGGCGGCAAACGAATTCCTCCTCAATCTCCATAGCAGCACCATTATCAGTACCAAAGAAGCAAAGCATATCAATCCAGCTACCAACACCATAATTCCTCTTGTTTGCAAGCCTTTCTTGTTCTTGGGCTCCGAGCCCAAACGGAGGTAGATCTTGGTGTACGGAGGCCTAGCCGCCAAGCTCAAATTGTACAGGTTGTGGTACCAGAGCCTGCATCCATGGCCATACGAGTAGGCGACGCAGTAGCATTTGCTCCGGCAAGCCGCTCTGCAGTCTTCGTCGGTTCCGGCCACCTCGTCCTGGGTGTTGTAAGGAAGCCCTTGCAGCTTGTCCAACGGGGCGAAGGAGTCGTCGTGCTCCGTCTCGCAGCTCAGCGGGATAGACCTCGAGCAGCCGTTGACGAAGTACCCAAGCCCCCACTCAATCGGGTACGACGGCGTGAACCCGTCCACGCAGCGGCACTTCCCGCTGCCCGTGCAGGCGCCGAAGTCGCCGCAGAAGAACCCGCCGGATTTGCAATCGGAAGGGAAGGACCAGCGAGCGACCCAGCCACCGGTGCCGTTTGCGGCCGGATCCGGCTCCGAGTACCGCATCAGGCTGACTTGCCCCAGATGGAACTGCAAGAACTGGGTACTGTTCGGGCCGTCCCTGTGACTCAGCAGCAGCGAGCTGCCATTGTCTTGAGAGGACACCATCCAGTCCGGGAAGGTGCCCCGGTTGGCGTGCCCGTCGGTGGTGAGCACGAACCCGTTCCTCCGGGTCGCGTCGACGCTGAGGCTGCCGTTGTGCGAGAAGCTCTTGAACGTCAGCGAGACGTTCTTCCCGGTGTCCTTGTCGAGCCCGAGCCTCGCTCCGGGGAGCAGCGCGTCGCTGGGGTAGTCGAAGCTCTGCCAAAGGACCATGGAGGAGTTCCCCTGGTCCCTCACCACCAGGTTGCCGTTGTCGAGGAGGACCGCCACGGCGGCGGACGACACATTGCCGCCCGGCGGCGGCGTCCTCCAGAGGCTGGCTCCATTCTGCTTGATGTAGAGACTGTCGCCGAAGACCTCCAGCGACGCGGCGGGCAGGTCGGTGATGACGACCCTGTCCCCGAGCCAGAAGGTGGGGCTGTGGCCCATGTTCCTGAACCGGACACCCAGGAAGTAGTGGATGCCGGGGCCTGGGGAGAAGAAGCCCAGCTCGAAGCCGCCGCTCTTGGAGACCAGGGTCTCGTTCCCGGAGATGCCCTCGCCGGGGAGGATGGTGTCCGTGTCCGTGGTGGCAGACGCGGCAAACAGGGCACCGTCAGTGAGCAGGAGGAAGAGAAATACCAGCGGCGCCCATTTGGCTGGGGAGAGGTCGATGCTGAGCGAACGCGCTGCGCCGCCGCCATTGGTGTGCATAGCTTTCAGAGGAACGAACTGGGAACCTCCCCCAATCCTCCAGCCCGACCAGTGGTGATGGTGAACGCACGTCTCCGCCGCCATTGGCGCCGCCGGCTCGTCTTGCTCTCAAAGCAGCTTGCTCCAGTTCAGCAAGCTTCAGAAGTTCATAGCTGAGACTAGTTTGTTTACACTTCAGGATGGCTCATTGGTTTGCGGTGAAAGAAAATATCGCCCGCGCTCGGCCATGCCACCTTCAATCACTTCCCTTCACAGAGTCACAGTTCGGCTTTTGTCTTGTCGTGCGTGTGTGTTTGTGCGTGCGGACGCTGCAGTGGACGGTGAAATTACGTGGAAATCGCCTTATCTTTCTTATAACTGACTGACATGATATAAGTTGTTGACAAGTTCGAATTGCACCGCTTTGTGAGAGCCTTTGACACTCTCGTAGCCTTGTCTGTTGCATGTCGGAAACGTGGGTTTGGAAGCAAGTGGGTCTTGGATCTCTCTAATCGAGCTTAAAACACGTCCATGGCAATTGTCGTTGATGCGTGGAATTTTTTGTGTTGATTTTTAATGTTACATCACCATTTTTGTATAGAGGTTTTTTAACATGCTCGCTCTTAGGGCAACTCCAACGAACAACCCTAAACGAACGTCTGTTTCATCCGGATTTCATCCGTTCAGGGATAGCAAACGGACACACGCGTACGCTTATGGTCATGCAGCCGTCGATGCGTCCAAGTGTCCTGCCGCATTCCCAAATGTCCATTTATACGAACTTCAAATTTAACACACAAAAATCCCAAATAAACATTGTAAATAATATAAAACATTAATATAAATATTAAAACGTCCACAATAGCCAAGTTCACCACATTAATATATACAATTTTTTTAAAAAAGTTTAAAAACTAGATAAGGGTCGTTGCCGCCGTCCTACTCGTCGTCGTCGTCGCCGCCGCCGGTGAGGTCGACGTATGAAGGTGGCTGCCAGAGGTGGGCTAACGGGCCAGGCCAGAGGCGTCTGCTGTGGTGGTTGCGGTGGCACCTGTACAACCTCTTTCAGTGGCGGGAAAGGTGACCTCGGGCCAGACATCCACCTCAAACGTGCACGGTACGGTCTACGCCCACGTTCGGGACTGCCCGACCAAGGTCGGGTTCCATCCCCTGGAAATCGGCTTATCTTTCTTTTTATAACTGACATGACATAGTTGTTAACAAGTTTGAATTGCACCGCTTTGCGAGAGCCTTCGAGTCTCGTAGCCTTTTCTGTTGCATGTCAGAAATCGTGGGTTTGGAAGAAAGTGGCTCTTGGATCTCTCTAATCAACCTTAAAACACGTCCATGGCAATTGATCGTTGATGCATGGAAATTTTTCTGTTGATTTTTAATGCTACATGACAATTTGTATTTAGAGGTTTTTAAACATGCTTGCTCTTAGGGCAACTCTAATGATCTCAAATGGACGTTGGTTTTGTCCAAATTTTGTCCGTTTAGAAGTGGCAAACGGATACGTCCGTCCGCTTGCAGCTGTGCAGATGTTGGTACGTCCAACCGGTCCGCCTCATCTCAAACTGTCTGTTTATTCAGACTGCAAATTTAACAAACAAAAAACCCCAAATAAACATTGCAAATAATGTAAAAACATTAATATAAAGTTATAAACATTAAAACGTCCACAGTAGCCAAGTTCACCACATTAATATATACAAAAACTTAAAAAACATTAAAACCAACTAGATAAGGGTCGCCGCTGCCTATGTCGCCGCCATCCCACTCGTCGTCATCGTCGCCGATGAGGTCGACGTATGGAGGTGGCCGTCAGAGGTGGGCTGGCGGCCCTTGCGAGGCCAAAGGCGTCTGCTGTGGCGACTGCGGTGGCGCCTGCACAACCTCTTCCCGTGGAGGGGAAGGTGACCACGGGTCGGCGTCCACTTCACGCATGCACAACACGGTCTTTGTCCACGTCCTGGACTGCCCGACCAAGGCCGGGTTCCATCCCGTCGGCTCCAGCTCCCTCGATGTCTCTGCCTCCTCCTTGATGTAGGTGTTGAGCTTTGGGAAGGCAACATCGTCGGCCGCTGACAGGGCCATCATCTCCTAGACGCCCTATGAAAGATCGAGTATGTCGCCAAGAGGGGGGTGAATAGACGTTTTAAAATAATTACAGTTTAGGCTTGAACAAATGCGGAATAAAACTAGCGTTTAATTTGTCAAGCACAAAACCTAAAACAACTAGGCTCATCTATGTGCACCAACGACTTATGCTAAGCAAGATAAATAACTATGCGATATCAAAATATATAACATGAAACAATAGGGCTATCACAAAGTAAAGTGCATAAGTAAAGGGATTGGGTAAGAGATAGCCGAGGCATGCGGAGACGACGATGTATCCCGAAGTTCACACCTTGCGGCTGCTAATCTCCGTTTGAAGCGGTGCGAAGTGAGGGAGTCCTGGATTAAGGGGTCCATAGGTGGCCAGATTACTCATTATGGGTCGAACTGGTGGGTCGAGAAGATTATTGCTAAAGACTATCTCCCGTATCCGGATAGGACTCCCATATGTGTAAAATAGCAAGTTCAGAGTCCGAGTCTAATATTTTCCTTTCTCTGCAAGATGGTCATGTAGAGACACAATCACAATTGCATTGGCTAGACTCCTCGGGTTTTAGCCATTACGATCTCGAGGTAGATCAACTCTTGTAACCCTACATTCACCAAGATCAATCAAGCATGAAGTAGGGTATTACCTCAATCGAGCGGGTCTGAACCTGGGTAAACATCGTGTCCCCAGTCTCCTGTTACCATCGATCCTCAGACGCATAGTTCGGGACCCTCTACCCGAGATCTGCCGGTTTGGACACCGACATTGGTGGTTTCATTGAGAGTTCCACTGTGTCGTTGATAGAAGGATTAATGGCTCGCTTCGTCATCAACGACGGCGCCACCGCTGAGGGAATTTTTATCTCCGGACAACTTTTTATGTTCGGCGGCTTCATGCTTCGTGCCAACACAGAAGGCCACCTCGAGCAGGTTGACAGCTATGCCCCTGGTCATCATATCAGATTTGGAAGCATGAATTACGTTGCTGACGTCCTAGAGATTTGATCTTCGACGGATTTGCATCAATGGCGGCTGCCCCGTGCCTCCACGATGAAGATGTCTTAGATCTGTCATCGGATCCCGTCCAGGGGTCAACACCTGCGACAGTTCTGGCCTTAGACCCAGAGCATATCGCTTCGTCCCAGGACGGGAAGATCAACCCCGTCCGGCACAGAAACCGCAGATTTAGCGGCGTTCGAGCCGCTCACAGACCCAGTATTGAGTGGGACTCCCCGCACCGCTGGAACACCGGACTCGTCCCCAATTACGAGCTTCGGACTTTCGGGATCCACACTTTTCAGGCCCAATGGAGCGGTTGTCACCGAATTCTGCCCCGCAGATCCCCAAACATATGTCCAGCACTCGCTTTTAAACGAGGCGCTGGACTTACTACAATCTCTCAACCTAACACAGGATTCCCAGCCGAACTATGCCCAGTTTGAACTGGGGGCTGAAGATAGGGAATTTTGCTTCCCACCCACCACCCACTTGGTAGCCACGGTCGAAGACTTAACCGATCTACTAGATTATGCTTTCGAAGATATCAATGGGAAGGACCAGGACATCGAAGCCGATCTAAGTGTAAACCCACCCGTAACCGGGCGATGGACGGCTACTTCTACCTACGATGTATACATGGTGGATACACCCAATGAGAAGGAAGACAATGGCGATAAAAATCCAGAGCAGGATAAGCCCGTCAATGAACCTCCTAAACACCGGCGTCAGAAACGTCGCTCACAATCGCGCAAAGGAAAGGAAAGTAACACTGTCACCGGAGACGATGAAGATCCGGAGGAAGCCGACGACCCTGTGGAGCCAGCTGTGGAGCAGGATGAACGGTAAGACGACGAACACAGTCCCGAACCACTGGCCGATCACAGCGATGCCGAAGACAACAATTATCAACATGTCTCCGAAGAGGACATCAGCCTAAATCCTTGACAACAAAATCACCACTCAATGCAGTCACAAGACGATCAACAGCAGCACCCGAGGAAGTGATGAGGATAATATCATCAACATAAACCAGTAGATACATCATAACCTCAGGACGCTGAAGGAGAAACAGGAACATGTCAGCAATGGAGGAAATAAACCTAAGAGCCCGAAGAGCCGAGGCGTGCATGCCACGCACAAGGTACCTGTTTAAGTCCATACAGTGCCTTAACATGACGACGGAGATGATGAGGACATGCAGGATCAACAAAACTCGATGACTGACGCATATAAACCTCCTCCTCTAGGATTTCATGTAGGAAAGCGTTCTGCACATCGAGCTGACAAAGAAACCACCCTCGAGTAACAGCAAGAGACAACAACAAACGAATGGTAGTAGGCTTGATAACTAGACTAAACGTGTCTTCATAATCAAGACCGTACCTCTGTTTAAAGCCCTTGGCAACAAGCCGTGCCTTGTAGCGTTCAATGGAACCGTTAGCATGTCTCTTGACTTTAAAAACCCACTTGGAATCAATAACGTTGATGCCAATGATGGAAATATGCCCTAGAGGCAATAATAAAGTTGTTATTTATATTTTCATATATCATGATAAATGTTTATTATTCATGCTAGAATTGTATTAACCGGAAACTTAGTACATGTGTGAATACATAGACAAAACAGAGTGTCCCTAGTATGCCTCTACTAGACTAGCTCATTGATCAAAGATGGTTATGTTTCCTAGCCATAGACATGAGTTGTCATTTGATCAACGGTATCACATCATTAGGAGAATGATGTGATGGACAAGACCCATCCATTAGCTTAGCAACTTGATCGTTTAGTTTTACTGCTATTGCTTTCTTCATGACTTATACATGTTCCTATGACTATGAGATTATGCAACTCCCGAATACCGGAGGAACACCTTATGTGCTATCAAACGTCACAACATAACTGGGTGATTATAAAGATGCTCTACAGGTGTCTCCGAAGGTGTTCGTGGTGTTGGCATAGATCAAGAATAGGATTCGTCACTCCGAGTGTCAGAGAGGTATCTCTGGGCCCTCTCGGTAATACACATCATAATAAGCCTTGCGAGCAAATGACTAATGAGTTAGTCACGAGTTGGTGTATTACAGAACGAGTAAAGAGACTTGGCGGTAACGAGATTAACTAGCTATAGTGACACCGACGATCGAATCTCGGGCAAGTAACATACCGATGACAAAGGGAACAATGTATGTTGTTATGAAGTTTGACCGATAAAGATCTTCGTAGAATATGTAGGAGCCAATATGAGCATCCAGGTTCTGCTATTGGTTATTGACCGGAGATGAGTCTCGGTCATCTCTACATAGTTCTCAAACCCGTAGGGTCCGCACGCTTAACGTACGATGACGATCGGTTATGAGTTTATGAGTTT
The DNA here is from genome assembly GCA_902687465.1 of Secale cereale. Lineage (NCBI taxonomy): Eukaryota > Viridiplantae > Streptophyta > Magnoliopsida > Poales > Poaceae > Secale > Secale cereale. The sequence continues at coordinate 208,461,926 of LR738711.1, forward strand.
TGATGTACCGAAGGTAGTTCGGAGTCCCGGATGAGATCACGGACATGACAAGGAGTCTCGGAATGTCCGAGACATAAATATTAATATATTGAACGACTGTATTCGGACACGGAAGTTTTTCGAGTGTTATCGAATAAAACCGGAGTGCCGGAGGGGGTTACCGGAACCCCCCCGAGGGAGTATGGGCCATAGTGGGCCTTGAGGGAAAAGAGAGAGGCAGCCCATAGGGCTAGCCGGAGCCCCCTCTAGGGAATCCTAGTTGGACTAGGAGTGGGGGCGCCACCTCTCTCCTTCTTTCTTCTTCTCCTTTTTCCTTTCCTACTCCTAGTAGGAATAGGAAAGAGGATTCCTACTCCTACTAGGAGTAGGAAACCTACTCCTATGGCGCACCCCTTGGTTGGCTGCACCTCCCCCTTGCTCCTTTATATACGGGGGCAGGGGGCACCCAATAACACACAAGCAACGTCGTTTTAGCCGTGTGCGGTGCCCCCATCCACATAAACACACCTCGGTCATACTGTTGCAGTGCTTAGGCGAAGACCTGCGCCGGTAGTTTCATCATCTCTGTCACCACGCCGTCGTGCTGACAAAACTCTCTCGTAAAGCTCAACAGATCAAGAGCTCGTGGGACATCATCGAGCTGAACGTGTGCTGAACGCGGAGGTGCCGTACGTTCGGTGCTTGGATTGGTTGGATCGTGAAGAAGGTTAACTACATCAACCGCGTCACTAGACACTTCCGCTTTCGGTCTACGAGGGTACGTAGACACACTCTCCCCTCTCCTTGCTATGCATCTAGTAGATAGATCTTGCGTGATTATAGGAAAATTCTGAAATACTACGTTCCCCAACAGTGGTATCAGAGACAAGTCTATGCGTAGATGATATGCACGAGTAGAACACAATGAGTTGTGGGCGATAATAGTCATACTACTTACCAGCATGTCATACTTTGATTCAGCGGTAATGTGAGATGAAGCGACCCGGACCGACATTACGCGTACGCTTGCGCGAGACTGGTTTCACCGTTACAAGCACTCGTTGCTTAAAGGTGACCGGCGGGTGTCTGTCTCTCTCACTTTAGTTGAATCGAGTGTGGCTACGACCGGTCCTTGTGAAGGTTAAAACAACACATACTTGATGAAAAATCTTTGTGGTTTTTGTATGCGTAGGTAAGAACGGTTCTTGCCAAGCCCATAACAGTCACGTAAAACTTGCAACAACAAAGTAGAGGACGTCTAGATTGTTTTTGCATGGCATGTTGTGATGTGATATGGTCAAGACGTGATGAGTTATACGTTATTGTATGAGATGATCATGTTTTGTAAAGTTATCGGCAACCGGCAGGAGCCTTATGGTTGTCTCTTTATTGTATGAATTGCGAAGGCCATGTAATTGCTTTACTTTATCACTATGAGTTAGCAATAGTAGTAGTAGCAATAGTTGACGCTACGATGAAGATCATGGTGTCTAGCCGGTGACGATGGAGATCATGACAATGCTTTGGAGATGGAGATCAAAAGCACAAGATGATGGCCATATCATGTCACATATTTTGATTGCATGTGATGTTTATCTTATTATGCTTCTTATTTTGCTTAGTACGGCGGTAGCATTATAAGATGATCCCTTACAAAATTTCAAGGTACAAGTGTTCTCCCTTAGTATGCACCGTTGTGAAAGTTCGTCGTGCCGAGACACCACGTGATGACCGGGTGTGATAAGCTCTACGTTCAAATACAACGGGTGTAAGACAATTTTGCACATGCAGAATACACGGGTTAAACTTGACGAGCCTAGCATGTACAGACATGGCCGCGGAACACTAGAGGCCGAAAGGTCGAGCGTGAATCATATAGTAGATATGATCAACATAAGATGTTCACCATTGAAAACTACTCCATCTCACGTGATGATCGGACATGGTTTAGTTGATTTGGATCACGTGATCATTTAGATGACTAGAGGGATGTCTATCTAAGTGGGAGTTATTTAGTAATATGATTAATTGAACTTTAATTTATCATGAACTTAGTCCTGGTAGTATTAGCATATCTATGTTGTAGATCAATAGCTCGTGATGTAGCTCCCCATTTATTTTTATATGTTCCTAGAGAAATATAAGTTGAAAGATGTTAGTAGCAATGATGCAGACAAGCTCTCTGCGGATTATCCTCATTGCTGCATAGAAGTATTATGTCCTTGATGCACCGCTAGGTGACAGATCTATTGCAGGAGCAGATGCAAATGTTATGAACGTTTGGCAAAGCTCAATATGATGTCTACTTAATAGTTTAGTGCACCATGCTTTACGGCTTAGAACCGGGACTTCAAAAATGTTTTGAACGCCATGGAGCATATAAGATGTTCAAAGAGTTGAAATTAGTATTTCATACTCATGCCCATGTCGAGAGGTATAAGACCTCTGATAGTACTTTGCCTACAAGATGGAGGAGAATAGCTCAACGAGTGAGCATGTGCTCAAATTTTCTGCATACTACAATTGCTTGAATCAAGTGGGAGTTAATCTTCCAGATAAGATAGTAATTGTCAAAGTTCTCTAGTCACTATCACCACGTTAGTAGAACTTCGTGATGAACTATAATATGCAAGGGATGACAAAAGTAATTCCGGAGCTCTTCGCAATGCTGAAATCGGCGAAGGTAGAATTCAAGAAAGAGCATCAAGTGTTGATGGTTAACAAGACCACTTGTTTCAAGTAAAGGGAAAAGGGATAGAAGGGGAACTTCAAGAAGAATGACAAGCAAGTTGTCACTCCCATGAAGAAACCCAAAGCTAAACTCAAGCCTGAAACTAAGTGCTTCTACTGCAAAGGAAATGGTCACTGGAAGTGGAACTACCCTAGATACTTGGTGGATAAGAAGGATGGCAAAGTGAACAAAGGTATATTTGATATACAGATTATTGATGTGTACTCTACTAGTGTTCATAGCAACCCTTGGGTATTTGATACCGGTTCAGTTGCCAAAATTAGTAACTCGAAATGAGAGTTGCATAATGAACAGAGATTAGTTAAAGGTGAGGTGATGATGTGTGTTGGAAGTGGTTCCAAGATTGATATGATCATCACCGCACACTCCCTATACTTTAGGGATTAGTGTAGAACCTAAATAAATATTATTTGGTATTTGCGTTGAGCATGAAGATGATTTGATCATGTTTGTTGCAATATGGTTATGCATTTAAAGTCATAGAATAACTGTTATTCTGTTTACATGAATAAAACCTACGATGGTCATACAACCAATGAAAATAGTTTGTTGGATCTCGATCGTAGTAATACACATATTCACAATATTGAAGCCAAAAGATGCAAAGTTGATAATGACAGTGCAACTTATTTGTGACACTGCCGTTTAGGTCATATTGGTGTAAAGCGCATGAAGAAACTCCATAGTGATGGGCTTTTGGAATCACTTGATTATGAATCACTTGGTGCTTGCGAACCATGCCTCATGGGCAAGATGACTAAAACTCCGTTCTCCGGAACAATGGAGCGAGCAACTGATTTGTTGGAAATCATACATACTGATGTATGTGGACCGATGAGTGTTGAGGCTCACGGCGGGTATCGTTATTTTTTACCTTCACTGATGATTTGTGCAGATATGGGTATATCTACTTGATGAAACACAAGTCTGAAACATTTGAAAAGTTTAAAGAATTTCAGAGTGAAGTAGATAATCATCGTAACAAGAAAATAAAGTTTCTATGATCCGATCGTGGAGGCGAATATTTGAGTTACGAGTTTGGTCTTCATTTGAAACAATGTGGAATAGTTTCACAACTCACGCCACCCGGAACACCACAGCGTAATGGTGTGTCCGAACGTCGTAACCATACTTTATTAGATATGGTGCGATCTATGATGTCTCTTACCGATTTACCACTATCTTTTTGGGTTATGCATTAGATACAACTGCATTCACATTAAATAGGGAACCATCTAAATCCGTTGAGACGACGCCTTATGAACTGTGGTTTGGCAAGAAACCAAAGTTGTCGTTTCTTACAGTTTAGGGCTGCGATGCTGATGTGAAAAAACTTCAACCTGATAAGCTCGAACCCAAGTCGGAGAAATGTGTCTTCATAGGATACCCAAAGGAGATAGTTGGGTACACCTACTATCATAGATCCGAAGGCAAGATATTCGTTACTAAGAATGGATCCTTTCTAGAGAAGGAGGTTCTCTCAAAAGAAGTGAGTGGGAGGAAAGTAGAACTTGATGAGGTAATTGTACCTTCTCTCGAATTGGAAAGTAGTACATAACAGAAACTAGTTTCAGTGATTCCTACACCAATCAGCGAGGAAGCTAATGATTATGATCATGAAACTTTAGATCAAGTTACTACTGAACCTCGTAGGTCAACCAGAGTGCGTTCCGCGCCAGAGTGGTACGGTAACCCCGTTCTGGAAGTTATGTTACTAGACCATGATGAACCTACGAACTATGAGGAAGCGATTATGAGCCCAGATTCCACAAAATGGCTTCAGGCCATGAAATCTGAGATGGGATCCATGTATGAGAACAAAGTGTGGACTTTGGTTGACTTGCCTGATGATCGTCAAGCCATTGAAAATAAATGGATTTTTAAGAGGAAGACTGACGCCGATGGTAATGTTACTATCTACAAAGCTCGACTTGTTGCGAAAGGTTTTTGACAAGTTCAAGGAGTTGACTAAGATGAGATTTTCTCACCTGTAGCGATGCTTAAGTATGTCCGAATCATGTTAGCAATTGCCGCATTTTATGATTATGAAATCTGGGAAATGGATGTCAAAACTGCATTCCTTAATGGATATCTTAAAGAAGAGTTGTATATGATGCAGGCAGAAGGTTTTTGTCGATCCTAAAGGAGCTAACAAAATGTGCAAGCTCCAGCGATCCATCTATGGACTCGTGCAAGCATCTCGGAGTTGGAATATACGCTATGATAAGTTGATCAAAGCATATAGTTTTATACAGACTTGCGGTGAAGCCTGTATTTACAAGAAAGTGAGTGGGAGCACTACAGCCTTTCTGATAAGTATATGTGAATGACATATTGTCGATCGTAAATGATGTATAATTTTTTGGAAAGCATAAAGGAGTGTTTGAAAGGATTTTTTTAAAAAAAATACCTCGGTGAAGCTGCTTACATATTGAGCATCAAGATCTATAGAGATAGATCAAGATGCTTGATAAGTTTTTCAAATGAGTACATACCTTGACAAGTTTTTGAAGTAGTTCAAAATGGAACAGACAAAGAAAGAGTTCTTGCCTGTGTTGCAAGGTATGAAGTTGAGTAAGACTCAAAACCCGACCACGGCCGAAGATAGAGAAAGAATGGAAGTCATTCCCTATGCCTCAGCCATAGGTTCTCTAAAGTATGCCATGTTGTGTACCAAACCTGTTGTGTACCTTGCCATGAGTTTGGCAAGGAGGTACAAAAGTGATCCAGGAGTAGATCAATGGATAGCGGTCAAAATTATCCTTAGTTACTGGATGACTAAGGAAATGTTTCTCGATTATGGAGGTGATAAAGAGTTACACCGATGCAAGCTTTGACATCAATCCAGATGACTCTACGTATCAATCTGGATACATATTGAAAGTGGGAGCAATTAGCTAGAGTAGCTCCATGCAGAGCATTGTAGACATAGAAATTTGCAAAATACATAAGGATCTGAATGTAACAGACCCGCTGACTAAACTTCTCTCATGAAGCAAAACATGATCACACCTTAGTACTCTTTGGGTGTTAATCACATGGTGTTGTGAACTAGATTATTGACTCTAGTAAACCCTTTGGGTGTTGGTCACATGGCGATGTGAACTGTGGGTGTTATTCACATAACGATGTGAACTATCGATATTAAATCACATGGCGATATGAACTAGATTATTGACTCTAGTGCAAGTGGGAAACTGAAGGAAATATGCCCTAAAGGCAATAATAAAGTTGTTATTTATATTTCCTTATATCATGATAACTGTTTATTATTCATGCTAGAATTGTATTAACCGGAAACTTAGTACATGTGTGAATACATAGACAAAACAGAGTGTTCCGAGTATGCCTCTACTAGACTAGCTCATTGATCAAAGATGGTTATGTTTCCTAGCCATATATATGAGTTGTCATTTGATCAACGGGATCACATCATTAGGAGAATGATGTGATGGACAAGACCCATCCGTTAGCTTAGCAACTTGATCGTTTAGTTTTACTGCTATTGCTTTCTTCATGACTTATACATGTTCCTATGACTATGAGATTATGCAACTCCCGAATACCGGAGGAACACCTTGTGTGCTATCAAACGTCACAACGTAACTGTGTGATTATAAATATGCTCTACAGGTGTCTCCAAAGGTGTTCGTGGTGTTGGCATAGATCAAGAATATGATTTGTCACTCCGAGTGTTAAAGAGGTATCTCTGGGCCCTCTCAGTAATACACATCATAATAAGCCTTCCAAGCAAATGACTAATGAGTTAGTCACAAGATGATGTATTACTGAACGAGTAAAGAGACTTGCCGGTAACGAGATTAACTAGGTATAGTGACACCGACGATCGAATCTCGGGCAAGTAACATACCGATGACAAAGGGAACAACGTATGTTGTTATGCGGTTTGACTGATAAAGATCTTCATAGAATATGTAGGAGCCAATATGAGCATCTAAGTTCCGCTATTGGTTATTGACTGGAGATGAGTCTCAGTCATGTCTATATAGTTCTCGAATCCGTAGGGTCCGCACGCTTAACGTTCGATGACGATCGGTATTATGAGTTTATGAGTTTTGATGTACCGAAGGTAGTTCGGAGTCCCGGATGAGATCACAGACATGACGAGGAGTCTCGGAATGTCCGAGACATAAAGATTAATATATTGGATGGCTATATTCAGACATCGCTAGTGTTCCGGGTGTTATCGGATAAAACCGGAGTGCCTGAGGGGGTTACCGGAACCCCCCCGAGGGAGTATGGGCCATAGTGGGCCTTGAGGGAAAAGCGAGAGGCAGCCCATAGGGCTAGCTGGAGCCTCTCTAGGGAATCCTAGTTGGACTAGGAGTGGGGGTTGCCACCTCTCTCCTTCTTTCTTCTTCTTCTTCTTCTTCTTCCTTTCCTACTCCTAGTAGGAATAGGAAAGAGGATTCCTACTCCTACTAGGAGTAGGAAACCTACTCCTATGGCGCGCCCCTTAGCTGGCCGCACCTCCCCCTTGCTCCTTTATATACGGGGGCAGGGGCACCCAATAACACACAAGAAACATCGTTTTAGCCGTGTGCGGTGCCCCCTCCACAGAAACACACCTCGATCATACCGTTGCAGTGCTTAGGCGAAGCCCTGCGCCGGTAGTTTCATCATCTCCATCACTACGCCGTCGTGCTGACGAAACTCTCCCGTAAAGCTCAACTGGAAAAAGAGCTCATGGGACGTCATCGAGCTGAATGTGTGCTGAACGCGAAGGTGCCGTACGTTCGGTGCTTGGATCGGTTGGATCGTGAAGAAGTTCGACTACATCAACCGCGTCACTAGACGCTTCCGCTTTCGGTCTACGAGGGTACGTAGACACACTCTCCCCTCTCATTGCTATGCATCTAGTAGATAGATCTTGCGTGATCGTAGGAAAATTTTGAAATACTACGTTCCCCAACAGCCAGATACTGGAGGAACAAGTTGCCAAGTGTCATTCTTCAGTAAAGCATGAAACTCCTCTTCCATCGCAGCACGCAAGTGAGGAATACCCAGTGCAGCCTCGAAATGACGAGGATCGGCAGTGGGATCGGCAGCAATATGAGCCATGCAAGCAGTGAGCCATGCAACAGTCCCGTCTTTGCGTTCCTTCGGACGAAAAATACCAGATTGGCTGCGTGTGCAAGGACGAAGGGCAACCGCGGCAGGCTGTGATGGCAATGCCAAGCTTGGCACTAACGACAAAGGCGAGGCCAAGTCACCCGGCGAGCTGGCGCCAGAGTGTCCTGGCGTTGGGGTGGCTGCCGGCGTCAAGTCAGGCGAGGCCGACCCACTAGGAGCCGAGGCGGGGCCTGCCGATGCAGGCGAACAGGCCTCTGGGCCGGGCAAGGTAGCAGCCGACCCAGGTGAAGGAAGCACCAGGCCAGGCGAGGCCAGCGTCGAGCGAGGAGAGGCCGGCGTTGGGTCGGGAAAGGCCAGTGCTGGGCCAGGCGAGGCCTGCGCCCGTGGGGCAGCTGCGGGTGCAGCCTCCATGGGTATACCAGCAGCGGGCAGACGGGCGCCACCCGTCATGCATGGCCCATGCATGGGTGCGATGTCCCAATCCCGACCTTCGTCCATTGCATGTTCATCAAGGAGCTCAAGGTGAACACCGCGTCCAATACCTGTAGCATGATTAGGAAGCAAAACATGAGCATTTGCAACATCCACAAATTGATCAGGCTGAGTGAACAGGTGGCATGGGAGTCGTGGAGTTGTTTGGAAGTGCATGAAAGGGGAACACGTTCTCATCAAACACAACGTCACGAGATATGTAGACATGATTGGTGGGAACATGTTGGGGAACGTAGCAGAATTCAAAAAATGTCCTACGCTTCACAAAGATCAATCTAAGGAGTCATCTAGCAACGAGCATAAAAGAGTGCATCTACATACCCTTTGTAGATCGCGAGCGGAAGCATTCAACAGAACGTGGATTATGGAGTCGTACTCGTCGTGATCCCTATCACCGATGATCCCAGCGCCGAACCAACGGCACCTCCGTGTTCAACACACGTACGGTACAACGACGTCTCCTCCTTCTTAATCCAGCAAGGGGGAGGAGAAGTTGATGGAGATCCAGCAGCACGACGGCGTGGTGGTGGATGCAACGGGAAAAGCTGCAGGGCTTCGCCAAGGACCTGCGGGAGGAGGAAGAGGTGTAACGGGAGGGGGGGGGAGAGGCGCAGGGGCTGAGGTACGGCTGCCCTCTCTCCCCCCACTATATATAGGGGCCAGGGGGGCGCCGGCCCTAGGAGATGGGATCTCCTGGGGGGGGGGGGCGGCCAGGGGGAGAGACTTGCCCCCCAAGGCAAGGGTGGCGCCCCCACCCCTAGGGTTCCCAACCCTAGGCGTAGGAGGGTGGCCCAAGGGGGTGCGCCAGCCCACTATGGGCTGGTCCCCCTCCCCCTACGGCCCATGGGGCCCTCCGGGATGGGTGGCCCCACCCGGTGGACCCCCGCGACCCTTCCGGTGGTCCCGGTACACTACCGGTGACCCCCGGAACTCTCCCGATGGACGAAACTGGACTTCCTATATATAATTCTTTACCTCCGGACCATTCCGGAACTCCTCGTGACATCCGGGATCTCATCCGGGACTCCGAACAACATTTGGGTTACCGTGTGCATATATCTCTACGACCCTAGCGTCACCGAACCTTAAGTGTGTAGACCCTACGGGTTCGGGAGACACGTAGACATGACCGAGACGACTCTCCGGTCAATAACCATCAGCGGGATCTGGATACCCATGTTGGTTCCTACATGTTCCTCGATCATATCATCGGATGAACCACGATGTCAAGGATTCATTTAATCCCGTATGCTATTCCCTTTGTCTATCGGTATAGTACTTGCCCGAGATTCGATCGTCGGTATACCGATACCTTGTTCAATCTCGTCATGGCAAGTCTCTTTACTCGTTCCATAATCCATCATCCCGTGACTAACTCCTTAGTCACATTGAGCTCATTATGATGATGTCTTACCGAGTGGGCCCAGAGATACCTCTCCGTCATACGAAGTGACAAATCCCAGTCTCGGTTCGAGCCAACTCAACAAACACTTTCGGAGATACCTGTTGCGTACCTTTATAGCCACCCAGTTACGTTGTGACATTTGGCACACCCAAAGTATTCCTACGGTATCCGAGAATTGCACAACCTCATGGTCTAAGGAAAAGATACTTGACATTGGAAAAGCTTAAGCATTACAAACTACACGATCTTGTGCTAGGCTTAGGATTGGGTCTTGTCCATCACATCATTCTCCTAATGATGTGATCCCGTCATCAATGACATCCAATGTCCATGGCCAGGAAACCGTGACCATCCATTGATCAACGAGCTAGTAACTAGAGGCTTACCAGGGACACGTTATGGTCTATGTATTCACACATGTATCATTGTTTCCGTACAATACAATTCAAGCATGAATAACAGACAATTATCTTGAACAAGGAAATATAATAATAACCCTTTTATTATTGCCTCTAGGGCATATTTCCAACAATCTCCCACTTGCACTAGAGTCAATAATCTAGTTACATTGTGATGAATCAAACACCCATAGAGTTCTGGTGTTGATCATGTTTTGCTCGTGGAAGAGGTTTAGTCAATGGATCTGCGACATTCAGATCCATATGCACTTTACAAATATCCATGTCTCCATCTTGAACATAATTCCAGATGGAGTTGAAACGGCGCTTGATGTGCTTGGTCTTCTTGTGAAACCTGGGCTCCTTGGCAATGGCAATAGCTCCAGTGTTGTCACAGAAGAGAGTCATCGGGCTTGACGCACTTGGAATGACTCCTAGGTCGGTGATGAACTCCTTCATCCAGACTCCTTCATGCGCTGCTTCGCAAGCAGCTATGTACTCCGCTTCACATGTAGAATGCGCCACGACGCTCTGCTTGCAACTGCACCAGCTGACTGCCCCACCATTCAAAATATACACGTATCCGGTTTGTGACTTGGAGTCATCCAGATCTGTGTCAAAGCTAGCATCGACGTAACCCTTTACGACGAGCTCTTCGTCACCTCCATAAACGAGAAACATATCCTTAGTCCTTTTCAGATACTTCAGGATGTTCTTGATCGCTGTCCAGTGTTCCATACCGGGATCACTTTAGTACATCCCTACCAAACTTATGGCAAGGTTCACATCAGGTCTAGTACACAACATGGCATACATGATAGAACCTATGGCTGAGGAATAGGGGATGCCACTCATCTTTTCTCTATCTTCCGCCGTGGTCGGGGATTGAGCCGTGCTCAATCTCATACCTTGCAATACAGGAAAGAACTCTTTCTTGGACTGATCCATATTGAACTTCTTCAATATCTTATCAAGGTATGTGCTTTGTGAAAGACCAATGAGGCGTCTCGATCTATCTCTATAGATCTTGATGCCTAATATGTAAGCAGCTTCTCCAAGGTCCTTCATTGAAAAACTCTTATTCAAGTAGGCCTTTATGCTTTCCAAGAATTCTATATCATTTCCCATCAGTAGTATATCATCCACATATAATATGAGAAATGCTACAGAGCTCCCACTCACTTTCTTGTAAATACAGGCTTCTCCCCAAGTCTGTATAAACCCAAACGCTTTGATCACATCATTAAAGCGAATATTCCAACTCCGAGGTGCGTGCACCAGCCCATAGATAGAGCGCTGGAGCTTGCATACCTTGTCAGCATTCTCAGGATCGACAAAGCCTTCCGCCTGCATCATATACAGCTCTTCCTTGAGGAAGCCATTAAGGAATGCCGTTTTGATGTCCATTTGCCATATCTCATAATCAGAGAATGCGGCAATTGCTAACATGATTCGGACGGACTTCAGCATCGCTATGGGAGAGAAAGTCTCGTCGTAGTCAATCCCTTGAACTTGTCGATAACCTTTAGCGACAAGCCGAGCCTTATAGATGGTCACATTACCATCTGCGTCAGTCTTCTTCTTAAATATCCATTTATTTTCTATGGCGTGCCGATCATCGGGCAAGTCCACCAAAGTCCATACTTTGTTTTCATACATGGATCCTATCTCGGATTTCATGGCTTCAAGCCATTTGTTGGAATCCGGGCCCGCCATCGCTTCTTCATAGTTCGAAGGTTCACCGTTGTCTAACAACATGATTTCCATGACAGGGTTGTCGTACCACTGTGGTGCGGAACGTGTCCTTGTGGACCTTCGAAGTTCAGTAGTAACTTGATCTGAATCTTCATGATCATCATCATTATCTTCCTCCCTAGTCGGTGCAGGCACCTCAGGAACAATTTCCTGCGCTGCGCTACTTTCCGGTTCGGAAGGTGTGACTGTCACCTCATCAAGTTCTACTTTCCTCCCACTCACTTCTTTCGAGAGAAACTCTTTCTCCAGAAAGGATCCATTCTTGGCAACGAAGACCTTGCCTTCAGATCTGAGGTAGAAGGTGTACCCAATTGTTTCCTTTGGGTATCCTATGAAGACACATTTTTCCGATTTGGGTTCGAGCTTTTTAGGTTGAATTTTCTTGACATAAGCATGGCAACCCCAAACTTTTAGAAACGACAGCTTAGGTTTCTTGCCAAACCAAAGTTCATACGGTGTCGTCTCAACGGATTTTGACGGAGCCCTATTTAAAGTGAATGTGGCAGTCTCTAAAGCACAACCCCAAAAAGATAGCGGTAAGTCGGTGAGAGACATCATAGATCGCACCATGTCCAACAGAGTACGATTTCGACGTTCGGACACACCATTACGCTGAGGTGTTCCGGGCGGTGTCAATTGTGAAACAATTCCACAGTTCCTTAAGTGCGTGCCAAATTCGTGACTTAAATATTCACCCCCACGATCCGATCGTAAGAACTTTATTTTTCTGTCACGTTGGTTCTCGACCTCATTCTGAAATTCCTTGAACTTTTCAAAGGTCTCAGACTTGTTTTCATCAAGTAGACATACCCATATCTACTCAAGTCATCTGTGAGGGTGAGAACATAACGATAGCCTCCGCGAGCTTTAACACTCATTGGACCGCACACATCGGTATGTATGATCTCCAATAAGTTGGTCGCTCGCTCCATTGTTCCGGAGAACGGAGTCTTGGTCATCTTGCCCAAGAGGCAAGGTTCGCACGTGTCAAATGATTCATAATCAAGAGCCCTAGAAGTCCATCTGCATGGAGCTTCTTCATACGTTTGACACCAATATGACCAAGGCGGCAATGCCACAAGTATGTGGGACTATCATTATCAACTTTACATCTTTTGGCATTCACACTATGAATATGTGTAACATCACGTTCGAGATTCATCAAAAATAAACCATTGACCAGCGGGGCATGACCATAAAACATATCTCTCATATAAATAGAACAACAATATTCTCGGATTTAAATGAGTAACCATCTCGCATCAAACGAGATCCAGATACAATGTTCATGCTCAAAGCTGGTACTAAATAACAATTATTGAGGTTTAAACCTAATCCCGAGGGTAGATGTAGAGGTAGCGTGCCGACGGCGATCACATCGACCTTGGAACCATTCCCGACGCGCATCGTCACCTCATCCTTCGCCAGTCTCCGCTTATTCCGCAGCTCCTGCTTTGAGTTACAAATGTGAGCAACTGCACCGGTATCAAATACCCAGGAGCTACTACGAGCGCTGGTAAGGTACACATCCATAACATGTATATCATATATACCTTTGACGTTGCCGGCCTTCTTATCTGCTAAGTATTTGGGGCAGTTCCGCTTCCAGTGACCCGTTCCCTTGCAATGAAAGCACTCTGTTTCAGGCTTGGGTCCATTCTTTGGCTTCTTCCCGACAACTGGCTTACCGGGCACGGCAACTCCTTTGTCGTCCTTCTTGAAGTTCTTCTTATCCTTGCCTTTCTTGAACTTAGTGGTTTTATTGACCATCAACACTTGATGTTCTTTCTTTATATCCACCTCCGCTGATTTCAGCATTGAATACACCTCGGGAATGGACTTCTCCATCCCTTGCATGTTGAAGTTCATCACGAAGCTCTTGTAGCTAGGTGGGAGCGACTGAAGGATTATGTCAACGACCGCTTTGTCTGGGAGATTAATTCCCAACTGAGACAAGCGATTGTGCAACCCAGACAATTTGAGTATGTGCTCGCTGACAGAACTATTCTCCTCCATCTTACAACTGTAGAATGCGTCGGAGATGTCATATCTCTCAACTCGGGCATGAGCTTGGAAAACCATTTTCAGCTCTTGGAACATCTCATATGCTCCGTGGTGTTCAAAACGCTTTTGGAGCCCCGATTCTAAGCTGTAAAGCATGCCGCACTGAACCAGGGAGTAATCATCACAACGTGACTGCCAGGCGTTCATAACGTCTTGGGCTGCCGAGAAAACGGGTGCATCACCTAGCGGTGCTTCAAGGACATATGATTTCTTGGCAGCTATGAGGATAATCCTCAGGTTACGAACCCAATCCATATAGTTGCTACCATCGTCTTTCAGCTTGGTTTTCTCTAGGAACGCATTGAAGTTGAGGGAAACATGAGCGTGGGCCATTGGATCTACAAGACATATTGTAAAGATTTTAGACTAAGTTCATGACAATTAAGTTCATCTAAACAAATTTAATGAACTCCCACTCAGATTAACATCTCTCTAGTCATCTAAGTGACACATGATCCGAATCGACTAGCCCGTGTCCGATCATCACGTGAGACGGACTAGTCATCAACGGTGAACATATTCATGTTGATCGTATCTTCTATACGACTCATGTTCGACCTTTCGGTCTTCCGTGTTCCGAGGCCATGTTTGTACATGCTAGGCTCGTCAAGTGAACCCTAAGTGTATTGCGTGTGTAAATCTGGCTTACACCTGTTGTATGCGAACGTTAGAGCTTATCACACCCGATCATCACGTGGTGCTTCGGAACAACGATCCTTAGCAACGGTGCACAGTTAGGGGGAACACAATTCTTGAAATTTTAGTGAGAGATCATCTTATTTACTACCGTTGTTCTAAGCAAATAAGATGCATAAACATGATAAACATCACATGCAATCAAATAAAGTGACATGATATGGCCAATATCATTTTGCTCCTTTGATCTTCATCTTCGGGGCACCATGATCATCGTTGTCACCGGCATGACACCATGATCTCCATCATCATGATCTCCATCATCGTGTCTTCATGAAGTCGTCTCGCCAAATATTACTTCTACTACTATGGTTGACGTTTAGCAATAAAGTAAAGTAATTGCATGGCGTTATTCAGTGACACGCAGGTCATACAATAAAATAAGACAACTCCTATGGCTCCTGCCGGTTGTCATTCTCATCGACATTCAAGTTGTGATTCCCTATTACAAGAATATGATCAATCTCATACATCACATATATCGTTCATCACATCTTCTTGGCCATATCACATCACATAGCATGTGCTGCAAGAAAAAGTTAGACGTCCTCTAATTGTTGTTGCAAGTTTTTACGTGGCTGCTATAGGTTTCTAGCAAGAACGTTTCTTACCTACGCCAAAACTACAACGTGATATGTCAATTTCTATTTACCCTTCATAAGGACCCTTTTCATCGAATCCGATCCGACTAAAGTGGGAGAGACAGCCACCCGCCAGCCACCTTATGCAACCAGTGCATGTGAGTCGGTGGAACCAATCTCACGTAAGCGTACGTGTAAGGTCGGTCCGGGCCGCTTCATCCCATGATGCCGCCGAATAAAGATTGGACTATTAGCGGCAAGAGAATTGAACAAATCTACGCCCACAACTTGTTTGTGTTCTACTCGTGCAAGATGCTACGCAAAGACCTAGCTCAGATGCCACTGTTGGGGAACGTAGCAGAATTCAAAAAAAATTCTACGCTTCACCAAGATCAATCTAAGGAGTCATCTAGCAATGAGCATAAAAGAGTGCATCTACATACCCTTTGTAGATCGCGAGCAGAAGCGTTCAAGAGAACGTGGATGATGGAGTCGTACTCGTCGTGATCCCTATCACCGATGATCCCAGCGTCGAACCGACGGCACCTCCGCGTTCAACACACGTACGGTACAATGACATCTCCTCCTTCTTGATCCATCAAGGGGCGAGGAGAAGTTGCTGGAGATCCAGCAGCACGACAGCGTGGTGGTGGATGCAACGGGAAAAGCTGCAGGGCTTCGCCAAGGACCTGCGGGAGGAGGGAGAGGTGTAATGGGGGGGGGGAGAGGTGCCAGGGGCTGAGGTACGGCTGCCCTCTCTCCCCCCACTATATATAGGGGCTAGGGGGGGCGCCGGCCCTAGGAGATGTGATCTCCTAGGGGGGCGGAGGCCAGGGGGGAGACTTGCCCCCCAAGGCAAGGGTGGCGCCCCCCACCCCTAGGGTTCCCAACCCTAGGCGTAGGGGGGTGGCCCAAGGGGGTGCGCCAGCCCACTATGGGCTGCCCCCCCTATGGCCCATGGGGCCCTTCGGGACGGGTGGCCCCACCCGGTGGACCCCCGCGACCCTTCCGGTGGTCCCGGTACACTACCGGTGACCCCCGGAACTCTCCCGATGGACGAAACTGGACTTCCTATATATAATTCTTTACCTCCGGACCATTCCGGAACTCCTCGTGACGTCCGGGATCTCATCCGGGACTCCGAACAACATTGGGTTACCGTGTGCATATATCTCTACAACCCTAGCGTCACCGAACCTTAAGTGTGTAGACCCTACGGGTTCGGGAGACACGAAGACATGACCAAGACGACTCTCCGGTCAATAACCATCAGCGGGATCTGGATACCCATGTTGGTTCCTACGTGTTCCTCGATCATATAATCGGATGAACCATGATGTCAAGGATTCACTTAATCCCGTATGCTATTCCCTTTGTCTATCGGTATAGTACTTGCCCGAGATTCGATCGTCGGTATACCGATACCTTGTACAATCTCGTCATGGCAAGTCTCTTTACTCGTTCCGTAATCCATCATCCCGTGACTAACTCCTTAGTCACATTTAGCTCATTATGATGATGTCTTACCGAGTGGGCCCAGAGATACCTCTCCGTCATACGGAGTGACAAATCCCAGTCTCGGTTCATGCCAACTCAACAGACACTTTCGGAGATACCCGTTGCGTACCTTTATAGCCACCCAGTTACGTTGTGACATTTGGCACACCCAAAGTACTCCTACGGTATCCGAGAATTGCACAACCTCATGGTCTAAGGAAAAGATACTTGACATTGGAAAAGCTTAAGCATTACGAACTACACGATCTTGTGCTAGGCTTAGGATTGGGTCTTGTCCATCACATCATTCTCCTAATGATGTGATCCCGTCATCAATGACATCCAATGTCCATGGCCAGGAAACCGTGACCATCTGTTGATCAACGAGCTAGTAACTAGAGGCTTACCAGGGACACGTTATGGTCTATGTATTCACACATGTATAGTTGATTCCGTACAATACAATTCAAGCATGAATAACAGACAATTATCGTGAACAAGGAAATATAATAATAACCCTTTTATTATTGCCTCTAGGGCATATTTCCAACAGTAGGCACCTGTACCCTTTGTGAAGGGAACTATACCCAAGAAGAACACACTTTTTAGACTGAAACTCTAGCTTACGCTTGTTATACGGACGCAGGTGAGGCCAACATGCACACCCAAACACTCTGAGGAAAGTGTAGTCTGGAATTTCATTGAGCAAGAGTTCAAGCGGGGTTTCCATTTTCAGAAGTCGTGAGGGAAGCCTATTTATCAAAAAACAGGATGTGGAAAAAGCATCACTCTAGAACCGAAACGGAACGGAGGCATGAGCTAGCAAGGTAAGGCCAGTTTCTACAAGATGATGATGCTTACGTTCAGCGGTTCCATTCTACTGATGTGTATGAGGACAAGACACAAGGTGCAAAATCCCAAGTTTGTTAAAAAAACAAATTGAGGTTGTGGTATTCACCCTCCCAGCCGGATTGAACATGAATACTTTTCTGCTTAAGGAGACGCTCAACGTGTGCTTGAAACTGAATGAAAACATCGAACACATCAGACTTGCGGTTAATAAGATACAGCCAGGTAAACCGACTATAAGCATCAATGAAGCTGACATAATAATTGTGGCCACTAATAGACGTTTGGGCATGACCCCAGACATCAAGCTCAAGAGGATGTTTCACAACATGACTAGACTCTGAAAACGGAAGTTGGTGACTATTGCCCTGCTGACAGGCATCACAGATAGTTTCAGCAGTTTTATTGGACACAACTGGTAGTTCATGACGATGCAACACATGCCTAACTATACGAGCAACAGGGTGACCAAGGCACGCATGCCAGTGCGTAGGCGACACACGAACCCCACTGAACGCCTGAGGAGAAAACTGCGTAGAGGATGTGGGTGGCGCGTCAAGTGCATACATGCCATGGGGAAGACGACCGCTAAGCAGAACGACCCTCGTGTCCTGATCCTTGATAAAGAAACAAAAAGGATGAAACTCAGCAAGGACATTATTATCACTAGACCATTGATGGCGCGCGTTGCTGCGCCGGTCGATTTTGGCATTTTCTGCTTTGTAAACTATATACATTTCTTTGTATAATGCATTTTCTATTTTGTAATTTAAGCAATTTGCTTGAATCCACATTCATGATGTAGGTTTCTAAAATATATATACATCAAACAGAATAAAAAAAAAGGTCATCCAAAAGTTTTTCATAGTTGCTTAGCATGAATCAACAAGACAATTTGGAATAAAGGGCGCATTGAAGTTGTCTGTCTCGTGCCATGAGGGTTCCTGTAAGATGATATGTTTAAATTAGTTCATAAGGAGATGTTCAATGAATGAAGATTTATCCAACAAACATGAAAAGAAGTTGATACGAGAGCGCATGGATTAGCTTATACAAAGATGTGGGGTTGACCTCAAACATGTCAGCAACTTACGAAGAACAACCTTACTATCTTTCTCCCACATTCTCCTAAACTCCTCAGCAAACAAGAGGACAAACAGATAGAATGGACGATCAGATGCTAATGAAAGTTGTTGTAGGACACACAAATAAACTTAAATGCAAATTCTCGTGTTTCAAAGATACAAAGGTCAACATACTTTTTGTTACCCAGAGTATTGAATGGATACAATGTTTTATTTCATCAAAGTAGTAACATAATTTTTTACATTGCTTCAGCTTACTAAAAAACAATTGTTCTATTTGTATAGCTTTCATAGAGAATGTAGCATTCAAACATTGAAAATATTTGCTATTCAAATCCTAACAGTCACTCCTTTGGAAAGCATAGAATGAATCTTCAGAAAATAATGTGTTAAGGGACGATCAAACACTTTCTATCACATAAATCAAATTAATTGATTATCTTAGGATTAAACCTCACATTGTCAAGCAATGTTGTTATGTAAAGTCATCTTTAACCGAAGGGGGGCTCGTAGTGGTGATAAATTAGAAATAGCACATAATCTTCTATCAACTATACTCTTTTAATATCATGACAAAATTAGTGAGGTTAACTCATTAATTTTATTTTCTTCTGCATCGAGTTTGCTTGGATTGATGTTCATTCTGTGCGCAATGGGGCCAAAGTAGGATAAAACTAACATGGAGAAATACCGCTCCAGGCCACCTCCGTGTGCATCGACCTTGGTGAAAGCTTTGTAATACTAGTAAAAAAACATGCAAGAAGTCTAATAACAGAAAAGACAGATCTTAGTTGGAACAAAACACCCTTACCAACACTACTCTTGTGACCTCCCACATCAATCATTTGAAGCAGAAGTACTATAGATGGTGCAAACGCTGAAGCTAATTATCAACAATTGCAAAATAAGTTCGCATTTTGCACTAATATTGGACATTATCCACAATATTATATTTATCTTGATGTGATGGAATGCACCTGCAAGCACTACCTAAATTTGGTTTATCAAATCTCAAATAAATATATTTATCAACAATCATGAGCAAAGAAAGTTCTTACCATCATATAAAATGCAGATTTTCCCCAAATTATTGAATTTTCTCCAAAATCCCATAATCAAGCATACCTTGGAGCAGCAAACATTCAGTAATCCATACCTTTTTGCAAGACCTGGACACAGAGTAGATACCATTTGGATAGATAAGAAAAGAATAAAGAGTGTGTTGTAACAATTGCATCAACATGTGTTGCTTTGTATCTGACTTCACAATTGATTGCCACTTCTTTGTGCACAACCCGTTTCTTAAGGGTGGGATGGTAAAACTGGCTTTCAAGATAAAGCTTAATTAGTTATAGGAATGGGTAAGGAAAAGCAATACCTATGAAGAGGAGTGTTATGGAGGATGGGTTGGGTACTAAAATAAACACAATAAGACCATAATTACTGCCACAAGTACAAATCTCTACAAGTCCAAAGTTTAAGATCTCATTTTCCATGCAGTTGTGGAAATCACCAACACTCTTAATTTACTACTTAAAAAACCTTTTGTACAGTATCTTTGGTTTCGTGAAGATTTCCTTGGTTTCGATCTGAACCGAATATCCTAATGGCCTAATAGTATTCACTCCCTTCTCAGTCGAGATTTTTATTTAGCCATAACTGTAAGAATCGTTTTACAACAATCATGATAGATGGACAACAGAGCATAAATTAAATAGTTTATAAGCACCACAAGCAACTACAGGGCGTATAGGTGGACAACAGAGCATAAATTAAATAGTTTATAAGCACCACAAGCAACTGGAGTGTGTATATACACCGCATTTTCTACTATATGCCAAATATTCATTCTACTCTGTACTAACTGCTACTCGCGCTTCCAAAGGCGAAGCACTCGTCTTTGGCAACCAGCAAACGGAGGGCTAAAACCTGTAGTTTTGAAGCAAGGGATGAGCGCGAAAGCCGTTGCACTTCCATACACACGCATACGTTTTCTTGCTGGGGTGGACACGGATTTCTCTCTAAAGGCGAAGAAAAAAAAGTGGGCAAACACTCGGCCCAGCGGGCGAACATGCCGGCTCCGCGCACCTGCTGACACCTTTCGAAGCAGTTTCACGTGTGAACCGAAGTTTGTTTTGTTTGCTTCCCTATAATTTGATACATGCCACCCTCCTATAAACAGGGTCATTATCTTGTCATTGGAGCAAAGCAATCAGGGCAATTCCTAAATTTCCAGCTGCCCGAAGACATGGTTCATCGTTAGTTCAAAGAAAGCTGCATTTTCTAAATATTTGGCATGGTACCGGACAATTTCTCAGGTTCATCCATCGATAGGACGATTTGTTTCCAAAATAAAGACACATACATGACAAAGGAAGCAAAACCTGTGTTGTGCGCATAAAAAAAGTGAATCCTCATATTTACAGGCCGATGAACAGGGAAACAGCTGGTCACACAGATCTAGCCCAATAACACTATATGGCCAAAAGGTCAAATGTAACACTATATAGCCAAGGTCAAATGGAAGAGATAGAAGGAGCACCTCTTGCGCTTGTAGTTGAGGACAACCCGCGGGTAGAAGTTGAAGGACCAGGCAAAGAAGGCGATCCACCCGATGACATGGTAGAGCACCTCCAGTCCCACCGAGTTCCACGACAACGACATCACCCGTGGAGCTCGAAACTCACCGTTGCTTTTATCGCTCACCGCTGCATCGCCTCTTGTGTCGCGTGTGATGGAGAAACGAGGGGAGGGATGTGATTACGGGAAGTTGTTATGGAAATCTTGGCGCAATTAACCACCCGCTGTCGCATGGATAATTCCAATAGGCATGATTCTGGAGTGGTTGTTGATACGTCCAAAACGTATCTATAATTTCTGCTTGCTCCATGCCTCTTTTGTGTGATATTGCTATGATATTTATGCACTTCCATACACTTTTGATCATATTTGGACTAACCTATTAACTCAATGCACCCCAGTGCCAGTTTCTGTTTTCTGCTGTTTTTGTATTTCAGGTTTTCCCATTACGTAAACTGCCAGAAAAATTCCGGGAAAAATATATAAAAAATCAGCGTTCCGGAAGCTTCCATGCGGCCAAAGTAGGGCCGGAGGGGGGCCACCAGGGCTCCAGGCGCCCTGGGGGCGCGGCCCCCCTCCTGGCCGCGCCGGGGGGGGGGGGAGCCTGGGCCCCCCAGGCCTCCGCTGATGCCCCCCTTTGGCATATATTTACACCGCGTCCCGAAACCCTCGAGGACGGAACCTTTTTTCGCGATCTCATCTCTGTTCCGCCGCCGCCGCGCTTCCAAGATCGGGAGCACCAGGAGAACTCTTCCCGGCACCCTGCCGGAGGGGAGGATCACCACCGGGAGCCTCTCCACCACCATGGACGCCTCCCGGATGAGTTGTGAGTAGTCTCCCTTGGAACATGGGTCCATGACCAGTAGCTATGTGATGTTCTCCTCCCCTCTTTGTTCTTCACCTATTAGACCTCGTGAGCTGCCCTACATGATCGAGGCACATATGTAATCCTTATGTTGTTGCTATGATGAGTTTGCTGGGATCCGATGGATTATGAGATTATGTTCAGATTGTGTTTGAGTAATATATTTGATTTACCTCTTTTATATTTATGTTCTTGAGTAATTCTTGCATGTTCTCCGTTGCTGTTTATTGCTTTGTCCAAGTAGTAGGTAGTAACTCCAAGAGGGAACGTTATGCTTGATTGTGGGTTCATGCCCCTCGATGACTAGCTTGAGTGACAGAAACATGAGTCTAGGGGATGTGATGTTGCCACAAGGGGGAAAACAACGGTGCTTGTACTCGCGGGTGCAAGGATTGTTTACTTTACGCAAAGTTCTTTTAATGCAGTTGTCTGTTGCTTTGAGTTTACACTATGGGTGGGACTCGCAACTTAATACCAGCGAGATGTTCTGGATAGATATCTCAAGGTGGATGATTAGTAGTAGATGCAGATGGATTTCGGTCTACTTGCCTTGGCGTACCGCCCATGCTTTTGAGCCTCTACCTTTCTTGCAGCATAGTTAGCATTGGTTTGCGCACATAATCCTGTCAATTGCCCAGCTGTAATTTGTTTACCTCGCTTAGCTGTTTTATTGTCTTTTGGGAGAGAGACATCACTAGTGAACATCATGGGACCCCGGTCCATATTACCATCACTGATCACATCCGCTATTTACTTTCTGTTTTTACTTATTAGTTGCAGTAATACCTATCACTATTACCTCTTGCGTTTGATCCTTTGTAAACGACAAGGCCGGAGGGATTGACAACATTTCTGTACTCGTTGGGAGCAAAGTTATTTGTATCTGTGTGCAGGTCCGGTCGATCGCTAGTTGCGCCGCTAGCAGTTGACACCTTCTTGTTGAACCATGGAGTCTCAGGGGACTTCGATCCTTGGTATCTTTGCCAAGGGAAAACTACCGCTACACTGCATCTCAAACCTTCCACTTGGGGTAACCAACGAGGGGCGAGAAGCCATCAAGCAAAGTTTTCTGGCGCTGTTTCCGGGGACTCCACTCTTCAAGATAGGGGAGTTGCACGCTATCTTTTACCTTTGCTTTTTAGTCTTGTTAGTTTACCTTTCAGTTTTTGCTTTAGTGTCTTCTATCGAAAATCACAAAAATAGTTATCTTGCTTGCTTGCTGCTATGGGTTCCACCGAGAACACCAAGTTGTGTGACTTCACTAGTCATAACAACGATGACTTTATTCTAGCACGCCTATCACTACACCTGCCACTTCAGCACCTTCTTATGAAATTAAACCTGCTTTACTGAACCTAGTTATGAAAGATCAATTCTCCGGTGCTGGAGAGGATGCTGCTTTACACTTAAACAATTTTGTTGAACTCTGTGATATGCAAAAGTACCAAGAAATAGATGGTAATATTGTTAAGCTTAAGCTTTTTCCTTTCTCCTTGAGAGGAGGAGCTAAAATTTGGTTTCAATCCTTGCCTAGAAATAGCATAGATTCTTGGGACAAGTGCAAGGATGCTTTTATTGGAAAGTACTATCCACCTGCTAAAATTATCCAACTAAGAAGTAACATAATGAATTTTAAACAATTGGATAATGAACACGTTGCCCAAGCTTGGGAACGCATGAAATCTCTTGTCAAGAACTGCCCTACTCATGGTTTGACTACTTGGATGGTTATCCAAACTTTTTATGCAGGCTTGAACTTTACCTCGCGGAACTTGCTAGATTCGGCCGCGGGAGGAACCTTTATGTCAACTACACTTGGTGCTGCCATGAAGCTTCTCGATGAGATGATGACCAATTATTCCCAATGGCACACCGAACGTGCTCCAACAGGTAGGAAGGTAAACTCTGTCGAGGAGATTTCCTCCCTAAATGAAAAAGTTGACTTGATCATGTCTCTACTTTCAAAGCAATCTTCTATTGATCCTCGTGATGTTCCTTTAAATTCTTTGATTGCTCAAGAACAAGTAGATGTGAACTTTATCTCTAGAAACAATTTCAATAACAATGCTTATAGGAGTAATTTTGGTAGCAATCCTAGACCGTTCCCCTCCAATTCCTATGGGAACAACAATGCTTATCCTAGCACCAAGAACTCCACTTCTGAACTTGAGATTATGCTTAAAGATTTCATCACTACCCAAAAAGCCTTCAATAAGAGTGTAGAAGAAAAACTGAACAAACTAGATGATCTCTCTTCGAAGGTAGACAATTTAGCCCATGAGGTAGAATTGCTTAAAATTAGAACTTCTCCTCTTAAGGAGAGGAAGGTCACTCCTATGAATGCTATTCAAGTGCAAATCAATGAAAACATTAGGATGTTGGCTAAACTTAAAGAGAGATGGGCTAGAGAAAAGGAGGAAGAAGATAGAATTAAGAACCTTCCTACCCACCACACTGTTGCTACTATCCAAGTTGTTGAGGATATCCAAACTCTTAGCACCCAATGCACTCCTGGTCCCATTGGACCTATTAATGGTGATGCTATGACCATAGAAACTACCAAACAAGTGAACCTAAAGGGCACCACTACCACTTTACTTGATAGTAGTGACCATGATTTTGATAATTGCACCCTTACCGAAGTTATTGATTTCCTTCACAAGATGTCTAGAGATCCCCGCACTAGCACACTTAACCTTGCCTTCACAGAGCATATCACTAATGCTCTCATCAAAGCTAGGGAGGAGAAACTTAGAGTAGAAGCCTCCATACCTAGAAAGCTAGAAGATGGTTGGGATCCTATGATTAAAATTAAGCTGAATAACTTCTCTTGCTATGCTTTATGTGATGTTAGAGCTAGTACCTCCGTTATGCCCAAAAGAATATATGATATGCTTAAATTGAAACCTTTTGATTCTTGTTCTTTTGGTGTTCGTCTTGTTGATTCTTCCATAAAGAAACCCTTGGGGAGGATCGACAATGTTCTTATCATTGTCAATGACAATTACGTTCCCGTTGATTTTACTATTATGGATATTGAATGTGAACCTTCTTGTCCAATTATTTTGGGACGCCCTTTTCTTCGCACCGTTGGTGCCATCATTGACATGAAAGAGGGGAATATAAAGTTCCAATTTCCTCTCAAGAAAGGGATGGAACACTTCCCTAGAAAGAAGATTAAGTTACCTTTTGAGTCCGTTATACGGGCTAGCTATTCTTTTACTCTTGATAAAACTGGATCTCTTTGCATTATGCCTAGCTTAAAGGCATGAAAGAAAGCGCTTTTGGGAGGCAGCCCACAATGAATAAAATTTTATTTTGCTTTTGTTGTGTCTTGATGTTTGTTACTACAGTAGCATCATCATTGTATCTTTACTTTTCAGCTTTGTGCCAAGTGTAGCCTCTGATTGCAAGAAAGTTCAAAAGTTGTGACGTGCTGTCCTGGAAACAGATTATGTCCTTGGACAGAAAAATTCGTATAAAATCACCAGATCATATTTTTGGTCTGAATATTTTCGACAGCGTGCTCTATACAATTGTCTTTTGGGCGTCTGTTCTGAGTTTTTTATTTGAGTTGCAGAAGTGCCCCGAAAAAATCATTTACTACCTGCTGGTCTGTTTTTCACAGATTCTGTCCTGTTTTGCCTTTCCTTCATTTTGCAAACCTTGAGCTTGCTTTTTCTTTGCAAAAACCTTTTGGCAATCTTGAGAAACAGTAGAACTTCAAGAATATCCTTATTTCCAGCAAGGAAAAAATATTTTATTATGGGTACTAACCTCGCTAATCAGATTATGATGAGTTATGTATGAAGGGAGTTTTCAAGTGTGCGAGGGAAGATGATAAAAAGATTCAGGAGTGTCAAACGCTCAAGCTTGGGGATGCCCCCATGCACCCCCAAGAAATATTCAAGAAGACTCAAGCGTCTAAGCTTGTGGATGCCCCGTGCATCCCCTTCTCCATCAACATTATCAGTTCGTCTTTCGTTCCACTATATTTTTATCACTTCATGTGTTATGTGTTATGCTTGGAGCGTCTTGCTTTTAGTTTCCCTTTTAGTTTTCTTTAGCTTTGCTTGCTGTTCATAACGAGTTGGAACTCAGCTTTATTTGTGTGGGAGAGAAACACGCTCCACTTCAACCTAGAACATAACATAGAATTTTCATGTCTATCTTTGATGTGTGTGTTCTTTGTCTTTCAATAGCTACTATCATGTTCAGCTCTTAGTTTTCATGCTTTACTTTTTGAAGAGCTTTTGTTTAGTTGGTCGCTGGAACTCTCTTTAGTTATCATGCTTATCTTATTAAGAGAGTTGGCTTCTGTTGCATTGGTTGATATGTCTATGATAAAAATGCCATGTGCATAATGGTGCTTAGTAGTTCATGTTTTCTTATGGTTAGTCTCAAATAGCTGGGGGGTTCTCAATGTGTTATTGGAATACCAACATGATTTGTTTGCCTATGATGTGGTATGGTTTAGTGATATCTTCCTCCGAGAATTTATTTTGATTGACTTGGCATATGCTCACGCATATTTAAGACTGTAAAGAAAGTCTATCAAGCCTTGATGATCTTTAATTTCTGAGTAGCGATATAACTTCCATGCCCGATTCAATGTTGCTTTGTCGCTCTGCATGATTATGACCGTCATTGCTCTTTTAGTTGGTCGCTCCCAGTCTTTTGCTAACCTTCGCCTGTACTAAGCGGACTGACTGCTTGCGCATCCAAAATCCTTTAAACCAGTTATGACATATGAGTCCACCATACCTTCCTATACATGGTATTTACCTGCCATTCCTAACGAAGACTTTCATGTACCATCTCGAAATTATTCAAAAAAAAGCATTTCTCTTTTGTGCCTTTGTTTTAGTTCATGAGGAAGTAGTAGTTAATTCATGATCTTTTTAAGTTGGACAAGCTTCACCCCGGGATTGCATGTCTAATGTGCAAACCCATAATACGAGAAGGAACTGGCATAGAGTGCGCCCGGCTCATTAAAAAATATACAACAAACAAACCCTCCTTCACGCTTTGTTCATGAGAAATCAGAAAACTTTGGCAGTGATAAACAAAGGAGATTAAGAGGATGTGATCGTCCTCATTCGGGAGCCGTTCCTCGAAACTTGTCCAGCTCAAGAAGTAATTGAGTTATCTGCTAGCATTCGTTGACGAAATATGCATATTCTAAAAAATAATTATTGCCTCTGTTTTTAAAACCAAGAGCTCTGGTACATGTTTAGTTTTTTTTTTCGACCACGGGTTTTCAACCTTGCCATCAAAAGCCACGGTTCGAGAGTCTCCACCTTCTTTAAAGCACCAACTATTGAGAGCATGATTGTCATTCTGAGTGTAATGTGCATTGTCCCAAAGTACCATTGTCTTTTGCATGATTATGATATCGTTTATTCTGAAATCATTGTATCTAGTCGTCACTTAAACCTTGGAGGTGCCCCTGCATTTATGTTTTGCTTCACTAAAGGGGGCAAGCGAGGTAACACTTTGTCATATTTGCACACCATGCTCACTACAAATCTATTGAGTGTTTCAGTATCATATTGTAAAACTTTCAGTTCTTCGTGATTTTCTCATGAGGCAACTTAATTATTACAGATTCATTGTCTCAGTAAGCACTTGTCATGTGACCGTGAAAAGTTCTTATATGGTTAATAGCATGTCACCACAGAAATTATGCTTGTTATCATTTACCTACTCGAGGACGAGCAGGAATTAAGCTTGGGGATGTTGATACGTCCAAAACGTATCTATAATTTCTGCTTGCTCCATGCCTCTTTTGTGTGATATTGCTATGATATTTATGCACTTCCACACAATTTTGATCATATTTGGACTAACCTATTAACTCAGTGCACCCCAGTGCCAGTTTCTGTTTTCTGCTGTTTTTGTATTTCAGGTTTTCCCATTACGTAAACTGCCAGAAAAATTCCGGGAAAAATATATAAAAAATCAGCATTCCGGAAGCTTCCTTGCAGCCAAAGTAGGGCCGGAGGGGGGCCACCAGGGCTCCAGGCGCCCTGGGGGCGCGACCCCCCTCCTGGCCGCGCCGGGGGGGCGCCTGGGCCCCCCAGGCCTCCGCTGATGCCCCCCTTTGGCATATATTTACACCACGTCCCGAAACCCTCGAGGACGGAACCTTTTTTCACGATCTCATCTCTGTTCCGCCGCCGCCGCGCTTCCAAGATCGGGAGCACCAGGAGAACTCTTCCCAGCACCCTGCCGGAGGGGAGGATCACCACCGGGAGCCTCTCCACCACCATGGACGCCTCCCGGATGAGTTGTGAGTAGTCTCCCTTGGACCATGGGTCCATGACCAGTAGCTATGTGATGTTCTCCTCCCCTCTTTGTTCTTCATTGATTAGACCTCGTGAGCTGCCCTACATGATCGAGGCACATATGTAATCCTTATGCTGTTGCTATGATGAGTTTGCTAGGATCCGATGGATTATGAGATTATGTTCAGATTGTGTTTGAGTAATATATTTGATTTACCTCTTTTATATTTATGTTCTTGAGTAATTCTTGCATGTTCTCCGTTGCTGTTTATTGCTTTGGCCAAGTAGTAGGTAGTAACTCCAAGAGGGAACGTTATGCTTGATTGTGGGTTCATGCCCCTCGATGACTAGCTTGAGTGACAGAAACATGAGTCTAGGGGATGTGCTGTTGCCACAAGGGGGAAAACAACGGTGCTTGTACTCGCGGGTGCAAGGATTGTTTACTTTACGCAAAGTTCTTTTAATGCAGTTGTCTGTTGCTTTGAGTTTACACTATGGGTGGGACTCGCAACTTAATACCAGCGAGATGTTCTGGATAGATATCTCAAGGTGGATGATTAGTAGTAGATGCAGATGGATTTCGGTCTACTTGCCTTGGCGTACCGCCCATGCTTTTGAGCCTCTACCTTTCTTGCAGCATAGTTAGCATTGGTTTGCGCACATAATCCTGTCAATTGCCCAGCTGTAATTTGTTTACCTCGCTTAGCTGTTTTATCGTCTTTTGGGAGAGAGACATCACTAGTGAACATCATGGGACCCCGGTCCATATTACCATCACTGATCACATCCGCTATTTACTTTCTGTTTTTACTTATTAGTTGCAGTAATACCTATCACTATTACCTCTTGCGTTTGATCCTTTGTAAACGATAAGGCCGGAGGGATTGACAACCTCTCTGTACTCGTTGGGAGCAAAGTTATTTGTATCTGTGTGCAGTTCCGGTCGATCGCTAGTTGCGCCGCTAGCAGTTGACAGCTTCTTGTTGAACCTTGGAGTCTCAGGGGAATTCGATTCTTGGTATCTTTGCCAAGGGAAAACTACCGCTACACTGCATCTCAAACCTTCCACTTGGGGTAACCAACGAGGGGCGAGAAGCTATTAGTTGTGCACGCTGCCGATATGAGGAAGGGGGTGGATCGAAACGGGAGTGGATCTGAGGAAGAGGAAGAGGATGATTCGGCGAGCGGCTCAGGGTCTCAACTCGCGAGGCATCTAGTGTATTAGATTTTGCGACGCACGGGAGCCTGTTATAGGCCCAGTAGGCCCAATTAAACCTGGAGCACCCAAAAAAACTGCCAGAGCAGCGGCCCGATGAGGTTAGCGCTTGTGTGAATCGGAACGAAGCCTCGACGTGGGATTAGGAGGAAATCGGACGGCCAAAAATGTCTAAAACTAAGATCGAACAGATACAGATGCTAATGGCCTGAGAGGGCTGGAAAAATGCACGGTTATAATGTATCTAAATGAGTAAGTTGAGGAATAGAAAACAAACTACGTGTAGCAGAGGGAACTCGAAGAACATTGGAAAGATGCAGTTTTCGAAAGTTGTGTGCAAGAAGGGAGGCCTGACCAACATGGGAGATGCGCATACCTGCTCCATTGGCCGTGTGCACCTGATCATGACCACGATATGGTTCCTGAGTGGAGAGCTTGCCCATCTCGCTGGTGAGGTGGTTTGTAGTTCCCGTGTTCATATACCACGTAGGATCAATGGAGTAGGACGGAGTGCACCCGTGCTCATGACTCGTTACCGCAGCAGCAGCCTGCTTATCATTCCATTTGCTATTGTTGCCCAGGACAAGGAAATCTTGCTTGAAGCGTCGATGATAGCGGGAGGTAATGTGGCGCTCAATACCACACAGCTGGCAGGCCCGCTGAGCGCCGCAACAGGGAAGACAAGCAACCGGCCGACTACCGCCGGTGATGGATGGTACCGCGCCCCACGGAGCCTGCTGAGGCGGGGCCGCCGGTTTTCCACCAAGTGGCGACGACTTCTGGGGTTTGCTGCGGGTCGCAGAGTTAGCGGAGACAAAACTCGGGGAGGCACGGCGCGCCTTGATGCGCTGTTCGCACCCAAGAAGGCACGCGTAGAGCTCACGTGGCGGATGTGGAGCCTCGCGACCATTGACATTCTCAATGAGATTATCATAGTCGTCATCAAGGCCATTGAGCACATGGGTGGTGTAGTCTTCATCACCAAGCGGCTGACCAATCGAGGCCAAAGTGTCGGCGAGACCAGTCATTTTGTTGAAGTAGTCCGCGATGATGAGGCCGTCAAGCATGGTCTCCCCCAACTCGGTGCGTATAGAGTGAGCACGCGCCTGAGATTGAGATGTGAAGCTACTGTGAAGCGCCGACCAAGCATCCTTAGACGTCGTGACGAAGATGACCAGCGACGACACGCTCGGAGTGAGCGACGACTGGATGGCGAAGAGGATTGCATGATCCTGGGCCACCCACACGTGATAAGCCAGATGATACGGCGGCGGGCACGGGATGGAGCCGTCAACGTACCCCTCCAAGTAGCGGCTTCAGAGAAGAGGCAACACTTGAGCCCGCCACGACAGGTAATTGTCCGGCGTGAGCTTCGCCGGAAGGAGGTACGAGAAATAAAACGACGATGGTGCCGTAGCAAGATCCTGTGTCGGTGGCGCGTAGAGACCCATCGATGGATCCATCTCCTGGTGCGGGGCGATCGCCAAAGGTGCGCCATAGCCAGGCACAACACCAGTGTACGAAGACGACGGGTAGGTGCCAGGAGCAGCTAGGGCATCACCGGTAGTCGCAACGAGGGCCCCAGGTGACAGAGGAGGCGCATCCCCGTAGGGCAGTGAAGGCGGCGGCGCCACATAGGGTTGAGGGTGTGATGACGCCGCGTAATGCTGCGAGGGCGACACGTAGTAGGGAGGTGCCGGCCAGGCGGACGACGGCGATGGCATGGCACCATGATACGTCTCCAACGTATCTACTTTTCCAAACCCGTTTCCCCTTGTTTTGGACTCTAACTTGCATGATTTGAATGGAACTAACCCGGAATGTCGCTGTTTTTAGCAGAATAGCCATGGTGTTGTTTTTGTGCAGAAATAAAAAGTTCTCGGAATCGCCTGAAAATCCACGGAGAATTATGTTGGAAAATATAAAAAATACCTCCAAGAAGATCCAGACCAGGGGGCCCACACCCTGTCCATGAGGGCGGGGGGGCGCCCCCCTAGGGCGCGCCCCCCGCCTCGTGGGCCCCCTGGTGCTCCACAGACGTATCCCCAGATCCTATATATTCACTTTTGGGGAGAAAAAATCAAGGAGAAAGAATTATCGCGTTTCACGAGACGGAGCCGCCGCCAAGCCCTAATCTCTCTCAGGAGGGCAGACATGGAGTCCGTTCGGGGCTCCGGAGAGTGGAGATCGTCGCCATCATCATCATCAACCTTCCTCCATCACCAATTCCATGATGCTCACCGCCGTGTGTGAGTAATTCCATCGTAGGCTTGCTGGACGGTGATGGGTTGGATGGGATCTATCATGTAATCGAGTTAGTTTTGTTAGGGTTTGATCCCTAGTATCCACTATGTTCTGAGATTGATGTTGCTATGACTTTGCTATGCTTAATGCTTGTCACTAGGGCCCGAGTGGCATGATTTCAGATCTGAACCTATTATGTTTTCATGAATATATGTGTGTTCTTGATCCTATCTTGCAAGTCTATAGTCACCTACTATGTGTCATGATCCGGCAACCCCGAAGTGACAATAATCGGGACCACTCCCGGTGATGACCATAGTTTGAGGAGTTCATGTATTCACTATGTGTTAATGCTTTGGGCCGGTACTCTATTAAAAGGAGGCCTTAATATCCCTTAGTTTCCAATAGGACCCCGCTGCCACGGGATGGTAGGATAAAAGATGTCATGCAAGTTCTTTTCCATAAGCATGTATGACTATATTTGAAATACATGCCTACATTACATTGATGAACTGGAGCTAGTTCTGTGTCACCCTAGGTTAGAACTTCTACATGATGAATTACATCCGACATAATTCCCCATCACCGATCCAATGCCTACGAGTTTTTCACATATTGCTTGTTGCTTATTTACTTTTCCGTTGCTACTATTATAAAAACTACAAAAACACTATCGTTACTTTTATTGCTGCTACCGCCACTATCATATTACTTTGCTACTAAACTATCTTGCTGAAGATACTAAGTTTCCAGGTGTGGTTGAATTGACAACTCAGCTACTAATACTTAAGAGTATTCTTTGGCTCCCCTTGTGTCAAATCAATAAATTTGGGTTGAATACTTACCCTCGAAATCTGTTGCGATCCCCTACACTTGTGGGTTATCAAGACTATTTTCTAGCGCCGTTGCCGGGGAGCATAGCTCTATTCTTTAAGTCACTTGGGATTTATATCTGCTGATCACTATGAAGAATTTGAAGGACTCAAAAACCTAGATCTTACCCTTAACTATGAGGGGAGGTAAGGAACTGCCATCTAGCTTTGCACTTTATTCTCCTTCTGTTATGAGTAAACTTGCGACACCTACTCCTGCTATTGAATCTGATATGTCATATTTTCTTGATGATGCTACTTCTGCTATGTATGATGAAACTACTTCTATGCTTGATACTGTGCCACTAGGTGAATTTCTAGATGAACAAATTGCTAAAGTTAGGGAGAATGCAAATATTGAAACTGATGATATTTATGAAAGTGATGATGAAGCTACTCCCAATAGATATGAATTGTCTGTTGTGCCTGAGGGTTATGTTATGGATGAAGAAACTTCTAGAGACTTTCTTGCTTGCAACGATAGATATGATCTTAAAAAGTTATTAGCTAAGTTGAAAGAAAAGTCCTTGAATGCTAGAATGAAACATGACCCTGCTTTTGCTACTTCACCTATCTGTGTTACTGATAAGGATTATGAATTCTCTGTTGATCCTAAGTTAATTACTTTGGTTGAATCTGATCCTTTCCATTGCTATGAGTCTGAAACTGTTGTGGCACATCTTACTAAGTTGAATGATATAGCCACCCTGTTTACCAATGATGAAAAGATTCGCTACTACTATATGCTTAAGTTATTTCCTTTCTCGTTATAGGGTGATGCTAAGAATTGGTTTATTTCTCTTGATCCTGGTTGTGTGCGTAGTCCCCAGGATATGATGTATTACTTCTCTGCAAAATATTTTTCCGCTCATAAGAAACAAGCTGCCTTGTGGGAAATATATAACTTTGTGCAAATTGAAGAAGAGAGTCTCCCACAAGCTTGGGGGAGGCTTCTCCAATTACTTAATGCTTTGCCTGATCATCCTCTTGAGATGTATGATATACTTGATGTCTTTTATAATGGACTAACTGATTCTTACAAAGACCACCTGGATAGTTGTGCTGGTTGTGTTTCCAGGCAAAGAACAGTTGAACAAGCTGAATTACTATTGAATAATATGCTGGCCAATGAAAATAATTGGACACTCCCTGAACCAGCCCCTAAGCCAAGCCCAAAGAAAACAGGTGTTCTATTTCTCAGTCCTAAAGATATGCAAGAGGCAAAGAAATCTATGAAAGAAAAAGGTATTAAAGCTGAAGATGTTAAGAATTTACCACCTATTGAAGAAATACATGGTCTTGATAACCCGACACAGGTAGTAAAGGTAAATTCTCTTTATAGATTTGATGAAGGTGATATTCCTCGTTATAAGTCTGCTAGCCAATGCTTAGATGGGTTTGACAATTTTATTGTGAAACAAGAAAACTTCAAAGCTTATGTTGGTAGACAATTGCAACACAATGCTTATATGATTGAACGCTTGAGTGATTATCTGTCTAGAGCTAAAGGTGAACTCAAACTTATTAGTATACATGCTTCTATGGTCACCACTCAAGTAGAACAAGTACTTAAGGCTCAGAATGATTTGCTCAATGAATTAAATAGTAAGAATAATGACTATGCTGTTAGAGTTGCTACTAGAGGTGGTAAAATGACTCAGGAACCTCTGTATCCTGAAGGCCATCCTAAGAGGATTGAGCAAGATTCTCAGAGAGCTAATTTAGATGCACCTAGTTCTTCTAAGAAGAAGAAAAAGAAAAAATGATAGAACTTTGCATGCTTCTAGTGAACCTGTAGCTGACACACCTGAGAATCCCAATGATATATCAGTTTCTGATGCTGAGACACAATCTGGTAATGAACATGAACCTAGTGATAATATTAGTGATGATGTTCATGATAATGCTCAACCTAGCAATGACAATGATGTAGAGATTGTACCTGCTGTTGATCTTGATAACCCACAATCAAAGAATCAACGTTATGATAAGAGAGACTTTGTTGCTCGGAAGCATGGTAGGGAAAGAGAACCATGGGTTGAGCAACCCATGCCTTTTCTTCCGAAACCGTCCAAGAAAAAAGATGATGAGGATTTTGAGTGCTTTGCTAAAATGATTAGACCTATCTTTTTGCGTATGCGTTTGACTGGTGTGCTTAAAACAAATCCTTATGCTAAGTATATGAAAGACATTATTACCAACAAAAGAAAAATACATGAAGTAGAAATTTCCACCATGCTTGCCAATTACACTTTTAAGGGTGGAATGCCTAAGAAATTAGGAGATCCAGGAGTACCTACTATACCTTGCTTCATTAAGAAAAACTATGTTAAAACTGCCTTATGTGATCTTGGAGCCGGTGTTAGTGTCATGCCTCTCTCTTTATATCGTAGACTTGACTTGAGTAAGTTGACACCTACTGAAATATCTTTGCAGATGTCTGATAAATTAACTGCTATACATGTCGGTATTTGTGAGGATGTGCCTGTTGTAGTTGCAAATGTTACTATTCTAACGGACTTTGTTATACTTGATATTTCCGAGGACGATAGTATGTCTATTATTCTTGGAAGACCCTTTTTGAATACTGCAGGGGCTGTTATTGATTGCAACAAAGGCAATGCCACTTTTCATCTCAATGGTAATGAGCATACGGTACACTTCCCGAGGAAACAACCTCAGGTCCACAGTATCAATTATATTGGAAAAAATTCAACTATCACTATTGGAGGTTTTGAGTTTCCAATTCCTACTTTTAAGAAGACATATGGCATCCTTATTGTTGGGGACATACATATCCCCATTGAGGTAACCTAGTGTTATTCGAAAATTCTCCGGTTTCATGTTACTCGGAAAGAGTTTATTAACAAGGCATGATCAACCTTGTTAATGGATTCCTTTTGATGAGCATGGGATAGGTGAATCTAGACAGCACAAACCTTCTGTACCCTCCTTTTACTTTATGTTAATTAGGATAAATAAAAGAAAAATAGTATTTTCTGTTTGTTTCTAGACTTATCCGTGCACTAAAAATTACCCCGAAAATAAAAGTTCTCCAAATGCCATGAAAATGAAATATGATTTTTTTTCTAGAATATTTGAAAAAATATGGCACAGAACACACAGCGAGGGAAGCCAGCACCTGGCCACGAGGGTCCAGGGTGCGCCCCCTGCCAGGGCGCGCCCCCTGCCTCGTGGGCCCCATGTGGCCCCCCTCCACTTATTCCTGCACCCATGCTCTTCTTCTTCCTCCCAAAAAAATCACCAACCAACTCAAACCCGAGTTCTAGCTCATCTTGCTGCCATTTTTGATCTCCTTGCTCAAAGCACCACCAAACTCTTTGGGGAGATTGTTCCTTGGTATGTGACTCCTCCATTGGTCCAATTAGTTTTTGTTCTAGTGCTTTATTTATTGCAAATTTATGCTGGTGTGGTGACCTTGTTCTTGAGCTTGCATGTCAATTTTTTTGGTTCCAAGTAGTTCTAATGCATGATATAGTCTCTAGGCACTTATAGGAGTTGTTGCTATCAATCTTATTTAGTTTGGTTAACTTTTATTTTGAGTTACTAAAAATGTCAGAAATTTTTAGAAAAGGAAAATGATAAAGAGATTGTTGAGGGGCTCCTCCAGCAAGAGCTCAGAGGAGAAGAAGAAAGAAGAAAATAAGAAGCCCAAGTATAATATCCCTCGCATGGCGGAACTTCGACCGTGCGAATGGCCTTGTAATGATTTCATGATGTCCGCCGGGATTTACGAAGACTTTTATTGGTTGGCAAATAATGCAGGCCTCACCGACTTCCTCCACGACCAGAAAGAACAGTATCTCTTACTCACCAATATTTTCACGCAAAGTTTTCATTTTCATGCTAAGAAAACACCACCTACGGTGGAGTTTCGTTTATATGATGTGATCAAGGAGATATCACTCTTACATTTTTGTGAAATATGCAAGGTACCCTTTGGAGGTAGACTTGATGAACCACGTCGTGAAGACATTGAAGGGTTCATTGATATGATAGCTGTTGGGGAAACTAGACAAGTCTCAGGGGCAAGAATCACTAGTATACACTTCCCTGTTCTGTGCTACTTTGCTTTATTTGCTAGTAGATATTTAATTGGTCGCGGGAACAGCGGGAATCTTAGTGCCCCTGATATTGTCATTTTACGCCATGCTCTGTTTCAAGACACAACTTTTAGCTTGGGCGCCGGCATTGCTAAACGACTGAGTCTGAACCGCTCAAAGGGGCCCGTCTTTGGAGGCATCTTTGCTTCTCGCCTTGCTGAACATTTTAGAATACCTATTAGGCATCATGAGAAGGAAGAAAAATTGCTTGCCCCTATTTATCTAGACTACAAGAGCATGGTAGCTCATGATTTTATCGTTAAAGACAAGAATAGGTTACTTAATTATAAATTAAGGTTTGATGAAATATACTGTGAAATTTTTACCTTGCCTGCACCATCTTTGTTTGATCTGTCCACATGCATATACCTCATTACATCAGATGCCTTCTACAAGTACCAAGGCCAGGCACAAGCTTCATAGCCAGAGCCAGTGCCACCACTTGATCCCTATCGTCAGTCTGTTTATGGGTGGGAGCTGGATGAGCTCGCCAACCAGTGGCACCCAGAGGATACATCTCAGTACACTGGAGGGAGTTGCTTCGATCCGTGTCCATAGACCAACTTAGGCCAAAAGCCTAAGCTTGGGGGAGTACGTGTTTCTCACCGACTTTACATTCATGTTCCCACACTTATTCTAGTTGTCGGTGCTCACACTCTTTCACTGTACCATCCATGCTTAGTTTCAATTCTTTTTCTCGTGTGCTAGAAAAAACCGGAAAAACAAAAAAAGTATTAGTTGTAACTTCTAGCTAGTTTACTATCCTTGCTTGTAGTAGTAGTTAAAAAATGAAAACCCAAAAAGATTTCCCGTTCTTCTTTTGCTTGTTGGGAGCTTTCCCGTGTAAATAGTTTCTTTTCTTTTCTTTGGGGGACAAGAGTAGAAGACCATGATTGAAAATGCTTAGTGGCTCTCATATGCTTTATTGTTGATTTAACCTTGAGCCATATTACCTTGTCTCCTCTCTTGTGTTAAATGTCTGCAGATTCCAGCTTAGTCCAATGCACGTGCACTATTATTATTTTCCACACCGTTCAGTCGTGCGAGTGAAAGGCAATAAGGATGATATATGATGAACTAATTGAGATGAGAAAAGCTGGTATGAACTCGACCTCTCTTGTTTTTGTAAATATGATGGTTCATCGTTCCTGATTCTGCTTGTTATGAAAGAAACATGCTTGCAATGACAATTAGAGATCATAGCTGCTTATGCCATGCTTAATTAGCTGAGAGTTTATAATGGTTTATCTTGCGTGCCAACATGATATTAAAATGGTTGTGATGTGGTAAGATGAGATGGTATCCTCCTTTGAATGATTTAAGTGATCTAACTTGGCACATGTTCACGCATGTAGTTGAAACAAATCAACATAGCCTTTACGATATTTATGTTCATGGTGATTTATATCCTACTCATGCTTGCATTCATTGTTGATTAATTTTAATGCATATTCATGACCGTTGTTGCTTTCTAGCTGGTCGCTTTCCAGTCTCTTTCTAGCCTTCACCTGTACTAAGCGGGAATACTGCTTGTGCATCCACTTCCATAAACCCCAAA
This sequence comes from Secale cereale, assembly GCA_902687465.1. Taxonomy (NCBI): domain Eukaryota; kingdom Viridiplantae; phylum Streptophyta; class Magnoliopsida; order Poales; family Poaceae; genus Secale; species Secale cereale. Next base: position 208,500,319 of record LR738711.1, read on the forward strand.
GTTATTCCAATGAGTCCACCATACCTTCCTATATGCGGTATTTACCTGTCGTTCCAAGTAAATTTGTATGTGCCAAACTCTAAACCTCCAAATGAAATTCTATTTTGTATGCTTGAACAACTCATGTATCAACTAGGGCTGTCTATATCTTCCATGCTAGGTGGGTTATTCTCATGATGAGTGGACTCCGCTCATCATTCATGGGAAAATGGCTGGTAACCGGGATGCCCAGTCCCATGCTCAAAATCATAATAATTAGACAAAACTCCCCCAGGGTTGTTGCTGGTTTGGACGGTACCCGTTGTTTCGGGCTAGCCGTGGAGTGTGCTTGTTGGTGGTTGGGGGAGTATAAACTTTACCATTCTGTTTGGGAACCGCCTATAATGTGCGTAGCATGAGAGATATCGAGATTCTTGGTTGTTATGTTGACAATGAAAGTATACCGCTCAAAATGTTATTCATCTCTATTTAAAAATCAAGCTCTGGCACCTCTACAAATCACTGCTTCCCTCTGCGAAGGGCCTATCTATTTGCTTTTATGCAGAGTCATCATCCTCTTATAAAGAGCACCAGTAGGAGAGCACCTCTGTCATTTGCATGTATTACTATTAATTTGCATTGAGTATGAGCATGACTGGATCTCTTTTACCATGAATTACAATGTCTAGTCAGTCCTTGATCTTTAAAGGTGCTTTGCATTTATGTTTTGCTGTCTCAGAAAGGGCTAGCGAGATACCAACTTGTTATATCATATCATGATTGTTTTGAGAAAGTGTTGTCATCCGAGGTTTATTATTATTGCTCGCTAGTAGATTATGCCATTGATGTGAGTAGTCTTGAGACCTGCAAGTTATCGTGAATGAGGTTAGTTCATGATCTTGTTGAAAACCTGAATGATGGCTTACATATTTACAACATCAAGAGCAGACAGAGTTTGTCAAAGTTTTTCTTTTTCACTTTCAGTTTATCAACTGAATTGCTTGAGGACAAGCAAATGTTTAAGCTTGGGGGAGTTGATACGTCTCCAACGTATCTACTTTTCCAAACCCTTCCGCCCTTGTTTTGGACTCTAACTTGCATGATTTGAATGGAGCTAACCCGGACTGACGCTGTTTTCAGCAGAACTGCCGTGGTGTTGTTTTTGTGCAGAAATAAAAAGTTCTCGGAATCGCCTGAAAATCCACGGAGAATTATTTTGGAAAATATAAAAAATACCTGCAAGAAGATCCAGACTAGGGGGCCCACACCCTATCCACGAGGGCGGGGGGCGCGCCCCCCTAGGGCGCGCCCCCTGCCTCGTGGGCCCCTTGGTGCCCCACCGACGTTTCCCCAGATCCTATATATTCACTTTCGGGGAGAAAAAAATCAAGGAGAAATAATTACCGCGTTTCACGAGATGGAGCCGCCGCCAAGCCCTAATCTCTCTCGGGAGGGCTGCTCTGGAGTCCGTTCGGGGCTCCGGAGAGTGGAGATTGGCGCCATCGTCATCATCAACCTTCCTCAATCACCAATTCCATGATGCTCACCGCCGTGCATGAGTAATTCCATCGTAGGCTTGCTGGATGGTGATGGGTTGGATGGGATCTATCATGTAATCGAGTTAGTTTTGTTAGGATTTGATCCCTAGTATCCACTATGTTCTGAGATTGATGTTGCTATGACTTTGCTATGCTTAATGCTTGTCACTAGGGCCCGATTGGCATGATTTAAGATCTGAACCTATTATGTTTTCATGAATATATGTGTGTTCTTGATTTAATCTTGCAAGTCTATAGTCACCTACTATGTGTTATGATCCGGCAACCCCGAAGTGACAATAATCGGCTCCCGGTGATGACCATAGTTTGAGGAGTTCATGTATTCACTATGTGTTAATGCTTTAGTCCGGTACTCTATTAAAAGGAGGCTTTAATATCCCTTAGTTTCCAATAGGACCCCGCTGCCACGGGAGGGTAGGACAAAAGATGTCATGCAAGTTCTATTTCATAAGCACGTATGACTATATTCGGAATACATGCCTACATTACATTGATGAACTGGAGCTAGTTCTGTGTCACCCTAGGTTATAACTTCTACATGATGAATTGCATCCGACATAATTCCCCATCACCGATCCAATGCCTATGAGCTTTTCACATATTGCTTGTTGCTTATTTACTTTTCCGTTGCTACTATTATAAAAACTACAAAAACACCATCGTTACTTTTATTGCTGCTACCGCCACTATCATATTACTTTGCTACTAAACTATCTTGCTGCAGATACTAAGTTTCCAGGTGTGGTTGAATTGACAACTCAGCTGCTAATACTTAAGAGTATTCTTTGGCTCCCCTTGTGTCGAATTAATAAATTTGGGTTGAATACTTTACCCTCGAAAACTGTTGCAATCCACTACACTTGTGGGTTATCACACCATATGATGATGCAGGGTCGCCATACCACGGAGGACCGTAGACCGACGCCGAGACAAAGTATGGGTGTGAGGCGCCGTAGGTCGATGCAGGGGCGGCGCCATATGCGGGCGGCGGTCCACGGTACGACGGCGGCGCAACGGCGTTGGTCGAGGAAGATGGGCCGCCGGAGGAGACCGGCGGAGGCAGATCGCCTTGCCCACCCGATCTGATCTGAGAACCCGAAGGGACTCCACCAGGAGGCTGGGTATGCCACCAGGCCGCAGCTAGGGGGCGAGAGGAAAGGAATGTCAATGAGGGGGCGACGGCAGGGGCCAACGCATGAGCCGCCGCAGCGACAACGGGAGCGAGCGCGGCGGCGGCGGTGGGTGCAGCGGAAGACAACGCAACCCTAATCTGATACCATGTAAAACGTATGTTTTGGGAAACTGCTCGACACCCTAAACAGAGTGTGGCTATCTCATTACATAAAGGTACCAAAGAGTACAATACAAGGTGTATACAAAGTCTACGTATATACAGTCTAACAAATGAAAACAGCATGCTTTATGCCGCAACTTATAAACAACCGAAATCTTACAAGCAGGAAGGAACTAGCTAGCTTGCACAACTTTTCCTAAAAAAAGGCTAACTAGCACAACTGTTTTATTGATCATCATACAGACAGACATGACTTAAGAAACTTTACAGAACCAAATATCAGCAACTAACATAATTAAGCACAACCACAACGTTACAGTAATAAAATACAGAAGGAACTTAGCGCACAAACTTAGCAAGAGCTACTAGCATGTAGATGCAGAAACCAGACTTCTACTTCATGAACCCCTGAGCCATCTTCATGAAGCCGCCGCCGCCGCCGCCGCTCTCCTTCTCCTCCTCGCCACTCTTCTTCCCCGAAAGCGACGCAGCCCCCTTCATGACGTCGTCGAGACCGAACCCATCGGACGATTTCCCTTCCTCCGCGGCAGGTGCAGGCGCAGGCGCTGCCTCCTTGGGTGCATCCGGCTTCGGTGCGTCAGCGGCAGCAGGTGCGTCGGTTTTCTCCTTCTCGGTGCCGCCGGAGCTGTACTGTTTCAGGTATCCCTCGGCCTTCTCCAGGTACTGCCCCACCGGCTTGTCCTCCAGCTTGCCGTACTTGGCGGCGGAGTCCAGCATCTCGGCGGAGGCGGCGGCTACCTTTTCCTTGTCGATGCCCTCCACGCTCTTCTGCTCGTAGGCCGTCTTGGCGGCCTCCGCGACCAGCTTGCTGCTGGACATCAGGTCCCCGGACGAGTTCTTCTCACCCTCCATTGGAGCTTAGGTGCGGGTAGCAAAAATCTTTTGTGGCTTAAGAGTAGTGAGGTTAGTAGCAGAGGGAGTGAAGAGGATATATGCTAGGGATGCCATTTTATAGGTGGAGGAAGATGTAGATGGCGTCGGCAACAGAAGGGAAAGCTACTTGTGTGGTTGAGTAACTTGAGTTTAGTACTAGTGGAAAAGAAAATATCTTCAGATGATAATAAGACAGGCAGGGGAAGAGAAATTTTTACCCAAGTAAAATAGAGTAGTAAATTTGAGTGTTGTAGAAAAATAGTATAGTTTTTTTCGAAACAAATGGTTATTTCTAAGAGCTTTGTGGATAAAAAGCTATTTTAAAATGTATAGTGTAAAGTACTCCCTCTGTAAACTAATATAAGAGCGTTTAGAATAGTGATCTAAACACTTTTATATTAGTTTACAGAGGGAGTACTGCTTAAAAATTCCTATCAAACTTACTGGAGTACAAATAAAACAAACAACACAGAAAAGGTTCTTGAGATTTTGATCCTCCAAATTCTATAACAATCCACTGTAAAGGTACTTGAACTAAGAGCAGGCTGCCAGTGTTAATGTGCATCTGTCCCTTTTTTTTAGTGCTTGACTGTGAAGAACCGCAGTCACGAAATGAATTTTGTTCTCACAAATCTCAGTGGATAACCTCTTTAAGATAAAGTGGCAGATATGGAATCAGCCAAAGCTCTTGTGGTCACAATCGCAAGTGGATTTATGCAAAAATAAAAATGAATGGAAGTAGCCAATACGGTGGAGATACGTGTCCTCTTGCATTGAAAGTGATAATTACCTGCTGAACAGGGAAGATGTCCAGGGATCCCAGATGTCGACTGTCGGCAGAAGCACCACCGACGCTTGCGAACGGCTGAAACGGGTGACACGTATTCCTGGTACGGGCACCCCCCGCCAGGGAAAATATCAGATTTATAATAAGTAGCAAGTGTCACTCTTGCTTCCATGCTAACAGATTTAAAAAGATTTATTAAAAGGTATAGAAAATTCAGAAAAAAGGTTAATGTTAACCACACATGTGTCCACAGCTTCTAAAATGTCTGGTGAATTCTGGCACCGCCGAGCTACTCAAATGCCCCTTGTGGGTCACTTCTCTTTCACTCCTCTTCTGCCCCCTCTTGCTTTGCATCTGCATCGACGTCCTTGTCCGACGCCACCATTGTACCTCTTTGACATCCGTCCAGACATTGCCGAACGTCCGCAGCCCTCATCCGTGCGCCCGTCTGCCTTGAACTATGTCGTCGTCCACACAGGATCCATCTGTAGTTAGGTACCCTCCGCCCCCAACCAATGTCGTCCAAGAGGACACCATGCCCCGCAGGTGTTCGGTCAAATGCCATCGAGATATTTTGTTGAACTTATCGTTGATTTCTCGAGTAACCACGATGGCGGGGTACTCGTTGATGGAGAATGAATTGCTATGCAATGCGTGGGAGGTTGTATCTACGAACTTTGTAGGCAGGAGGCAAGTGCGCTCGTCGTTTTGGCAAAACGTGCATGCTTCATTTCATGAGCAGAAGTACTTCGCACCATACGACTTGCACATGATCCATGATCATAATGTGAAGTCGCTAACACATCGGTGGTACATAATCTCCAACTTTGTTATGAAGTTTTGCAGTGCAGTTGCATGAGTGGAAATAATGTGTCCATCGGGCTTGTCAATCATGGAGATCATATGTTTTGCTTCTTATTGCTCTACATGTTGATCAATTCATTGATTCACTCAATGCCGCAACTTGACAATCATCACGTTGTATAGCCTGGTCGTGCTGTCGTGATGTACTACAGAACCGAGGGCAGCCATTTACATTCATGCATTATTGGATGAAGCTCAAGGGGCACAATGTGTGGAAGGATATGTGTAGATTTTGACACAAGTATCATTGAATTTGAAATCGATGAATTGAAAAACATGTTGAACATTCATTTATCTGACATGTAATATTACATTTGAACTATTATCGTACTAGCGATATTTGCAAGCGGTTTATGGATGAATTGTGTTATTTTGCGTGTTGCGGACTTAAAGGAAAAAACAAACATTAGAGCAACTCTAGCAGACCCTGCAAACCGCGCGGACCCGCAAAATCCCGACAACTATACGGGCTCGACCCATTTTTTTGGTCAGAACAAAGCCCGTATACTCGTCCGACGCGTAAAACTTTTTAAGGTGGCCCGCAAACTGCCCACCCCCCGACGCAGTATATCTACGGGTTCGCGACGCAGATACGGTTGAAACCCTATCCCTCCGCCACTGCGATTACCCCAATCCCCTTTCTATTTCTCACCGTTGGTGAGTCCAATCCCGCTGCCAAACGCCACCATGTGGGGGTGGAATATGGAGTTCCGGCCGTAGCTCCGACAAGAGGGACGACTCCGAGCGCCAGCGTTGTGTCCGAGCAGACTGTGACGCCCGGATAGTTAAGCTACAGTAACCCTGCTAATAATGCCACGTCACCACGATCACTGTTGCTAATCTCGTGTTAGTTCGAAACCGATCCAAATTAAAATTTGAATTAAAAGAAAACAACAAAAGTTTTCAAACATTAAAACTAAAATGTTCGGGATGTGTCAAATAAATCATAAGGAATTATGGTGGAGAATCCTTATTTTTATAAGATAATTAAATGCACCAAGATGATTGAAAACAACAGACAAAACAATTAAGTAAATGCCTTTGGTATTTTATAAAATATTAAACTATTTTATTTAGTTGCCCAAATTTATGTGGCAGTGGTATATTTATTAATACCAAATTAGAAACTAGTTTTGTAGATTATCTAAGCTAAAATAATGCGAAGGTAAAATTAAATAGAAAACAGAAAAATAAAAGCAAAACAAAAAAAAGGG
>LR738711.1:208518875-208661791 GCA_902687465.1 Secale cereale
TTGTAAATGATTTTTCATCTAAGTAATTCTTTCGGTGTCAATAAATTTGATCCCTTGCAGTTACGGTTCCGACCATGCTGTCCTTATTCAATATATCGGGAATAAATCCATTCCAGGCCTCGTCAATTTTTGACAAGGTTAAAGTATCTACTGTCATAGGTCAATGACCTAGTTCAACTCCTATCGTGTTCTACCTTCGAGTTTTACCCTCTGATATCTCGAGGATATCATGCCTTTGCACCACACCTTTTGAACTTTTGATGACGTAATACCATTGCTTGTCGTAGTCACTCTACGGGTTCTAGGTTGCCGTCAACCGAGGACACCGTTTAGTAAATTAATTCCGCTCGAAAAATTCAACACCCCTAGATGTTACTAGGAAATTTTTAAACTCAATCTGGTTTTATTCCTAGACTATCGGGTACATCCCTTGTCTAGCTATCTTTGACTGTGCTACCGCGTCCTTCTTTGGTGCACGAATTCTTCAAAGATTGAGCACAACTTACGTCGAGCTTTCAACATCTGGTTGCTTGTTCAGTAAGGCAACTTTGATTCCGAGCTTGCATCTTTTATATTGAACCCATAACTTGCCATTTCGTCATTCCCTTGCTTGTTGCCGTTGCTGTGTGACGGCATCCTCTTGAAACCTCCCGACAAATGTGTCGGATCACCTTCAACACTTTGACTTCTTCTGAGATGTCAACTGTGTTCGTGATGAGAAATCCCCTCCTTGCCCTCGATGATTTTTATTATCATCGACAACACCCTTGACTTCCTTTCATCACGAACTTGTCCACATTTTAAATACAACTTGCTCTCCAGCTAGTGTTGTGTTCTGCCTTGAAGTATTAATGTCTTTTATGTCGAGAATGTTGTGGGAATTGCTCCACCTCTTAGAAATTCTCGGTACGATGATACTTCTCACCATCACCATTCGTCCTTGGTCCCCGTGTTGTTTTTAACCGGGATACCAATATGCTAACGATGCTGCTTGAATTATGTACTTCTAAAATCCCTATTGCTTTGAAGTTAACGATCGACAGTTCGTTCTTAGACTGTTGGTTATTGAATCATCACTCTAACATTGATCTTGCTGCCTAAGGTCATATTCCGAGCACACCTTTCACCTAATGATTAATGGTGTATGTTTTTCTCGAGCATACAACATTATATCATATGAATTGATAAGTGTCCTCTTCTTGTTCACATTATTGTGGAAATCCATCCGTTTGGAATTCTCGGTGAATTTTCGCTGAGCCCATCAGCCACCTCCTCATCCTATCCTTGGTTAAATGATGAACTATTGTTTTGGGAAACCGCTCCCATAGTTCATTTCTCGAGAATCTTGCACTCTTCTTCTCGAACATCCCGAGTCTGAGGTAAAATGACACCAATCGGATCTGAATCTCGGTCAGATATGATGGTTGGAACAACTTTCCAGTAGTTATAATATTGGTCCTTTGATGACTCGGTAATATGATGTCATGCCTAGCACCCCTGCTGGAGGACCTATTATTATAATCTCTTTTGCAAGGATAACCATTCTTCCAGGAGGAAATTATAAGACTTATTCTATTAGTTGTTCCTGATGAATCCTTTGTGTATCCAAGTCCGACCTTTGCTTCAAGACCATACCAATGCTATCTCGAAGCATGTCTTATGGTACTCCGATTTTCGACAAGGGCATTCGAAGCCCAATGCTAAATGTTTCTTGGTCAGTTATCCAAACACCGTTGTATGGGTAACATCTTGATTAATACTTGCCCCGCTATCTGAATGGTTGGGTACTTGCTCTCCTACCCTGTATGACTTGTTCTTCTTGCCAATGGGAAGGATATACTCCTAATAATTGTGTGTAATCACAATTTTCCTTTCCATTTGTTTGTTTAACCTTTCCTTGATCTACATATAATCTAGGCAGTAATAATTCTCTGCTTATGTAAACACCTTGTTGTACAACTCTGTCAGTAAGACCCTGGATAACATTCCGGTAACCACCGATGGACGAGAACTTTGACTAGGGGTTCGCCTCGTTACAACGGGCAAGAAAATGGCTCTCTTCGATCCCCGTCCTTGGTTCCGACATTGTTGCCAACATAGCTGACAAGCTATCCACTGACATGCCTCCCTGTCGTGGCTGTGCAAGATGTCACCACCCTTTCTACTTTCAACCCACATGGTGGGCCCATAACCCACAGGTCCACTGGATCGAAACCTGACTCTCCTGTACAACCCTGATTCTAATGTGTTCTTTGCACTTGGCTTCGTATGTGATTCAGGAGCTACATTATATCATGTTTCATCATGGTATCAAACACCATATTATTCTCGTTGATCAGGACCAAATTCCAGCTTTTGGTTAGGCATCGAATGACTGCCTACCCGATTGAAACTTTGGTACCATCACTTATTGTTCTCAATGCATTCACTGAAATACTACTCGTATGGTATTTCGTGTTCCACTTTCTGAATTCGCCGTCGGATGCACATACTTCGTAGAGATACGTTCCTCCAAAGTTTCCCCCCTATTCGTTTCGTAGGACGATGGAGATCCCGAAGAAAGGTTGACGACGTGATCACGATGACTTGAAGCAGAAAAATGAAGACATCAACGCAAGGGATGAACCTCTTCGAAAGGGCAGCCAAGACCGAGAAGACTCGTTAGGTTTTCGCTACCAGCACTCCCCCCCCTACTCCACTGCTTAAATCTCGGGACGAGATTTCTTGTAGTGGAGGAGAATTGTGACGCCCGGATAGTTAAGCTACAGTAACCCTGCTAATAATGCCACGTCACCACGATCACTGTTGCTAATCTCGTGTTAGTTCGAAACCGATCCAAATTAAAATTTGAATTAAAAGAAAACAACAAAAGTTTTCAAACATTAAAACTAAAATGTTCGGGATGTGTCAAATAAATCATAAGGAATTATGGTGGAGAATCCTTATTTTTATAAGATAATTAAATGCACCAAGATGATTGAAAACAACAGACAAAACAATTAAGTAAATGCCTTTGGTATTTTATAAAATATTAAACTATTTTATTTAGTTGCCCAAATTTATGTGGCAGTGGTATATTTATTAATACCAAATTAGAAACTAGTTTTGTAGATTATCTAAGCTAAAATAATGCGAAGGTAAAATTAAATAGAAAACAGAAAAATAAAAGCAAAACAAAAAAAGGGAAAATAAAAGGAGCCTCCTCCCCATCCCTGGGCCTCGGCCACGAGGCCATCAGCCAGGCCGGCCCAACTGGCCCACCCCAGCCCCCTATACCCCCACCCCCACCAGTGGGGGAAAATATCTCCCCTCCCCCACGTCGCCACTTCCCCGCTCCTCCCCCGACCCTCTGGATCGGGATCGAGCGCCCGCGCCGCTCTCTGCCCGACGGCTCGCCGTCGTCGCCCGCGGCACCACCGCCGCCCCGCCTCTACCTCGTCGGCGCCACTTCCCCGCCGGCCCCTTCGGCCCTCGCCGCCCCCTCTTCCCTCCAGCGCCCGTGAGCCTCCTCCTTCGCCTCTCCTCCTCTCTGTCGCCGTGGCCTCGCCACTATCGTCACCGGCCATCGCGCCGCTCGTGTTTGCGGCTGCTGCTGCCCCCACTGCGCTCCGCCCTCGCCGCTGCTGCTAGCGCGCCGCCGCCGCTGGCTCCATTGCTGCTGCTAACCCCGCGCGCAGCTTCGCCCCTCGATCGCCCATTTCGCCGGCGCCCGTGCGGCCCCTGGCCGCCGGCGCTCGTGCGGCCCCTGCCCGCCGCCGCCCGTGCCGCGTGCTGCCCCCCTCCCCCCCCCGCGTACGCCCCGCTCCCCGCCGGCGCTTCGGGCGGCCGACGCCGCCCCGACGCCTACCGGGCGGGCGCTCGGGCGCTAGCGCTCGCTAGCCCCGCCCCGCTCCACACCCGAACCCGATAGGCCCTCTGGGCCTTTGACAAGGGGGGCCCAGCCCCCAGAAACTTAGAAAAAAATAAATAAATAATAATAATAAAAAAAAAGAATAAAAAAGAATAATAATAATAAAAATATTAATTAATTAATTAACTAAATTAATTAACTTAATTAATCACTGTTTACTTAACCTAATCAATTAACTAAACTAATTAAACTTGTTTAGTTAGTCTTAGTCAATGACATGCGGGACCCACACGTCAATTTGACCTAGTCAACCCACTGTTGACTGCTGACGTCATGCTGACGTCATGCTGACGTCAGCGGGCACTATTCTGGATAATGTTATATTAAATTAATTAATTAAATTCCAGAAATTAATAAAAACTTTAGAAATTCATATCTTTTAAACCGTAACTCGGATGAAAATACTTTGTACATGAAAGTTGCTCAGAACGACGAGACGAATCCGAATACGCGGTCCGTTCGTCCACCACACATCCCTAACATACCGAACCCGCAACTTTCCCCCTCCGTTTCATCTGCCCGAAAACGCGAAACACCGGGAATACTTTCCCGGATGTTTTTCATCCTTGCCAGTATCACCTCCTACCGCGTTAGGTCACACGTAGCACCGCGTTTGGCCATGTTATGCTTTGTGATGCCATTGTTTGCTCTGTTATTTATTTGTTTCCCCTTCGTTGCTTATTTTCGGTAGACTCCGATACTGTGATAGACCCCGAGACCGTTGATGCTTCGGTGTTCGACTACGGCTACGCTTCCGAAGATTACTTTCACCTGCAGAGCTTCCAGGCAAGCCCCCCCTTTGATCACCAGATATCGCCTACTCTTCTCTCTACTGCTTGCATTAGAGTAGTGTAGCATGTTACTGCTTTCGATAATCCTATTCTGCTGCATAGCCTGTCATTGCTGCTACCACTGTTGATACTTTACCTGCAATCCTAAATGCTTAGTATAGTATGCTAGTATTCCATCAGTGGCCCTACACCCTTGTCCGTCTGCCCTGCTATTCTATCGGGCCGTGATCACTTGGGTGGTGATCACGGGTATATACTATATACATACTTTACATACACATGATGATGATTCGGAGATGGGGGCTGAAGGGGCAGGTGGTTCCACACAGGTAGTGGTGGGCCTGGGTTCCCGACAGCCCCCTGTTGGTTACTTTGTGGCGGAGCGACAGGGCAGGTTGCGACTACCTAGGAGACAGGTGGGCCTGGCCCTGGTCGTTGTCCGCGGTTATTTCATAATAACACGTTTACGGGATCTTGGTATTTGATCTGAGTCTGGCCATTTGGTCTATACGCACTAACCAGCTACGTGGGAATAGTTATGGGTACTCGACGTCGTGGTATCAGCCGAAGCCTTCTTGACGTCAGCGGTTTAGCGGCGCGCGCCGGATTGGACTGGAAGCCTGCTCTGGTATTAGGAGAGGCTAGGTCTGCTTACCGGCCGCCCTCGCAACGTGCAGGTGTGCATTGGGCGATGGGCCCAGACCCCTGTGTGCTTAGGACTTAGACCGACGTGCTGACCTCTCTGCTGTGCTTAGGTAGGGCTGCGACGTGTTGATCTTCCGAGGCCGGGCATGACCCTGGAAAGTGTGTCCGGCCAAATGGGATCAAGCGTGCTGGGTTATGTGGTGCACCCCTGCAGGGAAGTTAATCTATTCGAATAGCCGTGTCCCTCGGTAAAAGGACGACCCGGAGTTGTACTCGGACCTCATGAAAACTAGAACTGGATACTTAATAAAACACACCCAGACAAGTTCCAGATATAACTCGGTGGTTGCTCTCTCACAGGGTGATGTGCGGGAGGATCGCCGGGTAGGTTTATGCTATACGATATTACTTGGTGAACTTACCATCTATTTCCCTTCTACTGCTTCAAGACGGAGGCTGCGAGACGCGAGGATACTTGATACTTCCATATATATTCTCTTCTACTGCTGCAAGATGGAGGTGGCCAGAAGCGTAGTCTTCGTTTGGATTAGCTATCCCCCTCTTATTCCCGCTTGCTGCAGTTCAGTCCACCGATATTACCCATATCATTGATACCGTTGCATATGTAGTGTAGATCCTTGCTTGCGAGTACTTTGGATGAGTACTCACGGTTGCTTTTCTTCCCCCTTTTCCCCTCTTGTTCCTTCTTCTCGGATGATGCAACCAGATTGATGGAGACCAGGAGCCAGAAGATCCCGAGGATGTTTCTACGTGGAGTTCGGCTTCGAGGAGTAGTTAGGAGGTCCCAGGCAGGAGGCCTTGCCTTTTCGATCGTTGTTATTTTTGTGCTAGCCTTCTTAAGGCAACTTGTTTAACTTATGTCTGTACTCAGATATTGTTGCTTCCGCTGACTCTTGTGTTTTCGAGCTTATGTATTCGAGCCCTCGAGGCCCCTGGCTTGTAATATAAAGCTTGTATTATTTTAATTTGTGTCTAGAGTTGTGTTGTGATATCTTCCAGTGAGTCCTTGATCTTGGCCGTACACATTTGCGTGCATGATTAGTGTACGGACAAATCGGGGGCGTCACACAGACGACACAAGGAAGCACACTGCGCGGAAGTGCACAAACAATGGCCTCCAGCCGCTGGAGTCGCTCCCCCGCCACGACACGGAGAATTACGATTGCCGGCATGGGCTGGTCTACTCTTGCGCGGGCTTCTCCTCCTCCCGGGGGGCGAGTACTCGCACGCCGGCCCTCACACAAGTGAAAAAGGAGGCGGCGGATGTCCCGCGAAGCTTAAATTTAAAATTTACAGTTCCGTTTGAGGTTTCTGTTCTTTTGCGGAGGTTTTGAGCCCGCATCCGAGGCAACGACCAAACTTTAAACTGAGTTTACATGTCCACGGTTTGCGAGGTCTACTAGAGTTGCTCTTATTTATGTGTCCATGGATCAGTTCCAGGACAAATAGTATGTTTGGCGTTGGAGACGCGCCCGCGTTGACATGCCCAGCATATGAGATTGAGGATCTTAAATGCCGGTTGTCCGGTTCAGTGTTTTGAAATGGTTCATGTCTTAAGAATCAACATCCCCAAGAAGACCCTCTATTCTACATTTATTTATTTAGGTGGATAGTCTGGACATCCAAGCTTTCGTAAATCCTTTAGTGAAATTGAGACTTCTCGACCTTGTCCAACTGAGCCCATCAAATTGAGCCTGAATGTTCGGATCGACTGAGGCCCCTCAAATCCAGCCCATGTATGGAGCGGATATGGGGCGGTATAGACATGCCCGGGCATGTCTACCATGCAAGACGATGAGGTTGGATCACTCTGACACCACCTAGACCCCACCCCATCCCACCCGGACCAAATCCTAGCCCTCACCCTCGACCTCTCTAGTCCCCCCTCATCACCTCCCCTTGCTCCGGTCCCGTCTAGTCCCCACCGTCCTGCACCACCATAGACGGCTCTGGCATTGGATCGGGATCTGAACCAGTCCCCATTGACTGGGATGCGCTAGCGGCAGAGGATTCGAGCTCCATGTCATCCGGCAAGTAGCTTTCCCTCCGCCGCTCGTGGAAGGACTAGGGGAAACTCATTGAGCTCCGCATTGTCCCCCGCGGCTGCTAGGGTGAATGCAGTTGTGGGTGAGGCGCTCCACACCGTCCTTGGTGGCTTGGCGCTGCTCGTGCAGATTCGATGTGTCATTGCCAACTTGCACTCTCGGGCACCACTGCGTGATCAACCGCGTCCTCCAAGCCCGCGACGCCAGCGGTGCGGCATGGCGCGCCTGATAGAAGGCCCGGGATAAGGCTCAATCTAGCTCGTGTGCTGCAATTGTCCGTCTCCCGCCCAACTTTGACGACGACTAGGTCTTCCGCGAAGTACTGCGCTCGTCATTGACCTCAGGACGATAAACACCCATTGTCACAAGAATTTGAAGACGTGGTGAGAGTGCATCGAGCAGGCCATGGTTGAGAAAGCATACACTGCCACAAAAGCCCATCGCCTCGCGGCGGAGCATGCTCGCCCGCACGACTCCTCGCCGAGTGAAAGTGCAACTGATCCCTGGGTTGTGTTGGTAACTAATAACAACATATAAATCATTGAACTAATGCCTATTCAAAGATTATTTCAGAAAAGTTCAATGTCGGTATGTCAAGGACATATTAATGTGGACCCCTCAATATGTAAAGGATCTACATTGGCGAAAGCTTCAAGACTCTACATTTTTTTGTTAAGTGATCCAAGATCACATTGAGTCCAAAGGAAAGCCAATACTATTAAAATAGGATGAGGTTTTGATCATGAGGCATTTGCTCAAGTACTTGAAGATATTACTCCAAAACCCTCAGCCACACCCTCATATTCCAATCTATCAAAAACCCTAAAGTTCATATCGGTCCCGTGAATACACATACACCCGGATCCATCGGGATACACTTGACATAGCCATTTCCTAAACCCTAGAAACTCGGTATGACTGAGATGGCATTCGGTCCCACCAAAGTGAACATGCAAACTTTCTGTAACCCATCGACTTCATTTGGTAATTACCGAGTGAAATCGATCATAATTATGGAAACACTGATAGTGCTTATTAGGTCATCTCAAATCAGCCCCATGGATTGGATCCATCCGGTCCCACCTAAACGTGTGAAGTTCAAATCTTTTGCACTAATTAGTCTCACCGATTTTTATAGTCGGTCCCTTCGAGTTGTGCATAAAGGTGTCCAATGGTTAGATTATTGGTGAAGGTTATACATACCCACCACACCTCCTACTCTCAGTGAGAGCAACCAAGACAAAGCCACCACTTCCATATCCATTTTCTGGGAGACAACCACCTACACTTGTGTTGAGATCAAGGGATTCCACATCAACTCTTTGATCCTTGATTTCTAGCCCCCTCAAATTGCTTTCCACTTCAATCCTTATCCTACCACCATGCCATATATGTGAGAGTGTGATTGATTGTTGACGAGACTACATTTTGAAGCACAAGAGCAAGGAGTTCATCATCAACAACAACATTTATTACCTTTTGGAGAGTGGTGTCTCCTAGATTGGTAAGGTGTCACTTGGGAGCCTCCAAAGCTTGTGGAGTTGAACCAAGGAGTTTGTAAGGGCAAGGAGATCTCCTACTTCGTGAAGATCTACCCCGAGTGAGGCTAGTCCTTCGTGGACGTAAGCCATGCTGGCATAGACAATGTTGCTTCTTCGTGGACTCATCTTGGGTGGAGCCCTCCGTGGAATCGCACAGCCATTACCCTCCGTGGGTTGAAGCCTCCGTCAACATGGGTGTACGAGCGCACCGCTCATTGGAACCACACCAAAAATCATCATGTCTTCATTGCGTTTGATTTCTCTGATCCCCTGCTTTACATTCATATGCAAAGTCTTTACTTTACACTGCCTACTATCTATACTTTCATGTGAAGGGTGTTGCTTTACTTGTTTGAATTGCTAAAACTTACCAAGAATTAAAATTTAAAAAATGTTAAGTTTTTATTTGGTAAAGTGATCTAATCACCCCCTTCTAGACCTACTTGTGATCCTACATCGATCCCGCCTAATCCTCCTCGTCCTCCTTCATCACAAGCTCCTCCTACTCTGATATTCCCCGGACAACGACCCCTACGCGGTCTTTAGCATGTACTACTGCTGCACCAGAGATGACAAGGGGAAGGGCTAGACAAAGTGGTGATATTCTCATTTCCTAGTCTAATTTCATAGTATATGTATGTATGAACTAGTAGTAGAAGCCGGTGATGAACTATGCGATGAACTAGTTGTGTATTTTGGTTTTCCGGTGCAATGTGATGAACTACCTGTCCCATTTGGTTGTCTGATGCAATGTATGCCATACTCCTCTATGTTTTATGTATTTTTTTGACTATGTATTATTTTTGTTCCCGCGTAATCGAAGTTACATGGTTTTGTATTGATTTTCAAGGGGAGAATGAGAGGGACAGTTGTGGACGAAGACAAATGAGGGTGAGCCGATGCTATCCACATACATGTAGGGGGCATATTTCCCCATTTTGGTTGGAGATGCGCTAAGAGCAACTCTAGAAGAGTCTTCATATGAGCAACCTTCATAATGTATATGAAGCATATTCCATATGCATTTCGAGCCCGCTGATGCCATGTGCAAACACACATTCGTCATATTTGTTAGCGACAGATACTTTATTTTTTATTTTTTCATGAACTTAATAGAAACACACTCAATTCAATGGATTAAAATATTAATTTGATGTAAAAATGTTGGGATATCCTCCTCATGTGGGCTGTGAGGAGATGACCAATTGAGGTCTTTTAGGCATCCCAAAGAGGTGCAGAAGCCCACTACCCATTAGGGTTATGACCTAGGGACATTTTGGACATTGCACGTGAGAGGATGGTTTGCTTTACCCTCCATCCAGCAGCCACCACCATGTGTGACAAAGATTAGTTCAACCTCCATTGGAGAAGAAGAGTGAAAGGGAAAGAGAGGAAGACTGAAGGAAGAAGGAAAAGGGATCTCCCCCCAAGGTTGTGATGGTCCAGATCCACTACCTTGTCTCCTTAAAGCTCCAGTTCCACCATGTTTGGTTAGATTGTTCCAATCCCTAGCTCTTGAGCCCCAAATCTTGTTGTGTTCATCCAAGATTCATAAATCTTGATGTATGAGATCCTATAGTGCTAACTAGAGATGAACTTATCGTATCCCACATTTGATAACAATGGAAGAATATTTGGCTGGCTTCGACCCGTGGTTTTCCCCCTCAAGTTGGTGGGTTTTCCACGTAAGTCTTGTGTCTCTATGTTGATGTTTGTCGTTGTCCAGATTGTTACTCCTTGTTGGGAAACATAATAGAAAACAAAAATAATTGCACTACGAACACCGAAGAATAATATGAAGATGCATGTAGGGTTTGGATCAACGATCGTTACCGACTTCGGAGTGAAGCGAAAGTAGATGGAGTGGTGTAGATCGTACTTGGAGTCCCTCAAACCGTTGATGATGATTCTTTGAACTGCCCTCGAACAATCCCTCGAATGAAAGACCGAAAGCATAATCTCTCTACTTGGTTGCAAGTGTACGGTCTTCACGATCCAGCAGCACTTTGCCATCTAGTGCTAATCGTCACCGGAGAAATAGAGGGAGGAGACTAGAACCACACTGGGCTTCTAATTATGAGGATTATTGAAACTAGGTCTAGCTCTAATTAGTCAACTAGGACCAACTAGAACTAGATGAACTAGAGGATGCTCCAAAACTTGTGTCAACCAATACCTCATGTATATATAGGTTAGGGGAAGAGGAGGGGCAACCCACAAGGAGAGAAGGACTCCCTCCTGGGTTCCCTGGCCATGGGGGGAGGGGAAACCCTTCCCCACTCCAATTTGGCTCCCCTTGTGGAAAGGGGGGTGCCACCTCCACTTGGACACTTGTGGTGCAAGTTGTCTTCCACCTCTTGGCCTTTTAAGGCACGTTGATATTTCATTATTTATAAAAGCCTTCTAAAAATTACTAGAGCCTTTTTATATGTAAATTAACATCACTAGAAATCTTTTCCACCTATATATTTATTATCGGGAATACCCGGTATTGCTCGATAAACTCTGAAACTCTTCCGATGACCTGGAAACAGATTACCATAAGCTTGTGACCCCGTAGATTCGGTAAATCATAGACATGAACGAAACCTCTTCGTTCAATGACCGATAGCAGAATCGTGGACGTCCATATTGATCCCTATGATTACACAAATGACATTCGAGTGAACCTTTGGTTATTATGTGATGTTCCCTTTACTTCACGATACTTTGCAAAACTCAGGATGCGTCGGTATCCTCCTAAGTCATACACATACTCACTATATCGTTGATCATGATGCCGGTTTTGTTCTTCTTTCTTGTTGAACTTTTTCGGCATCCCCGTGACATAGCCACCTATGTCTGATCAGACAATGATAGGTGTCGTCACACCGAGAGGGCAATAAGAATATCTCTCCATCATTGGAGGAGCAAATCGTACATGTAAGTTGTCGTTATGATCATGTAAGTCTTTTATCAAACTTTCCGATGAACATGTAAGTTGTTATGATCAACATGTTACTGATGACGTTTGAGCAACCCCAAAGTCCATTGTACGGTAGGAAGTGACTACGATACTCTCGAGGTCTGAGGAACTAAAACACATGCTAACACTTCGTGTTATAACAATTGATTTCTGTCGATATTATCTCAAAGTATAACAAACAAGATTCGGTCGATTCAATATGAGCGTTCTTCTAACGTCGTACTCTGAATGTTGTTTCAGGACTATCGTTACAATGATATCCTGATAGCTGGAAAACATGATCACCAACAACACTTGAGCCAGTTTTAAAGGCAAGACTAGGAACCTATTCTTTGCCATTTATCACATGTGCATATGACTTTTCCACTGAATCGCATATTCGAGGATCATATCAATTATAGCATGAAATATAAAGTCTTAATTATGAACATGGAAATATAGTAATACAATATTATTGCCTCCAGGGCATATTTCTAACAGTCTCCCACTGGCACTAGAGTCAATAATCTAGTTAGCATATTTTCTTTTACACCAATGGCAATCCGGTGTTTGAACATGATTTTTCTTGTGGTATAGCCTTTGTCCTTTCAAATCTTGACAACTTCAGATCTGCGTGTATCATTTGCATTTCTATGCAGCTATAATGCTTTCAAGAATTCATAATTTGTTTGAAACTGACTTTGTATATATTGAATCACCGACATGATCTTTAATTCATTAGACTGAGCTATGGAACACTATTGAGAGTACTGTTCCATTGTCGCAACCATCTAGATACTATACCAAGTTCATAAATGAACCTTTGATTCATCACCATCTATTGTTGCTTCTAAAGCGTCAATATACTCAACTTTCTATTATAGAATTCACCACAGTAACTTTCTTGGACCAATTCCAACTTACTGTACTACCATAAATCATTTAATTGAAACTGAAAATTGCTTGGAGCACTTATGAAGATTTTATCGATGTACTACTTACAACGAGCTTGTATTAATGTAACTCCTTACAACAATCTCTTCATCTTCTTCGTATGCGAGAAACATGTCGTTGGTACTTAACAATATTTTCACTGTTTGTCCTATGATCAATAATTTGGTCATTCTGGTAACTGATACGTCTCCAATGTATCTATAATTTTTTATTGTTCCATGCTATTACAGTATCAATCTTGGATGTTTTATATGCCATTTTATATCACTTTTTGGGACTAACCTATTAGCCTAGTGCCCAGTACCAATTGTTGTTTTTTGCTTTTCAAAAATTTAATATCAAAGGAGTCCAAACACGATGAAACTTTACGATGATTTTTTCTGGACCAGAAGGGACCCACAAAGGCTCGGGAGAAGGCAATAGAGACACGAGGGAGTGACAAGCTCACCAGGCGCTCCCCAGGTGGTGCGCCCCCTGAGCTTATGGTCCCCTCATGGCACCTCTTGACCTCATTCCGCCTCTATAAATTCCCATTTATTACCCGTATACCAGAGAGCCAATCAAAACACTTTTTCAGCTGCCGCTAGCTTCTGTTCCCATCTGGAGGCCTTTTCTGGTACTCTATCAGAGGGGGGTCAATCATAGAGGGCTTATACATCATCCTTGCTACCCTTCCGATAACGCGTGAGTAGTTCATCACAGACCTACGGGTCCATAGCTAGTAGGTAGATGGCTCCTTATCTCTCTTTGATCTTCAATACAATGTTCTCCTCGATGTTCTTGGAGTTCTATCCAATGTAATCTTCTTTTGCGGTGTGTTTGTTGGGATCCGATGAATTTTGGGTTTATGATCCGAATATTTATGAATATTTATTGAGTCTTCTCTGAACTCTTTTATGCATGACTGTTATCGCTTTCTATTTTTCTCCGATCTATCTGTTTAGTTTGGCCAACTAGAATGATTTATCTTGCAATGGGAGAGGTGCTTTGTGATGGGTTGAATCTTCTGGTACCCTATCCAGTGACAAAGTAGGGAACAAGACACGTTCTTTTATTGTTGTCATCAAGGATAAAATGATGGGGTTTATTCATATTGCTTGGTTTTACTTTGTCTACATCATGTCATCTTGCTTAAGACGTTACTATGTTTTATACTTATTACCCTAGATGCATGCTAGATAGTGGTCGATGGGTGGAGTAATAGTAGTGGATACAGGCAGAAGTCAGTCTACTTGTCTCGCTCGTGATGCCTATATTCATGTTCATTGCCTTGAATATCGTCATAACTATTGCTACTTCTGAGCTGCGTTGGGATTTCCCCGAAGAAGAGGGGATGATGCAGTACAGTAGAGATAAGTATTTCCCTCAGTTATGAAATCAAGGTAACAAATCCAGTAGGAGAACCAAGCAACACTGCGTAAACAACACCTGCACATAAACAACAAATACTTGCAACCCAACACATTGAGGGGTTGTTAATCCCTCAACGGTTATGAGTAAGATTAAATTTTATGGGTTTTGATAAATAGATCTAACAAAAATACAAAATAAAATGAATAAAATTAACTTTCAGAAAGGTATTTTTGGTTTTAATATATGATAGAAAATAGACCCGAGGGTCGTAGATTTCACTAGAGGCTTCTCTCGAGAAAATAGCATACAGTGGATAAACAAATTACTGTTTGGGAAATTGATAGAAAAACAAATAATTATGAGGATATCCAAGGCAATGATCATGTATATAGGCATCACACTCAAGATTAGTAGACCGACTCCTACATTAATCTACTACTATTACTCCACACATCGACCACTATTTAGCATGCATCTAGTGTATTAAGTTCATGAAAGAATGGAGTAATGCCTTAAGAAAGATGACATAATGTATACAAGATAAATTCACGTATGAATAAACCATATCTTGTTATCCTTAATAGCAATGATACATGCGTTTCGTGTCTCTTTCTGTCACTGAGATTGAGCACCGCAAGATCGAACCAATCACAAAGCACTTCTTCCCATGGCAAGAAAAACCAATCTAGTCAGCCAAACTAAACCAATAAATTGGAGAAGAAATAAAAGGCTATAACAAATCATGCATAATAGAGTTCAGAGAAAACTCAAATAATATTCATGGATAGATCTGATCATAAACTCACAATTCATCGGATCCCAACAAACACACCACAAAAAGTTATTACATCAAATAGATCTCCAAGAACATCAAGGAGAACACTCTATTGAAGATCAAAAAGAGAGAAGACGCCATCAAGCTAGCTACTAACTACGGACCTATAGATCTGTGGTAAACTACTCACGCATCATATAGGGGCAACAAGGAAGATGAATAACCTCTCCGCGATCGTTACCCACTCCGACAGAGTGCCGGAAAAGGCATCTAGATTGGATCTCGTGGTTCTGGAACTTGCGGTGGCGGAAAAAGTATTCCGTCGACTCCCTTAGGGTTTTGGGGATTTTAGAGTATTTATAGAGCCGGAGGAAGGTCTAGTCACTTCCCATGGGCCCCACTACCCACCAAGGGCGCCTTGGTACCTAGTGGGCCCCACGAGCCTATTCTCGTGGCCTCCAGAAGCTTCCAGGGTCTCTTATCACCAGAAAAAAACTCTCCAAGAAGTTTACTGGCGTTTGGACTTTGTTTGATATTGATATTCTACAAAGCAAAAAACAAGCGAAAAACAGCCACTAACACTGGGCACTAAGTTAATAGGTTAGTTCCAAAAATGATACAAAGTTGCTTGTAAATGTATATATAACATCCAAGATTGATAATATAATAGCATGGAACAATCAAAAAATTATAGATACGTTGTAGACGTATAAACTATGCGCCTTTCTATCAATTTCCCAACAGTAATTTGTTCACCCATCGTATGCTATGTGATACGTCTCCAACGTATCTATATTCTTTGATTGTTCCATGATATTACATTATCCACCTTGGATATTATGCTATCTTATATCATTTTTTGGGATTAACCTAGTGCCCAGTGCCAGTTTTTTATTTTTCCTTCTTATTGTCTTTTACAGAAAATCAATACCAAACATATTCCAAACATAATGAACTTTTTGAGTATTTTTCTTGGACCACAAGACACTCGGGAAGGTTCGGGAGGAGGCTGGAAGAGCCACGGGTGAGCCACAAGCTCACGAGGTGCGCCCTAGGGGTGCACGCCCTATGAGCTTGTGGGCCCTGATACGTCTCCAATGTATCTATAATTTTTTTATTGTTCCATGTTGTTATATTATCAATCTTGGTTGTTTTACATACATTTTCTAGCAACTTTATATGATTCTTTGGGACTGACCTGTTGACATAGTGCCCAGTGTTAGTTGCTGTTTTTTGCTTGCTTTTTACTTTGTAGAATATCAATACCAATCCGAGTCCAAACGCAACAAAACTTTTTGGAGAAATTTTCTGCCCAGAAGAGACCCAGGGAGTCCAAGAGGTGTACTAGAGGAGATTCATGGGGCCCACAAGACACCAGGGCACGCTAGGAGGTCCAATCACGCCTGATGCCTTATGGGGCCCACGGGAACCTCCTCCACCAACCTCCAGCTCTATAAATACCCAGATATTCCAGAAACCCTAGGGGAGTCAATGAAAAATGTTTTCAGCTGCCGCAAGTTCCAGAACCACGAGATCCAATGTAGAGGCCCTTTCCGCCACTCCGTCGGAGAGGAAAACGATCGTTGAGGGGTTCATCATCTTGATTGGTGATCCTTTGATGATGCATGAGTAGTTTATCACAAACCTATGGATCCGTAGTTAGTAGCTAGATGGCTTCTTCTCTCCTTTTAATCTTCAATACAATGTTCTGTTCGGAGATCTATTTGATGTAACTCTTTTTGCGGTGTGTTCGTTGGGATCCAATGAATTGTGAACTTATGATCAGATCTATCCATACATGATTATTATAGCCTTGTATTTCTTCTTCGATATTTTGGTTTTGTTTGGCCAACTTGATTGATTTATCTTGCAATGGGAAGAGGTGCTTTGCAATGGGTTCGATCTTGCGGTGCTCAATCTCAGTGACAGAAGGAGACATGAAACGCATGTATTGTTGCTATTAAGGATAAAAAGATGAGGACAATTCCTACATGAATAGATCTTGTCTACATCAAGTCATCATTCTTAAAGCATTACTCTATTTTTTTCATGAACTTAATACACTAGATGCATGCTATGTAGCGGTCGATGTGTGGAGTAATAGTAGTAGACGCACTCAGGAGTCAGTCTACTAATCTTCGACGTGATGTCTATATACACGATCATTGTCTTCGATATAATCATAATTATTTGCTCTTCTATCAATTGCTCGAGAGTAATTTGTTTACCCACCGTATGATATATTCTCGAGAGAATCCACTAGTGAAATCTGCGGCCCCCGGGTCTATTTTCCAACCATATATTTTCAGATCTGTTTTGCCAATAATCGAAAAACACTTTTTGAAAGCACAAGTGCTCCCTGGGTGATTTTGGTAATTAATGTCAATATATCTCTTGTTGTACTGATAGTTTTATCTAGTATTGTAAGATCCCAAATTTTCAATTTGGGATGTTATACATAGATCATATTGCATTGCATATTCTCATTGCATTTGTGCATGGCGATCCTCGAAAATTCTAAGCAACTCAAGGACCTACGGAGAGAGTTGGGAATTCCACCGTTTCGTATTTGAATTTTCTCGAATACCGGTACGGGGATCACGTTGGTTTTAATTATTTTTTCCCTAAAAATATTTCTTAATAAAATATATGAGCGGAGATAATATTACTTCTCCAAAATAAAATAAATATTGGAGGAAAAAAAATTAAAATCACTTTTGGAATTTTATTCGCATTTATTTGCAATTTTATTTGCATAGGAAAAATGCGCGTTTTTTAAAATTGCATTTAGGTCCGGGAAAAATGTTCACTTTGTCCTATATATTATTAGAGGACGGTGAAAATTGATTTTGGAAATTTTGGAGCCCGTTTAGTATTTTATTTTCGTGTTTTTCTACGTCAGGACTTATTTAAAAAAAGTTGGTTCGGACCGACTAGGCTGAAGCCCAGCCGGCCCAGCACCGCCGTCCGCCCCGATCCGGCTAGGAGTCCGCCCGCCGCTCGACTTCCGTCGTGGCCGAGCCGGCCTCCGCCTCGTCGCCCCTTGCCCAAGCAACCCCCTGGCCCTTTATAAGTCGAGCCCCCCTCCGTCGCCTCCACACCGCCGCCGCCGCCGCCCGTGCCGCCGTGCCCCGCCGCCGCTGCCGCCGTGCCTCGCCGCCGCGACCGCCGCAGCCGCCCGCACCGCCGTGCCCCACCGGAGCCACCGCCGTCGCCTCGGATGCCGTCGTGCCCCGCAACCCGCTCCGTTAACCCGAACGACCCGTTAAGGTACGACCAATTTTTTTAGAGCGTTCGGTTTTTCTTTAAAAACCTAGATCTGTTTTTTTAAACATATTAGTTCGGTTCTTTTTTTCAGTTTAGTTAGTTAGTGGACGTTCGTCCGTACGTTCGTTTTAACGAACGCTGTTCGCCCGTTAGTCGCTGACAACGAATGTTCGTTCGTTAGCCTATTCGTCAGTTTTCTTTTTCAGGGCTTTTTCCGTGATTATTTTCAATCGCGATTTCTACCCTGATCTTGTTTTTAGTTTTTCTTTTCGCTCGAGAGTCGGAAACATGCGATTCAAAAGCCCAGATCTTCGTCTCGAAGCCCTCTTTCCGTTTAACCAACTTGAACAAAGTTTTGCTACTGTAAAATCTGACTTTAGATCAATGTAGTAAACGGATCTTGTTTCTTTCGCAGTTTGAGTTTCGTTGCTCCGTTTGAGTTGTTTCTTTTTGCAATCCGGAGTTCTTAAGTTGAACTTTCTGGTTAGATCTTCTTATTTGGAGTTCTGTTTGTGCATCCTTGCTTGATTGCTTATGTATGCTATTGTTTGCTTGCGATAGAATTCCCGTAGTGTGAAGCCTGCTACTACGAGTCTCTAGGTTTTGCGAATCATCAGCAAGGCAAATAACACTTTGATCATTCCCTTTATTACCCAGATTTTATGCATTAGATCAAACCCTCACACATTGCATGAGTAGGATCTCTTAACTTGTGGGTCTGGGAAGTAGATTGAGGTAGAACCTATTACCTGCATTATTTTCAAACCCATGAGAGTTACTTCTATGTTATGCTTAGGTTGCCATGCTATACTCGTAGATGTAGTTTGGGTTTGAGAGAAATCCATGACAGATGTGAGTTGCTAATTAATGGTTCAACTTAAGGTGGCTACTTGAATATACATCTGGGTGGATTGGTTGCAGGGCACCTGGAGAATCCAGTGTTGTCCTATGAAATCCCGGAGGAGCCGTGTGATTATCCTATGGAATGCCACCCAGGCTCAAAGGGATCATAAAACTATTCATGCTAGAAACTTCCGTGTGCAGCCACAATGCCATTATGGGCTCTAACATAGTATGAGTAAGTTGTGTGAGCTATTTCAGTGGTGGACTAGCAGATGTAGGGGAAAGTAGGTGTACGGGTCCACCCGGGGTAAAGAGTAAATGCTTCTAAAAGACTGTGTCTCGGTCATCCGTTTCTCAAACACCATGTAGTGCGAGAAATCCAACGGAGGCGATCGAGTCTTGTGGGGAAAAGTGCACAAACCTCTGCAGAGTGTACAAACTGATCATGATTAGCCATGTCCCCGGTTATGGACAATCTTGAGTATCTGGTATTTGAATTATTGGTTGATCTCATCACTCTAAAAATTAATTTGTTGGGCTAATGATGACTACTTTAATTGGGATTGAGTTGGAGGTACCTTCTTAATGATGTTTCAACTACCATGATAGTTAAAATAAAATTTAATCCTTTATTGTAGGGAAAAATTGGCTTTATGCAGAATCTTTAACCTTAGAGCCCCCACCAGCCAAATATGCATATAGTGTTAGTTTTTATTCAGTTACTTGCTCTACTGTGTTATCTTGCCAGCATATTCCATGTGCTGACCCGTTTCGGGCTGCAACATGTTACGTTGCAGACTTTTCACACGAGGAGTAAGACGTGCTAGGTCGTTTGTCATGCACTCAGCTATGCCGTTGGAGTTGATGGACTCACTTATCTTCCAAGCCTTCCGCTGTTATTTTGTTAGATGGCCTTAAGCCATAGGCTTTTGTAATAAGTTCTCTTTGGAGACATTCGTTGTAATAAGTGTGTGATTGCTACTCTGTTATAAATCCTTCAAGTACTGTGTGTGTCAGCATTACCGATCCAGGGATGACACTGAACACAGAGACTTCGGTCCATTTGGATCGTGGTCGCTACAATATGGTATAAGAGCACACGCTGACTGTAGGACACAACCACTAAGATAAACCCTAGGTCACTCTTCTCTACTCATTTCTGACTCCTCTCCATTTTCTACTCTTTTAGGATGGTGGACCCAAGGAACAAATTCACTCAACCAGATGAGGACACTCCTTTTGGACGACACTTGAAGGAAGTCACTAGATACCTGAACATTGGAATACCAAACTTTACCGGGACCTACACCGCCACATTACCAGAAGAGGAGCGATGGAGTATTCAAGTTCAAATTCCCGGAAGAACCTTTGCACCATCCACCGAGCCAATAGAGTTTTCTTTTGATGCACCAACCTGGAGCCTAGGTAAGAGTATGACAGCCCACATTACCATGGGACGGATTGGAGATGTCTACAAGCAGGAGCTGAAAGACACTATCTACCATATTTGTGGACGCCGAGATGAGCAATGGGACATGATAACTACCCGGAAGGATAGGTCCACTGCAGCGTTCATCCAGGAGCTAAACCAGCACATTCATTGACAGGAGCACCATATGTGCGCAGGGATGATAGAATTGAAGAAGGCGCTAACCAGGAACTAGGAGCTAGAAGAGGAACTCAAGTCTACATGTGACGGATACGAGGAAGAGATGACAATACTCGTGGAGAAGAATGATGACTTGACGAGGAAGCTAGGAGTATTCATGGGAGATCCAGCACCAGGAGGAGAAGAAGAAGAAGAAGAAGAACCCAAGGAGATTCGTTCTGAGGACTACATCATCATCGACGACACGGACTCAGACCCCGATGATAGTGATGAAGACTATGAAGATGAAGCTGGAGCAGATATCATGGAATCTTCCGTTGATCAAAATTTCTAGATGACCACCCTATGACTAGTAGTTTTCCCCCATAGAGTAGAATTTAGAGCACTTTTGTAACGTTAGTTAGATCTTTGTAAGCCCTTGTTTGAAATTGATTGGTGTGATATGATTGTGTTTGTCTCATGTGCTTATGGGTAGTGAATTTTCCCTTAGACCCCATTTCTATTCTAATCTCTTCCCTCTACACCCATCAGATGCCTCCGAGACGTGAGCCCGGATTTCAGTTTCCCCGTGAGCTCACTCAGTTGATCCAGCAGCAGAACACTTTGATGCAACTTCATGTCTAGAACAATTAGAACAATCAGAACAACAACAAAAACCCTCCACCACCACCACCCGTGGACAACCTGACACGTTTTCTAAGGTTGCACCCACCGGTGTTTTCTAGCAGCATTGAACCAACAGTTGCTGATGACTGGCTGCGCAAGATTGGAAGAGATTTGACCATCGCCAATTGCACGAATGCTGAGAAGGTGCGTTTTGCCGCACATCAGTTTGCTGGACCGGTAGCAGCATGGTGGGAGAATTACATAGCCACTTTCCATGTAGCCAATGTCACTTGGGATCAGTTTCAGCAAGCTTTTCGCACTGCCCATGTCTCAAGTGGAGCTATGAGCATGAATAAGCGAGAGTTTCGGAACTTGCGCCAAGGAAATTGTACCGTGGCTCAGTACGTAGATGAGTTTAGTACCCTACCTCGTTATGCCCCGGATGATGTGGCCACATATGCCGCTAAGCAGGAAAGGTTTATGGAAGGGCTGAATGATGAGATGAGCGTACAGTTGATGGTGGCAACCTTCAACAACTACCAGGTGTTGGTAGATAAGGCTCTTATGATTGAAGGGAAGAATCAACAGATTGAGAGCCACAAGAGGAAGTATGGACAAGGAAGGAATAATTCTGGAGCCCAGCAGAAGCCCCGATTCACCCCGAATTCGGGAGGATACACCCATAACCATGGAAGCCACACCCATAATGGAGGAAGTGCTCACAACCACAATGGCTCTAAGAATGAGAATGGGAATGGAGCCAACAATAATCAGAACCGCTCTACTCCATCAACACCTGCCAAGAGGGATTTGAGCCACGTTACCTATTTCAAGTGCGGGAAGAATGGGCACTACGCCACGGACTGCCCTGAAGCTAAGAATGTGAACGGCAATGGAAGCGCTGGGAAGAAGCCCAACCCGTTCAACAAAGGACAAGTGAACCACGTGACCGTGGACGAGGTTGAAGAACAACCGGATGCAGTAGTCGGTAAGTTTTTGGTCAAGTCATTTACCGCAATAGTTCTTTTCGATACTGGTGCATAGAATTCATACATTTCAAGGGGATTCGTAAATAGACATAAGTTGCCCACCAGAGTCCTTATGACCCCCATGTTAGTAAGTTCACCCGGAGCGGAATATATGGCAAATCAAGGATGTTTTCAGATGCCATTGACCATTGGACAACATCTTTTCCCGTCAGACCAGATAGTTTTGGAGTCACAAGGATTGGATGTGATACTAGGAATGGATTGGCTATCGATGTATGGAGGGAACACCAATTGTGCTAGTGAGTCTATTTTGCTTACCACCCCGGAGGAAAAAAGGATCAAGTATGAATCTAAGAATTCTCCTAGAAGGACACATGTACATTCTCTCAAGGGAGTTGTTCAGGAGGAAGTACCCGTAGTAAAGGATTATATGGATGTATTTCCAGAGGAGCTACTAGGCATGCCACCAGATAGGGATATTGAGTTTTTGATTGAGCTATTGCCTGGCATCGGACCAATATCGAAGAGACCATATCGGATGCCAGCAAATGATCTGGAGGAGATAAAGAAGCATATTAAGGAGTTATTGGAGAAAGGATTTATTCGCCAGAGTTCATCACCTTGGGGAGCCCCAGTGCTTTTGGTCGAGAAGAAGGATGGATCTTTAAGAATGGTCATTGATTATCGGGCACTGAATGAAGTGACGATTAAGAATAAGTACCCGCTGCCGATGATCAAGGATTTGTTCGACCAACTACAAGGAGCGAAAGTATTCTCCAAGATTGATTATGATCAGGATACCACCAGTTGAAGATCCGAGAGAAGGATATACCTAAGACAGCCTTCACCACAAGGTATGGGCTATACGAGTATACGGTTATGTCATTTGGATTGACTAACGCCCCTTTGTATTCATTGATGATATTTTGGTGTACTCGAAGAACGAAGAGGAACACGCGGAGCATTTGCATTTGGTTCTGGAGAAGCTCAGAGAGCATCAGTTGTACGCCAAGTTTAGCAAATGCGAGTTTTGGTTGAAGTAAGTTGGATTCCTAGGGCATGTTATATCAGGAGAAGGTATAACAGTGGACCCCGTCAAGGTGCAGGCAGTCACCGAGTGGTTGGCACCCACTTCAGTTGGAGAGATCCATAGTTTTCTTGGACTCACGGGATATTATCACATGTTCATAAAGAATTTCTCCAAGATTGCAAAACCAATGACGACATTGTTGAAGAAGGACAAAGAGTTTCATTGGATTGAAGAGTGCGAAGAAAGTTTCCAGGAGTTGAAGAAACGGGTGACGACAGCCCCAGTGCTGATCTTGCCCGATATACGCAAGGATTTCCAAGTGTATTGCGATGCTTCACGCTTAGGACTTGGAGGAGTACTCATGCAGGATGGAAGAGTTGTTTCTTATGCATCTCGTCAACTTTGACCACACGAGTTGAATTATGCCACGCATGATTTGGAGCTAGCAGCAGTTGTACATGCGCTCAAAACCTGGAGACATTTCCTTATTGGAAATTGTTGTGATGTGTACACGGATCACAAGAGTTTGAAGTGCATTTTCACTCAGAAGGAGGTGAACCTCCGACAGAGGAGATGGTTGGAGCTTATAAAGGATTACGATATGAAGCTGCACTATCACCCAGGAAATGCCAATGTCGTTGCAGATGCTTTGAGCCGGAAGAGTTATGCAAATACCCTAGTGAAGGGAGGATTGCCAATGGAGTTAGCAGAAGATCTCAGAGAGCTTCGTTTGGAGATAGTTCCTAGAGGTTTTGTTACAACATTGGAGGTTCATTCAACATTGTTGGGAAAGATACGAGAAGCCCTGAAGGATGACAAAGAGATTGCCGAGATAAAGGAGAAGATTAGTGAAGGAAAAGCCAAGGGATTTCGCGAGGATGAACACGACACCTTGTGGTTTGAGGATCGAATCTATGTGCCCAATAACCCCGAGATTAGGAAGTTGATACTGCAGGAAGCACATGATTCGCCATACTCGATACACCCCGGAAACACAAAGATGTATTTGGATTTGAAGGAACGTTTTTGGTGGACGGGAATGAAGAAAGATGTTGCCGAGTATGTAGCTGTATGTGATGTATGGCAGAGAGTGAAGGTAGAGCATCAGAAGCCAGCAGGATTGCTACAACCTATGCCGATACCCGAATGGAACTGGGATAAGCTCGGCATGGACTTTATCACCGGATTGCCCAGGACCAAATCAGGATATGACTCAATCTGGGTAGTAGTGGATCACTTGAACAAAGTAGGCCACTTTATCCCCGTGAAAACCACGTATACCAGTGCAAAGTTGGCCAAGATATACATGACCAGGATCGTATGTCTGCATGGAGTTCCGAGGACCATTGTATCAGATAGAGGAACGCAGTTCACCTCAAAGTTTTGGCATCAGTTACACCAAACTTTGGGAACGTGGCTGGAATTCAGTACAGCTTTTCACCCGCAGACAGATGGGCAGACCGAAAGAGTCAATCAGATTCTGGAGGACATGTTGAGAGCTTGTGCACTAGATTATGGATCTAGTTGGGATGACAACTTGCCCTATGCGGAGTTCTCGTACAACAACAGTTACCAGGCCAGTTTGAAGATGGCACCGTTCGAAGCATTGTACGGGAGGAGATGCCGAACACCGTTGATGTGGGATGAAGTCGGAGACCGACAATTATTTGGACCAGATCTGATCAAAGAGTGAGAAGACAAGGTAAAGCTGATTCGGGATAGACTGAAGGTAGCTCAGTCTAGGCAGAAGAGTTATGCAGACTCGAAGCGCAAGGAAGTAGTCTATGAAATCGGAGACAAAGCGTACCTGAGAGTGTCACCTCTGCGAGGAGTTAAGCATTTCGGAGTTAAGGGAAAGTTAGCCCCGAGATTTGTGGGACCATACCGTGTTTTGGAACGCACGGGAGAGGTTGCCTACAAATTAGAGTTACCCGAAGGACTGTTAGGAGTGCATGATGTGTTTCACATTTCTCAGCTTAAGAAGTGCCATGCAAAGATGGCCGATATTCCTTTAAGAGACACAGTGCCCCTAGAAGCAATTCAGTTGGATAGTGATCTGACATACGAGGAGAAACCCGTCAAGATCCTCGAGTTTTCGAGCAGAGTCACCCGCAGTAAGGTTATCAAGTTTTGCGAAGTTCGGTCGAGTCACCATACCGAGGAAGAAGCCACCTGGGAACGAGAAGACGATCTACGCAAGGACCACCCACACTTGTTCCCTAGCCAAGCCGAATCTCGAGGGCGCGATTCATTCTAAGGGGGGTAGGTTTGTAACATCCCAAATTTTCAATTTGGAATGTTATACATGGATCATATTGCATTGCATATTCTCGTTGCATTTGTGCGTGGCGATCCTCGAAAATTCCAAGCAACTCAAGGACCTACGGAGAGAGTTGGGAATTCCACCGTTTCGTATTTGAGTTTTCTCGAATACCGGTACGGGGATCATGTTGGTTTTATTTATTTTCTTCCCTAAAAATATTTCTTAATAAAATATATGAGCGGAGATAATACGACTTCTCCAAAATAAAAGAAATATTGGAGGAAAATATATATTAAAATCACTTTTGGAATTTTATTCGGATTTATTTGCGATTTTATTTGCATAGGAAAAATACGCGTTTTTCAAAATTGCATTTAGGTCCGGGAAAAATGTTCACTTTTTCCTATATTGTATTAGAGGACGGTGAAAATTTATTTTGGAGGAACCATGTTATTATGTTTTTCATGTTTTTCTGTGTCAAGACATTTAGGTCCGGGAGCCCGTTTAGTATCTTATTTTCATGTTTTTCTGCGTCAAGACTTATTTAAAAAAAAGTTGGTTCGAACCGACTAGGCCGAAGCCCAGCCGGCCCAGCGCCGTCGTCCGCCCCGACTCCGGCTAGGAGTCCGCCCGCTGCCCGGCTTTCGTCGTGGCCGAGCCGGCCTCTGCCTCGTCGCCCCCTTGCCCAAGCAACCCCACTGGCCCTTTATAAGCCGAGCCCCCCCTCCGTCGCCCCCACACCGCCGCCGCAGCCGCCCGCGCCGTGCCCCGCCGCCGCTGCCGCCGTGCCCGCCGCACTCCATCGCTGCAGCCGCTCGCGCAGCCGTGCCCCGTCGGAGCCGCCGCCGCCGCCTTGGCCGCCGCCGTCGCCTCGGACGCCGCCGTGCCCCGCCGCCCGCTCCGCAACCCGCTCCGTTAACCCGCCCGACCCGTTAAGGTACGGCCGGTTTTTTTAGACCGTTCGGATTTTCTTTAAAAACATATATCTGTTTTTTTAAACAGATCGGTTCGGTTCTTTTTTTTCGGTTAGCGGACGTTCGTCCGTACGTTCATTTTAACGAACGTTGTTCGCCCGTTAGTCGCAGACAACGAACGTTCGTTCGTTAGCCTGTTCGTCAGTTTTCTTTTTCAGGGCTTTTTCCGTGATTATTTTCGATCGTGATTTCTGCCCTGATCTTGTTTTTAGTTTTTCTTTTCGCTCGAGAGTCGGAATCAGGCGATTCAAAAGCCCAGATCTTCGTCTCGAAGCCCTCTTTCTGTTTAACCAACTTGAGCAAGGTTTTGCTACTTTAAAATTTGACTTTAGATCAATGTAGTAAATGGATCTTGTTTCTTTCGTAGTTTGAGTTTCGTTCCTCCGTTTGAGTTGTTTCTTTTTGCAAACCAGAGTTCTTAAGTTGAACTTTCTGTTTAGATCTTCTTATTTGGAGTTATGTTTGTGCATCCTTGCTTGATTTCTTACGTATTCTATTGTTTGCTTGCGATAGAATTCCCGGAGTGCAAAGCGTGCTAGTATGAGTCTCTAGGTTTTGCGAATCTTCAGCAAGGCAAGTAACACTTTGATCATACCCTTTATTACCCAGTTTTTATGCATTAGATCAAACCCTCACACATTGCATGAGTAGGATCTCTTAACTTGTAGGTCTAGGAAGTAGATTGAGGTAGAACCTATTACCTGCATTTTTTTCAAACGCATGGGAGTTACTTCTACGTTATGCTTAGGTTGCCATGCTATGCTCGTAGACGTGGTTTGGGTTTGAGAGAAATCCATGACAGATGTGAGTTGCTAATTAATGGTTCAACTTAAGGGGGCTACTTGAATACACATCTGGGTGGATTGGTTGCAGGGCACCTGGAGAATCCAGTGTTGTCTAGGAAATCCTGGAGGAGCCGTGTGATTATCCTATGGAATGCCACCCAGGCTCAAAGGGATCATAAAACTATTCATGCTAGAAACTTCCGTGTGCAGCCACAATGCCATTATCGGCTCTAACATAGTATGAGTAAGTTGTGTGAGCTCTTTCAGTGGTGGACTAGTAGATGTAGGGGAAAGTAGGTGTACGGGTCCACCCGGGGTAAAGAGTAAATGCTTCTAAAAGACTGTGTCACGGTCATCCGTTTCTCAAACACCATGCAGTGTGAGAAACCCAACAGAGGCGATCGAGTCTTGTGGGGAAAAGTGCATAAACCTCTGCAGAGTGTACAAACTAATCATGATTAGCCATGTCCCCCGTTATGGACAATCTTGAGTATCTCGTATTTGAATTATTGGTTGATCTCATCACTCTAAAAATTAATTTGTTAGGTTAATGATGACTACTTTAATTGGGATTGAGTTGGAGGTACCTTCTCAATGATGTTTCAACTACCATGATAGTTAAAATAAAATTTATTCCTTTGTTGTAGGGAAAATTGGCTTTATGCAGAATCTTTAACCTTAGAGCCTCCACCGGCCAAATATGCATATAGTGTTAGTTTTTATTCAGTTACTTGCTCTACTGTGTTATCTTGCCAGCATATTCCATGTGCTGACCCGTTTCGGGATGCAACATGTTACGTTGCAGACTTTTCAGACGAGGAGTAAGATGTGCTAGATTGTTTGTCATGCACTCAGCTATGTTGTTGGAGTTGATGGACTCACTTATCTTCCAAGCCTTCCGCTATCATTTTTTTAGATGGCCTTAAGCCATAGGGTTTTGTAATAAGTTCTCTTTGGAGACATTCCTTGTAATAAGTGTGTGATTGCCACCCTGTTATAAATCCTTCAAGTACTGTGTGTGTCAGCATTACCGATCCAGGGATGACACTGAAACACAGAGACTTCGGTCCATTCGGATCGTGGTCGCTACATGTATATTTTAGGAAAGTTTAACAGTGGCACGACAAGGACACGAGGATGTGGAACTTCCTCAAAATGCTAAGGACAAATGTTGGCAAAAGCTGAAGACTCTTCATTTTTATTTTAGTGATCCAAGATCACATTGAGTCCATAGGAAAGCCAATACTATTAAAGGGGGGTGAGGTGTTCCTTGATGATCTGGTTGCTCAAGTGCTTGGTGATATTGCTCGAAAACCCTCAACCACTTTCTCCTTCCAAATATTTCTAAAACCTACTTCCAAGCTCGGCCCCACCGATTCTTTCTATCCGAGCCACCGAGTTCATTTGACATAGCCATTGCCAGAAACCCTAACAAGTCGGTCCGACCGATACGGATCTCGGTCTCATCGAGATGGCCTTGCCAAAGCAATGTGATTAGTTGCATTCACTTTGGTCTCACCGATTTTATGCAATCGGTATCACCAAGTTGGCTTGATAGATTCTCCATTGCTTATTGCTTCACTTCTGTAACGCCCAGGATGCGGCTATAGCTCCTACGTGTCAAGGCACGACTTAGAGTCATAATCGCATTCTGGAATGGTCTCAAGCATGGTATCTTTACACAGCCCATGTAATGAACATGATGAAAGAGAGTTTAATAGTTGGCTTACACTCGCCACGTCACACAATTAATACAATAAACATACATTCATCCAGAGAACACATAGTCGACTACGGACGAAATCATACGAAGAAAAAGATACCACACAGGTTAATCCCGATCAGCCCTAGTAGGAACCACTACTGATCGTCGGGGTATGTCACGTACATACACCCACGCTTTTCATCGAACTCCCATTGGAGCTCCTGGCCATCGCCTGCATCGAACTCAGTTGTACCTGCACCTATTTGTGTAGTGAACTATGAGTCACGACAACTCATCAATCTTGTTCCTGGGTATCAAAACTACCAAATGTTTTAGGTGTGGAGAAGGTATAAAGTGGGGTTGCAGCAAGCGCTAAGCATATAAATGGTGGCTATCTTACGAACTCTCAGAGTGAGATGAGAAGCTAAGCCAACGATCGTAAACTAGTTATGACCACTAAGTGATTCTGTTTACTTACGAGTCATACATAACCCAGGCGTGTTCTCTTCCCGAACTCCCTCGAAAAGAGACCATCACGGCTACACACACAACTTGTGTATTTTATTTGAGTTTTTGTGTCAAGTTATCTACAACCGGACATTAACAAACTCCAATATGCCACATAACTGTGGGCACGACTTTTGAAAGATCATAACTCTGCAGGGGTGTCCCAACTTAGCCCATCACAACCTCTCACGATCAGCAGAGGTGAAACCTCTTATCTTAGGGACAACCAGATCAGACTCAGAATCCCGGTGCACAAGATATTTTGACAATGGTAAAACAAGTCCAGCAAGACCTCCCGACGTGCCGACACCCCGATAGGAGCCGCGCATATCGCATCCCAGGCCACAGTCGGATTGGCTAAGTTTCCGGCTTGCACACCCGCTGGTGGCCCCAGCTACTGCCATTTTGGACCAACACTCACGAGGAGCACTGGCCCTGGTTGTAAATTAAGTCCTTAGGTACCGGTAAGTCCCTTTGCAAGTTTTAGTTATTAATAAAATGGTAAAACGAAAGTTGGGCCCAACTGGAGGAGTTTTATTCAAAGAGAACTATCAAGGGGGACTCATAAACCCCAACCGAGTTAGGAACGTAAAATCAAGGAACATAACACCGGTTTATCGGCTCTTAAGGCGGCATGAGTGGAATAAAACACCGAGCAAAAGGCCAAGCCTTCCACCCATTGCCAAGTATAAAGGTCCATTAATTAAATAAGAGATATTGTGATATTCCAAAATATCCATGTTCTGACATGGAGCAATCTTCAACTTCCCCCGCAACTAACAACACTATAAGAGGGGCTTGAGCAAAAGCGTATCTTAGCCAACCAGCGGTTCGCTAGGAGGGTGGTTAGAGGTTTCATGGCAATGTAGGAGGCTGACAAGCAAATAGATAGGTAGCGCGACATAGCGATAGAGCGAGACAACTAGCAAAGCAAAGATAGAGGTGGTATCAAGGAACGGTCATCTTGCATGAAATCCCGCTAGAAAGAAGATCGAGTCCATAAAGAATACAAACGGACGTAGTCAAGCGAATCCTCACAACTCCGGAATGAAACCAAAGCTAACGAGGGAAGCAAACCGAAAAGAAGCAAACAACATGGTAAACACACAAGCATAAACGTGGCATGATGCATGTCCGGTTTAAAAAATGCATGACATGGCAAAGTGTAAAAACAAAACTACAAGTTAAGTGGAGCTCAATATGCAACGAGTTACATACTGACAAAGCACCACATTCACATATTTAGATCGATCCTGTTTATGAACCCAACAAGTTTAAATGTTGATTAACATGGCAAGAGGTGAAGCATAATTAAACTACACTTTATAAGCAATTTAAATGGGGCCGGAACAACAAATAACAATTCTGGTAATCCCCATGTCATTTAAATATTAAACATTTTAAATGTTGTTATCATGATGCGGATGACATATTCAAGTTATATGCAATTTTATGAAAACGTTGACATGAAGATGATATGGGGCATTTGGTTGATACGTCTCCAACGTATCTATAATTTTTGTTTGTTCCATGCTATTATATTACCCATCTTGGATGTTTTATATGCATTTATATGATATTTTATATGCTTTTTGCGACTAAACTATTAACCTAGAGCCCAGTGCCAATTTATGTTTTTCCTTGTTTTTGAGTTTTACATAAAAGGAATACCAAATGGAGTCCAATTGACGTGCCAAATTTTGATGATTTTTTATGAACTAAAAGAATCCCCCAGAGTAAAAGAGTTGGGCCAAAAGAGTCCCGAGCCATCCACGAGGGTGGAGGACGAGCCCTACCACCCTGGGCGCGCCCCCTGCCTCATGGACGACTCAGAGACCCCCCCTGACATGAGACCAACGACAAAAAATCCTATAAATACAGAAACCCCCGAAAAGAAACCTAGATCGGGAGTTCCGCCATTGCAAGCCTCTGTAGCCACCAAAAACCAATCGGGACCCTGCTTCGGCACCCTACCAGAGGGGGGATCCATCACCGGTGGTCATCTTCATCATACCGGTGCTCTCCATGACGAGGAGGGAATAGTTCACCCTCGGGGCTGAGGGTATGTACCAGTAGCTATGTGTTTGATCTCTCTCTCCCTCTCTCTCTCTCTCTCTCACTCTCGTGTTCTTGATTTGGCACGATCTTGATGTACCGCGAGCTTTGCTACTATAGTTGGATCTTATGATGTTTCTCCCATCTACCTTCTTGTAATGGATTGAGTTTTACCTTTGAAGTTATCTTATCGGATTGAGTCTTTAAGGATTTGAGAACACTTGATGTATGTCTTGCATGTGCCTATCTGT
The DNA here is from genome assembly GCA_902687465.1 of Secale cereale. Classification (NCBI taxonomy): domain Eukaryota; kingdom Viridiplantae; phylum Streptophyta; class Magnoliopsida; order Poales; family Poaceae; genus Secale; species Secale cereale. Next base: position 208,550,739 of record LR738711.1, read on the forward strand.
GGTGACAATGGGATATTCACGTGATCTACTTGATGTATGTTTTGGTGATCAACTTGCGGGTTCAGTGACCTTGTGAACTTATGCATAGGGGTTGGCACACGTTTTCGTCTTGACTCTTCGGTAGAAACTTTGGGGCACTCTTTGAAGTTCTTTGTGTTTGTTGAATAGACGAATCTGAGATTGTGTGATGCATATCATATAATCATACCCGTGAATAGTTGAGGTGATATTGGAGTATCTAGGTGACACTAGGGTTTTGGTTGATGTGTGTCTTAAGGTGTTATTCTAGTATGAACTCTAGGATATATCGAACGGAAATAATAGCTTTGTGTTATTTTACTACGGACTCTTGAATCGGAAATAATAACTTGGAGGTGGTTTCGTACCCTACAATAATCTCTTCATTTGTTCTCCTCTATTAATGACTTTGGAGTGACTCTTTGTTGCATGTTGAGGGATAGTTATATGATCCAGTTATGTTATTATTGTTCGGAGAACTTGCACTAGTGAAAGTATGAACCCTGGGCCTTGTTTCTAAGCATTGCAATACTGTTTGTGCTCAGTTTTATCATTAGTTACCTTGCTGTTTTAATATCTTCAAATTACAAAAACCTATATCTACCATCCATATTGCACTTGTATTACCATCTCTTCGCCGAACTAGTGCACCTATACAATTTACCATTGTATTGGTGTGTTGGGGACACAAGGGACTCTTTGTTATTTGGTTGCAGGGTTGTTTGAGAGAGACCATCTTCATCCTACGCCTCCCACAGATTTATAAACCTTCTGTCATCCACTTGAGGGAAATTTGCTACTGTCCTACGAACCTCTGCACTTGAAGGCCCAACAACGTCTACAAGAAGGTTGTGTAGTAGACATCAAGCTCTTTTCTGGCGCCGTTGCCGGGGAGGTGAGTGCTTGAAGGTATATCTTTAGATCTTGAAATCAAACCTTTTAGTTTCTTGTTTTATCACTAGTTTAGTTTATAAAAAGAAAAATACAAAAAATGGAATTAAGGTTGCCTCGTATGCTTCATCTTTTTTATGTCTTTCGTGAAAATGATGGAATGGAAAATTGTGCCAAAGTGTTAGAAGAAGAATGCATTAAAATGTTTGGCACTAAATACCTGAATGATGAGCATGATTGCAATGTTGTTAGTGGGAATTCTTTGAATATCCATGATGCTAATGATATTCAAAGCCACAGGCTAGCTTGGGGATGCTATGTTTGATGAAGATGATATTTTTAGTCCCCCAAGTTTTGATGAGAAAATTTATTATGATGAAAGAATGCCTCCTATTTATGATGATTATATTGATGAAAGTGGGTTTGGGAGAGTGTCAACTTTAGGAAGTAATGATCCACTATTTTAGAGGGTGTTGAATCTTATTGTGATAATTATGAAAGTGGATTTGGAGAGCTCATGACTTTATTTAGTGATAAATCCACTATTTCGGAAGCGGTTCCAATTGATTATGATAGCAAAGTTGCTATCTATGATGAATATTGTGATGACATATATGCTATAAAGAATAATGATAACCATGAAACTTGTCATCTTGATTTTAATTTTCAACTGGATTGTGCCTCACATGATAGTTATTTTGTTGAGTTTGCTCCCACTACTATTCTTGAGAAGAATTTCGCTTATGTGGAGAGTAATAAAATTTATATGCTCGGGGATCATGAAAAGAATGCTTTATGTGATGGTTATATTGTTGAATTCATTCATGATGCTACTTAAAATTATTATGAGGGAGGAATATATGCTTGTAGGAGTTGCAACAATATCAAGTTTCCTCTCTATGTGCTTAAAACCTTGAAGTTATGCTTGCTTTGCCTTCCTATGCTAGTTAATTATTGTTCCCATAAGTTGGTCGCTCACAAAATCCCTATGCATAGGAAGTGGGTTAGACTTAAATGTGCTAGTTATATTCTTCATGATGCTCTCTTTATGTTTCAATTCTTATCTTTTATGCGAGCATCATTGAAGTTTGACGATCATCATTATTAGAGCATTGTCCCGTGTGAGGAAATAAAAAAAAGGCCAAAGAAGCCAATGGAAAAAAAGAGAAAAAAAGGCCAAAGAAGCCAATGAAAGAAAAGAGAAAAAGAAAAAAGAGAAAAAGAGAGAAGGGACAATGCTATTATCCTTTTTCCACACTTGTGCTTCAAAGTAGCACCATGATCTTCATGATAGACAGTCTCTCATTTTGTCACTTTCATATACTAGTGGGGATTTTTCGTTATAGAACTTGGCTTGTATATTCCAACAATGGGCTTCTTCAAAATGCCCTAGGTCTTCGTGAGCAAGCAAGTTGGAAGGACACCCATTTAGTTTCTTTTGTTGAGCTTTCAAACGTTTATAGATCTAGTGCATCCGTTGCATGGCAATCCCTACTCACTCACATTGATATCTATTGATGGGCATCTCCATAGCCCATTAATACGCCTAGTTGGTGTGAGACAATCTTCCTCTTTTTGTCTTCTCCACAACCACCATTCTATTCCACCTATAGTGCTATGTCCATGGCTCATGCTCATGTATTGCGTGAAAGTTGAAAAAGTTTGAGAATACTAAAGTAGGAAACAATTGCTTGGCTGAAACCGGGGTTGTGCATGATTTGAATATTTTATGTGACGAAGATGGAGCATAGCCAAACTATATGATTTTGTAGGGATGAACTTTCTTTGGCCATGTTATTTTGAGAAGACATGATACTTTGTTAGTATGCTTGAAGTATTATTATTTTTATGTCAATATTAAAATTTTGCCTTGAATCTTTCGGATATGAACATTCATGCCACAATAAATAAAATTACATTGATAATTATGTTAGGTAGCATTCCACATCAAAAATTCTGTTTTTATCATTTACCTACTCGAGGACAAGCATGAATTAAGCTTGGGGATGCTTGATACATCTCCAACGTATCTATAATTTTTTATGTTCCATGCTATTATATTATCCATCTTGGATGTTTTATATGCATTTATATGCTATTTTATACAATTTTTGGGACCAACCTCTTAACCTAGAGCCCAGGTTCAGTTTCTGTTTTTCCTTCTTTTTGAGTTTTACAGAACAGGAATACAAAACAGAGTCCAATTGACGTGCCAATTTTTGATGATTTTTTATGGACCAAAAGAAGCCCCCCCCACTTAAAGAGTTGGGACAGAAGAGTCCCGAGCCATCCACGAGGATGGAGGGCGAGCCCTACCCCCTAGGCATGGCCCCTGCCTCGTGGACGACTCGAAGACCCCCTTGACGTGAGACCGACGCCAAAAATTCCTATAAATACAGAAACCCCCGGAAAGAAACCTAGATCGAGAGTTTCGCCGCCGCAAGCCTCTATAGCCACCAAAAACCAATTGGGAACCTGTTCTGGCACCTTGCCGGAGGGGGGATCCATCACCGGTGGCCATCTTCATCATCCCGGCGCTCTTCATGACGAGGAGGGAGTAGTTCACTCTCGGGGCTGAGGGTATGTACAAGTAGCTATGTGTTTGATCTCTCTCTCTCTCTCTCTCTCTCTCTCTCTCTCTCTCTCTCTCTCGTGTTCTTGATTTGGCACGATCTTGATGTACCGCGAGCTTTGCTAATGTAGTTGGATCTTATGATGTTTCTCCCCCTCTACCTTCTTGTAATGGATTGAGTTTTTCCTTTGAAGTTATCTTATCGGATTGAGTCTTCAAGGATTTGAGAACACTTGATGTATGTCTTGCATGTGCTTATCTGTGGTGACAATGGGATATTCACGTGATGTCCTTGATGTATGTTTTGGTGATCAACTTGTGGGTTCAGTGACCTTGTGACCTTATGCATAGGGGTTGGCACACGTTTTCGTCTTGACTCTCCTGTAGAAACTTTGGGGCACTCTTTGAAGTTCTTTGTGTTGGTTGAATAGATGAATCTTAGATTGTGTGGTGCATTTCGTATAATCATACCCACGGATACTTGAGGTGACATTGGAGTATCTAGGTGACATTAGGGTTTTGGTTGATGTGTGTCCTAAGGTGTTATTCTAGTACGAACTCTAGGGTAGATCTAACGGAAAGAATATCTTCGTGTTATTTCACTACGGACTCTTGAATAGATCGATCAGAAATAATATCTTTGAGGTGGTTTCGTACCATACAATAATCTCTTTGTTTGTTCTCCGCTATTAGTGACTTTGGAGTGACTCTTTGTTGCATGTTGATGTATAGTTATATGATCTAGTTATGTTATTATTGTTGAGAGAACTTGCACTAGTGAAAGTATGAACCCTAGGCCTTGTTTCTAAGCATTGCAATACCGTTTGTGCTTACTTTTATCATTAGTTACCTTGCTGTTTTTATGTTTTCAGATTACAAAAACTTATATCTACCATCCATATTGCACTTGGATCACCATCTATTCGCCGAACTAGTGCACCTATACAATTTACCATTGTATTGGGTGTGTTGGGGACACAAGAGACTCTTTGTTATTTGGTTGCAGGGTTGTTTGAGAGAGACTGTCTTTATCCCACGCCTCCCATAGATTGATAAACCTTAGGTCATCCGCCTGAGGGAAATTTTCTACTGTCCTACAAACCTCTGCACTTGGAGGCCCAACAACGTCTACAAGAAGGCTGTGTAGTAGACATCATTGGTCGCCACGACGGAAAGAAAGGGTGTGATGGCGGCGAAAACAGAAATGGTGCCACGGCAACATTCTAGTTCCGACAACTCGTTGAGATGCCGATGCAAAAGAAGGGCGTCGTGAGTGTGTCATGCAAGATGGTGGGGTGATCCCGGTAACCCTGTTCCCGCAGGTCGGCGACAAGGCATACGAGAGTCGTGCACAAAACAATTCGTGCATGGTGCAAACGCGAGCATCTCATCCAACTCATATGCATTCGTCCACGGGTCATCGTCTCGGCGGTTATACCTTTGAAGCGTGCGTTTTCGGAGTGGTTCAAGTTCGTCGACGAAAGTAGAGGAAGTAGACGTTCTCGGGACGGTCGTAGTGAAATTAGTGGTACGCGGCGATGGTAGTTGTACACGGTTCGTAGATGTTCGGGGTCACGGCAAGGAACTTGACGTCCACGGGGTCTTCGAGGGTCGACGGTAGTGGTACTCTTCATTGTGGAAGTAGTGGTTCACGCTGATGACCCAAAAGTGTAGGGGATCTATCGTAGTCTGATACGTCTCCGTCGTATCTATAATTTTTGATTGTTCCATGCTAATATTATACAACTTTCATATACTTTTGGCAGCTTTTTATACTATTTTTGGGACTAACATATTTATCCAGTGCCTAGTGCCAGTTCATGTTTGTTGCATGTTTTTTGTTTCGCATAATATCCATATCAAATGGAGTCCAAACGGAATAAAAACGGACGGAGATTTTTTTGGAATAAATGTGAATTTTTGGAAGCGGAACCAACATGAGACGATGCCCGAGTGGGCCACGAGGCAGGGGGGCGCTCCCACCCGAGGCAGGCATGCCCTGGGCCCTTGTGGCCACACCGTAAGGCGGTTGATGCCCTTCTTTTGCCGCAAGAAAGATAATATCCGGATAAAAATGATGTCCAAAATTCAGCCCAATCGGAGTTACGGATCTCCGGGAATTTAAGAAACGGTGAAGGGCCAGAATCTGGGAACACAGAAACAAAGAGAGACAGAGAGCCAGATCCAATCTCGGAGGGGCTCTCGCCCCTCCCATGCCATGGAGACCATGGACCAGAGGAGAAACCCTTATCCCATCTAGGGAGAAGGTCAAGGAAGAAGGAGAATGAGGGGACCGGGCTCTCTCCCCCTCGCTTCCGGTGGCACCAGAGTGCCGCCGGGGCCATCATCGTCACCACAATCTACACCAACAACTTCACCGCCGTCATCACCAACTCTTCCCCCCTCTATGCAGCGGTGTAACCCCTCTTCTACCCGCTATAATCTCTACTTAAACATGGTCCTCAACGCTATATATTATTTCCCAATGATGTATGGCTATCCTATGATGTTTGATTAGATCCGTTTTGTCCTATGGGTTAATTGATGATTGTGATTGGTTTGAGTTGCATGTTTTATTATTGGTGTTGTCCTATGGTGCTCTCCATGTCACGCAAGCGTGAGGGATCCCCGTTGTAGGGTTTGCAATATGTTCATGATTTTCTTATGGTGGGTGGCGTGAGTGACAGAAGCACATACCCGAGTAAGTAGGTTGTTTGCGTATGGGAATAAAGAGGACTTGATACTTTAATGCTATGATTGGGTTTTACCTTAATGATCATTAGTAGTTGCGGATGCTTGCTAGAGTTCCAATCATAAGTGCATATGATCCAAGAATATAAAGTATGTTAGCTTATGCCTCTCCCTCAAATAGAATTGCAATAGTGATTACCAGTCTAGTTATCGATTGCCTAGGGACAAATAACTTTCTCGTGACAAAAAGCTATCTACTAAAACTAATTTAGTTGTGTCTTTATCTTAACATCCCCTAGTTTTATTAACGTGCTCTTTATATTCTTGCAAACCTATCTCACAAAAACTACAAAATACTTCTAGTTTCATACTTGTTCTAGGTAAAGTAAACATCAAGCGTGCGTAGAGTTGTATCGGTGGTCGATAGAACTTGAGGGAATATTTTTTCTACCTTTAGCTCCTCGTTGGGTTTGACACTCTTACTTATCGAAAGAGGCTACAACTGATCCCCTACACTTGTGGGTTATCAAGACCTTTTTCTGGCGCCGTTGCCGGGGAGCAATAGCGTGGGGTGAATATTCTCGTGTGTGCTTGTTTGCTTTATCACTAAGTAGATTTTATTTGCTGTTCTAAGTTGTTCTCTATCTTTAGTTATGGATATGGAACACGAAATACCAAAAAACTTAGGTGTACTTGCTAATCATGGAGATGGGGAACCTCCTAAAACCCTCGATGCTCATTATGTGAAAGATATTATGTACTACTTTGATTATCCTGAGAAAACCCCATTCAACTATGTAATGGGAGTAACGTTGGATCAACGTGAATACTTTAGGGATTATCGCTTGACACAAAAAGGGAAACTGTTATGGGATCAAATTCATATGTTGCATTGGTATGCTCGACAACTATGCTTGAGATATGATTATACTTGTTGCTCTAGGATGAAGGCTCCACACCTTCCCTTTTCATGCAAATTTAATGATAATGAAACCTTAGCTTCTTATGATAGTGGTATATATGATTATTATGATGTGGAACAAATAGAAGAATTCGTTGCTTTTAAGGGTGCTTATGAAATTGAATCTCTGTTTAAAAAGAATGATGCTTTTGATGATGATGTTTCTAGGCCTGAAAATCTTGCTATATTGAAATATTGCTATTTGAATTATGAATATAACTCCGATATTGATGCGTTTATTGAGAAGGTCTCCGCTGTCCAAGAAGAGACGACTATTTTGCAGGAGTCTGTGGAAGAAGAAATTAATGACATTGTGAGATCATTGGATGCAAAAGATGAGGAGGAGAGCGAAGAACAAAAGGAGGAAGAGCGGATTAGCTACCCGTGCCCACCTTCTAATGAGAGTAACTCTTCAACTCATACATTGTCTAATTTCCCTTCGTGCTTACCGAAGGATGATTGCTATGATCCCGTTGATTATTTTGAAATATCCCTTTTTGATGATGCTTGCTATGCTTGTGGCCAAGATGCCAATATGAATTATGCTTATGGAGATGAACTTGCTATAGTTCCTTATGTTAAACATGAGATAGTTTCTATTGCACCCACACATGATAGTCCTATTTTCTTTTTGAATTCTCCAAACTACACTATATTGGAGAAGTTTGCACTTATTAATGATTATATTGATGGGTTGCCTTTTTCCGTTACACATGATGATTTTGATGAATATAATATGCACGTGCTTGCTGCTCCTACTTGCAATTATTATGAGAGAGGAACTACATATCTGCCTCTCTATGATTCCAACATGATAAAATTGCAAGAAACTGCTTATACTATGCATTGGCCTTTACTTGATGTGCATGAATTGTTCTTGTATGACATGCCTATGCATAGGAAGAGAGTTAGACTTCGTTTTTGCATGACACATATCACTTTGTGCTCACTACTAAATGCCAAATCATTGCTAATTAAAATTGGCTTTGATATACCTTGGGATCCGGGTGGATCCATTACTTGAGCAGTATATACCTAGCTTAATGGCTTTAAAGAAAGCGCTGCCAGGGAGACAACCCGGAAGTTTTAGAGAGTAATTTATTTCTGTTGTGTGCTTTTATAAAGTTTAAAAACAAAATAAATAAATAGGGGAACCTAAAACTTTTTCAAAAAGAAAAGTGAAAGTAAGAAGGACGAGCACCGTTGAAATGGGGGAGCTCCTTGAACTTTGTTCATGCCCATGGAAACTTTTCAAACCTTGATTACAGAAACTTTTCAATAAAAATAATTATCCCCTTGTACAATTCCATTGTATTATAAAAATAATGTTCCAAGAGTTCCCTTTAGGATGATTAAACTTCTTGTTGGTTTGTGCAGTGCAAAAACAGAAACTTTGGCTGTAGTGCGCGATTTTACATTTTTTACTGGAATGTCGAAAGGATCTGAAACTTATTTAAGATTCTGTCTCTACAAATTGTTGATTTTTCCTAATTTTGCCATAATTTTTAGGGTTACAGAAGTATGATTAATGTTCAGATTACTACAGACTGTCCTGTTTTCACATATTGCTGTTATAGCTTCATTATTTGCATATGTTTGAATTCTTCTTGATGCCTCCTTGACTTGGGGCCATAGAATTGTGATAGCATACAGTAGGTAATTTTTGTTCATAATTATAAAATAATGTTAGAGCAGTACATCATGGGATTTTATTGATCATATGGACTAACCCCGCCACGAAAAGTTCGGTTAAGTTTTGTGTGGATGAAGTGTTCGAGGATCGAGGAGGTCTCGATGTGAGAAGAAGGAGGAGAGGCAAGAGCTCAAGCTTGGGGATGCCCAAGGAACCCCAAGTAAATATACAAGGAGACTCAAGCGTCTAAGCTTGGGGATGCCCCAGAAGGCATCCCATCTTTCTTCAACAAGTATCGGTATGTTTTCGGATTAATTTCATTCACATGATATGCATAAAATCTTGGAGCGTCGTGTGCTTTTTATTTTTATTTTAATAAATGCACCATGCTGGTATGAGATAGTCCTTGGTTGATTTATAGAATGCTCTTTGCACTTCACTTATATCTTTTGAGTATGGCTTTATAGAATGCTTCATGTGCTTCACTTATATCATTTGAAGTTTGGATTGCCTGTTTCTCTTCACATAGAAAACCACCATTTGTAGAATGCTCTTTTGCTTCACTTATAATTGTTAGAGCGTGGACATAACTTTTGTAGAAAGAATTAAAACTCTCTTGCTTCGCTTATATCTATTTAGAGAGTTGACAGGAATTGGTCATTCACATGGTTAGTCATAAAATCCTACATAAACTTGTAGATCGCTGAATATGATATGTTTGATTCCTTGCAATAGTTTTGCGATATAGAGATGCTAATATGTGGGAGGTACTAGTGAATGATTGTGGTCTAGTAAAAATATTGGTGTTAAGGTTTGTGATTCCCGAAACATGCATGTATGGTCTCCTAACTATGTAACCAAATTGGCGCGCATTGTATTTTGATTGTTTTTCTTTGCGTGAAGGTCGGGGGCGGGCGATGGTTAACTCCTACCAACCTCCCCCCTGGGAGCATGCGTCGTAGTATTTTTGCTTCGAGGGCTAATATATTTTTCGCAATAAGTATGTGAGTTCTTTATGACTAATGTTGAGGCCATGGATTGTACGCACTCTCACCCTTCCACCTTGCTAGCCACTCTAGTACCGCGCAATTTTCGCCGGTGCATCAAACCACCTTATAACCTTCCTCAAAACAGCCACCATACCTACCTATTATGGCATTTCCATAGCCATTCCGAGATATATTGCCACGTAACTCCACCGTTCCGTTTATTATGACACGCACCATCATTGTCATATTGCCTTGCATGATCGTAAGATAGCTAGCATGATGTTTCCATGGCTTGTCCGTTTTTTGATGTCATCGCTACGCTAGATCATTGCACATCCCGGTACACCGCCCGAGGCATTCATATAGAGTCATATTTTTGTTCTAGTATCGAGTTGTGAGTAAATAGAAGTGTGATGATCATCATTATTAGAGCATTGCCCCATTTGAGGAAAAAAAAAAGAAAGGCCAAAAAAGGGGAAGGCCAAATAAAAAAAAGCAAGGCCCCAAAAAAAAGAAAGAAAAAGAAAGAAAAAGAAAAAAAGGACAATGCTACTATCATTTTCCACACTTGTGCTTCAAAGTAGCACCATGATCTTCATGATAGAGAGTCTCCTATGTTGTCACTTCCATATACTAGTTGGAATTTTCATTATAGAACTTGGCTTGTATATTCCAACGATGGGCTTCCTCAAATGCCCTAGGTCTTCATGAGCAAGCAAGTTGATGCACACCCACTAGTTTTCTTTTGAGCTTTCATACACTTATAGCTCTAGTGCATCCGTTACATGACAATCCCTACTCACTCACATTGATATCTATTGATGGGCATCTCCATAGCCCATTGATACGCCTAGTCAATGTGAGACTTTCTCCCTACTTTTGTCTACTACCACCTTCTATTCCACCCATAACTATATCCATGGCTCACGCTCATGTATTGCGTGAAGAGTTGAAAAAGTTCGAAAAAGTAAAGTATGAAAACAATTGCTTGGCTGACACCGGGATGGGTATGAGGGGTACCTTGTGTTAAGAAAAGGGAAGCATAAAACACTATATGATTTTGTAGGGATAACGTCCTTTAGCATTGATATTTTGAAAGACTTGATTGTTTGTTGGGATGCCTGAGTATTAAATTCTTCTATCTCAAATGATAGACTATTGCTTTGAATCACTCGTGTCTTAATATTCATGCCATGATTAGATTACATGATCAAGATTATGCTAGGTAGCATTCCACACCAAAAATTATCTTTTTTATCATTTACCTACTCGAGGACGAGCAAGAATTAAGCTTGGGGATGCTGATTCATTGTATCTATAATTTTTGATTGTTCCATGCCAATATTCTACAACTTTCATATACTTTTGGCAACTTTTTATACTATTTTTTGGGACTAACATATTTATCCAGTGCCCACTGCCAGTTCCTATTTGTTGCATGTTTTTTGTTTCGCAGAATATCCATATCAAACAGAGTCCGAACGGAATAAAAACGACCAGAGATTTTTTTTAGAATATATGTGAATTTTGGGAAGCGGAACCAACATGAGACGATGCCCGAGTGGGCCACGAGGCAGGGGGGTGCGCCCACTAGGGGCAGGCGCGCCCTGGGCCCTCGTGGCCACACCATAAGGAGGTTGATGCCCTTCTTTCTCCACAAGAAAGATAATATCCGGATAAAAATCGTGTCGAAAATTCAGCCCAATCGGAGTTACAGATCTCCGGGAATTTAAGGAACGGTGAAGGGCCAGAATCTGGGAACGCAAAAACAGAGAGAGACAGAGAGACAGATCCAATCTCGGAGGGGCTCTCGCCCCTCCCGTGCCATGGAGACCATGGACCAGAGGCGAAACCCTTCTCCCATCTAGGGAGAAGGTCATGGAAGAAGGAGACGGAGGGGGGCTCTCTCCCCCTCGCTTCCAGTGGCACCGGAGTGCCGCCGGGGCCATCATCGTCACCGCAATCTACACCAACAACTTCACCGCCGTCATCACCAACTCTTCCCCCCTCTAGGCAGCGGTGTAACCCCTCTTCTACCCGCTGTAATCTCTACTTAAACATGGTGCTCAACACTATATATTATTTCCCAATGATGTATGGCTATCCTATGATGTTTGATTAGATCCGTTTTGTCCTATGGGTTAATTGATGATCGTGATTGGTTTGAGTTGCATGTTTTATTATTTGTGTTGTCCTATGGTGCTCTCCGTGTCACGCAAGCGTGAGGGATCCCCACTGTAGGGTTTGCAATATGTTCATGATTTTCTTATGGTGGCTGGCGTGAGTGACAAAAGCACATACCCGAGTAAGTAGGTTGTTTGCGTATGGGAATAAAGAGGACTTGATACTTTAATGCTATGGTTGGTTTTTACCTTAATGATCTTTAGTAGTTGCGGATGCTTGTTAGAGTTCCAATCATAAGTGCATATGATCCAAGCAGAGAAAGTATGTTAGCTTATGCCTCTCCCTCAAATAGAATTGCAATAGTGATTACCGGTCTAGTTATCGATTGCCTAGGGGCGAATAACTTTCTCGTGACAAAAAGCTATCTACTAAAACTAATTTAGTTGTGTCTTTATCTTAACAGCCCCTAGTTTTATTAACGTGCTCTTTATATTCTTGCAAACCTAACCCACAAAAACTACAAAATACTTATAGTTTCATACTTGTTCTAGGTAAAGTAAACATCAAGCGTGCGTAGAGTTGTATCGGTGGTCGATAGAACTTGAGGGAATATTTGTTCTACCTTTAGCTCCTCGTTGGGTTTGACACTCTTACTTATCAAAAGAGACTACAACTGATCCCCTACACTTGTGGGTTATCATAGTCCTTTCGATAAGTAAGAGTGTCAAACCCAACGAGGAGCAGAAGGAAATGATAGGTAGTTTTTACTAAGGTATTTTCTGCAAGCACTGAAATTATCGGTAACAGATATTTTTGTGATAAGGTAATTGGTAACAAGTTATAAATATTAAAAGTAAATAAGGTGCAGCAAGACGGACCAATCCTTTTTTGGAGCAAAGGACAATCCTAGACAAACTCTTATATGAAGGAAAGCGCTCCCGAGGACACCTGGGAATTATCGTCAAGCTAGTTTTCATCACGTTCATATGATTCACGTTCGTTACTTTGATAATTTGGTATGTGGGTGGACCGGTTCTTGGGTGCTACCCTTACTTGGACAAGCATCCCACTTATGATTAACCTCTATTGCAAGCATCCGCAACTACAAAATAAGTATTAAGGTAAACCTAACCATAGCATGAAACATATGGATCTAAATCAGCCCCTTACGAAGCAAGGCATAAACTAGGGTTTAAGCTTCTGTCACTCTAGCAACCCATCATCTACTTATTACTTCACAATGCCTTCCTCTAGGCCCAAACAATGGTGAAGTGTCATGTAGTCGACGTTCACATGACACCACTAGAGGAAAGATAACATACATCTCATCAAAATATCGAACGAATACCAAATTCACATGACTACTTATAGCAAGACTTCTCCCATGTCCTCACGAACAAACGTAACTACTCACAAAGCATATTCATGTTCAAAATCAGATAAGTATTAATATGCATAATGGATCTGAACATATGATCTTCCACCAAGTAAACCAACTAGCATCAACTACAAAGAGTAATCAACACTACTAGCAACCTACATGTACCAATCCGAGGTTTTGGTACAAAGATTGGATACAAGAGATGAACTAGGGTTTGAGAGGAGATGGTGCTGGTGAAGATGTTGATGAAGATAACCCTCCCCAAGATGGGAGAGTTGTTGGTGAAGACGGCGGTGATGATTTCCCCCTCCCGGAGGGAAGTATCCCCGGCAGAACAGCTCCGCCGGAGCCCTAGACTGGTTCCGCCAAGGTTCCGCCTTGAGACGGCGGCGTCTGGTCCCGAAAACCTCCTTCTGATTTTTTCCAGGTCAAAACACCTCATATAGGAGAAGATGGGCATCGGGGAGTCAACAGGTGGCCCATGAGGCAGGGGGGCGCCCCCACCCTCGAGGGCAGGTGGTGGCCCCCCTGACGTATCTCTTTCGCCAGATATTTTTTATATTTTCTGAAATGACGTTTCATGGAGTTTCGGGGCTTTTGGAGTTGTGCAGAATAGGTCTCCAATGTTTGCCCCTTTTCCAGCCCAGAATTCCAGCTACCGGCATTCCCCCTCTTCATGTAAACCTTGTAAAATAAGAGAGAAAATGCATAAGTATTATGACATAATGTGTAATAACAGCCCATAGAGCAATAAATATCAACATAAAAGCATGATGCAAAATGGACGTATCAACTCCCCCAAGCTTAGACCTCGCTTGTCCTCAAGCGAAAGCCAATATCAAAAAATAAGTCCACAAGAGGTGTCGATAAAAATAAAATACAGACATGAGGGCATCATGTTCAACCTTATAACAGCAACACAAACATATATTGTCATATGACTCTTATGCTAAAGTAACAATCTATCCACAATGTCAAGTATGAATCAGAAACTTCATTGAAAACTAACAAACTAAGATCTCGGTCATTGAAGCAATTGCAATTTATCGTAACATCGGAAAGAGTCAATACAAGAGCTTTTCAGCAAGTCCACACACTTACCTATAATTTAGTCTTTCACAATTGCTCACACTCACGCAATACTTATGGGTATGCAGTTTTAATCGGACACAGAGAAAGATAGAGGCTTATGATATTTCCTCCCAACCTTTTACCTCAAGGGTAATGTCAACAGCAATAGATCATGATAACTTACATCCAAGTGGATATATATGTCAGGATCTCTCCAACACAATGTGCTTGCCAAAGGATAAAATGTAAAAAAGGAAAGGTGAAAATCACCTTGACTCTTATAAGGTAAGAATAATAGATATGCCCTTCGCAGAGGGAAGTAGAGGTTGTCATGTGCTTTTATGGTTGGATGTACAAAATCTTAGCGCAAAAGAACGTCACTTTATATTGCCACTTGTGATAGGGACCTTTATTATGCAGTTCGCCGCTTTTATTACTTCCATATCACAAGATCGTATAAAGCTTATTTTCTCCACACCAATAGATCATACATATTTTAGAGAGTTGCAACAATGACAACTTACTTGAAGGATCTTACTCAATCCATAGGTAGGTATGGTGGACTCTCATGGCAAAACTCGGTTTAAGTTGTATGGAAGCACAAGTAGTATCTCTACTTGGTGCAAGGAGTTTTGGCTAGAATGAGGGGGAAGGGCAAGCTCAACATGTTGGATGATCCATGACAATATACTTTATTTCGGATATAAGTAAACATAACTCATTATATTGTCTTCCTTGTCCAACATCAACTCTTTAGCATGTCATATTTTAATGAGTGCTCACAATCATAAAAGATGTCCAAGATAGTATATTTTTATGTGAAACCCTCTCTTTCTTTATTACTTCCTATTAATTGCAGCGATGACCAAAACTAGGTTTGTCAACTCTCAACAACTTTTATTCATCATACTCTTTATATGTGAAGTCATTACCTTCCATAAGATCAATATGATCTCTTTGATACTTTTTATATTTTATTTTATTCTCTTATGACCATAACGAGCAAATCGAGCCCTTGACTCAACACTAATCTTTATTATATAGCTCATGGACTCAATTACAAAGGCAAAGATCAAAACGCAAGAGCTCACAACTAGATCATACTAAACCTTATTCTACTAGATCAAGATATTGCCAAAAGGATCGAACTAAAAAAAACGGTAAAGATAGGAGTGTGATGGTGATACGATACCGGGGCACCTCCCCCAAGCTTGGCAGTTGCCAAGGGGAGTGCCCATACCCATGTGATTATGTCTCCTTCTTCGGAGGTGGTGATGTGATATTCGTGGCGATGATACCCCTCAGGATATGATTCCCCTCCTCAAGCTTGTTAACTTGTTGCTTAAGGTCTATAATTTCCTTGTGGAGCTTGCCCGTAACGGCTAAAGCTCCTTTCATCCAAGGATGCTGCATAGCTGCGGGAGAACAAGTAACACTCTTTTTCATATTTTCATAAGAAAGAAACCTGGCATTGGTAGGGATGACTGAGTTTGGAATGGCTAAGCTCTGTAGTTCCCCCATCGTGAATCTAGCTCGAAACCGAGAAATAACTTCTTGGTCTTCCTCCATGGCATCTATCCTCTTCAAGTCAGCCTCCATCTCTTCCTCCGCTGATGGACCAAAGTGGTCAGCATCGCTGTTTGCTCCTGGGCCAGGTGTTGGATGAGACACCTGACTCTCTCCAACTGACTCCTGAGAAGACATCTTGCTCTTATCTACGACAGAAACAACTCAAAACAAAAACTGAGGATTTTTGTGTGATATGGTGGTCAAAACCTTTGGGAGAATATATAGTGATTTTTTACCGACCAAAAGAAGTAACGTGCAAGAAAACGGAGTCCGGGGGCACACGAGGTGCCCACGAGGTAGGGGGCGCGCCCAGGGGGTAGGGCGCGCCCTCCACCCTCGTGGACGCCTCGTGTCCTTTCTGGACTGCCCCTTATTTTTCTATTTTTCTAAATATTCCAAAATGGTGAAAAATTGCCATTAGAACTATTTTGGAGTCGGTTTACTTATCGTACCACATACCTCTTCCTTTTCGGAGTCTGAATCGTTCTGGAAAGTGTCCCTTATGTATTCCTCTGGGGTTAGGGTTTCAATAACATTGGTTTCAACATTTATAGGATTACGTGAGATATAATGTTTGATTCTTTGACCGTTCACCACCTTCAGATTTGTGCCTTCGAAGTTGTTGATTTTTATGGCACCGGAACGATAGACCTCGTCGATAACGTAGGGACCTTCCTATTTAGAGAGGGGTTTTCCTGCAAAAAATCTTAAACGAGAGTTGTATAGCAAGACATAATCACCTACGTTAAACTCACGCTTTTGTATCATTTTGTCATGCCATCTTTTGACCTTTTCTTGAAACAGCTTGGCATTCTCATAGGCTTGGGTTCTCCAATCATCTAGTGAGCTAATGTCAAATAACCTCTTCTCACCGGCAAGTTTAAAATCATAATTGAGCTCTTTAATATCCCAATATGCCTTATGTTCTAGCTCAAGAGGTAGGTGACATGCTCTTCCATAAACCATTTTATATGGAGACATACCCATAGGATTTTTGTATGCAGTTCTATAGGCCCATAATGCATCATCAAGTTTCTTGGACCATTTTTTTCTAGACCTATTAAGAGCCTTTTTCAAAATTAATTTCATCTCTCTGTTACTTAATTCTACCTGACAACTAGACTGTGGGTGGTAAGGGGATGCAATTCTATGATTAACATCATACTTAGCAAGCATTTTACGGAAATCACAATGAATAAAGTGTGAACCACCATCAGTCATTAAGTATCTAGGGACTCCAAACCTAGGAAAACTAACTTCTTTAAGCATCTTAATAGAGGTGTTGTGATCAACACTACTAGTTGGAATAGCTTCTACCCACTTAGTAACGTAATCAATAACAACTAAAATATGTGTATACCCATTAGAGGAAGTTAACGGTCCCATATAATCAAGGCCCCAGACATCAAATGGTTCAATAACAAGTGAATAATTCATAGGCATTTCTTGACTTCTACTAATATTACCAATTCTTTGACATTCATCACAAGATAAGACAAACTTACGAGCATCCTTGGAGAGAGTAGGCCAATAAAAACCAGATTGCAATACCTTATGTGCAGGTCTATCTCCAGCATGGTGTCCTCCATAAGCTTCGGAGTGACACTTCCGTAGGATCTGTTCCTGTTCATGCTCAGGTACACAATGTCTAATAATACCATCCACTCCTTCTTTATAAAGGTGTGGGTCATCCCGGAAGTAATGTCTTAAATCATAGAAGAACCTTTTCTTTTGCTGGTATGTGAAACTAGGTGGTATAAACTCAGCAACAATGTAATTAGCATAATCAGCATAACATGGAGCAGTACGAGAAGTATTTATGACAGCTAATTGTTCATCATGAAAGCTATCATCAATTGGTAGTGGGTCATGAAGAATATTCTCTAGCCAAGACAAGTTGTCTGCAACGGGGTTCTCAGTTCCCTTTCTATCAGTAATATGCAAATCAAATTCTTGTAGCAAGAGAACCCATCTAATAAGTCTAGGTTTAACATCTTTCTTTTCCATAAGGTATTTGATAGCAGCATGATCAGTGTGAATAGTTACTTTAGAATCAACAATACAAGGTCTAAACTTATCACAAGCAAATACGACTGATAAAAACTCCTTTTCAGTAGTAGCATAATTTCTCTGGGCACTGTCTAGAGTTTTACTAGCATATTGGATAACATTCAATTTCTTATCAACTCTTTGTCCTAGAACAACACCTACAGCATAATCACTTGCATCGCACATAATCTCGAAGGGTAAATTCCAGTCAGGAGGCTGGACAATAGGTGCAGAGATCAATGCATTCTTAAGTACTTCAAATGCTTCTACACAATCATCATCAAAGACAAAAGGAACATCTTTTTGTAATTGATTAGTCAGAGGCCTAGAGATTTTGGAGAAGTCCTTAATGAACCTCCTATAAAACCCGGCATGACCAAGGAAACTTCTTATACCTTTGATGTCCTTGGGACACGACATCTTTTCAATAGCATCAAATTTAGCTTTGTCAACTTTAATACCTCTTTCAGAAATTTTATGCCCCAAGACAATGCCTTCATTAACCATAAAGTGGCACTTTTCTCAATTCACAACAAGATTAGTTTCTTCACATCTCTGCAAAACTTGATCAAGGTTGCTCAAGCAATCATCAAAAGAAGTTCCGTAAACGAAAAAATCATCCATGAAGACCTCAACAATCTTTTCACAGAAATCAAAGAATATAGCCATCATGCATCTTTGAAAGGTAGCAGGTGCATTACATTAACCAAAAGGCATACGTCTATAAGCAAAGGTACCAAAAGGGCAAGTAAAAGTGGTCTTTTCTTGATCCCCTTTTGACATAGGTATTTGAGAGAAACAAGAATAACCATCTAGAAAGCAAAAATGGGTGTATTTGGGTAACCTTTCTAGCATTTGATCAATAAAAGGAAAAGGGTAATGATCTTTCTTAGTGGCTTTATTTAATTTGCGAAAATCAATTACCATCCTATAACATGTAACAATTCTTTGTGGGATCAATTCTTGTTTATCATTAGGAACTACAGTCATACCTCCCTTCTTAGGGACACAATGGACATGACTTACCCACTGGCTATCGGCAACTGGGTAAATTATACCTGCCTCTAGCAGCTTTAGTACTTCCTTCCTTACCACTTCTTTCATCTTAGGATTTAACCGTCGTTGATGATCGATAATAGGTTTCGCGTCCTCTTCCAACTTTATCTTGTGTTGGCATAGAGTGGGACTGATGCCCTTAAGATCATCCAGAGTATATCCAATAGCAGCACGATGTTTCTTCGGAGTTTTCAATATTTTTTCTTCTTCCTGTTCTGAAAGGTTAGCACTAATAATAACAGGATATATCTTCCTTTCATCGAGATAAACATACTTAAGAGTATCAAGTAATGGTTTAAGTTCAAACACGGGATCACCCTTGGGTGGAGGAGGATCACCTAGGATTTCAACATGCAAGTTGTTTTTCAATAAGGGTCCCTGTTTAAAGAATATTTCATCTTTTCCCTTCTCTCATTCATATACATATCATTTTCATGGTCTAGCAAATATTTATCTAATGGATCGTTAGGAGGAACAACAATAGAAGTAAGACCAATAATTTCATCCTTACTAGGCAATTCTTTATCACGGGGTTGTCTATGAAATTTAGCAAAGTTAAAGTCATGAGACATGTCCCCTAATCCAACAGTAACAATATCCTTTTCGCAGTCTATCTTAGCATTAACAGTGTTCAAGAAGGGTCTACCACATATAATGGGGCAAAAATCATCTTGTGGGGGACTGAGAACAAGAAAATTGGCAGGGTATTTAACCTTCCCACACAAGACTTCAATATCTCTAACAATCCCAACTGGTGAAATAGTGTCTCTATTAGCAAGTTTAGTAGTAACATCAATACCTTCTAACTCAGTAGGTGAAATATCGTGCATAATTTCTTTATATAAGGAATGAGGTATTACACTCGCACTAGCACCTACGTCACATAAACCATGATAGCAATGATCTCCTATTTTAACAGAAATAACAAGCATGCCTACAACAGGTCTATGTTTATTCCTAGTATCGGGTTTGGCAATTCTAGCAGCTTCCTCTTGGAGGTAAATAACATGTCCATCTAGATTTTCGACCAAGAGAACCTTAACCATAGCAACACTAGGTTCAACTTTAATTTGCTTAGAGGGTGTATGTGTTATAGTATTACTCTTACGAACCATAGTGGAAGCTTTAGCATGATCCTTTATCCTAACAGGGAAAGGCGGTTTCTCAATATAAGCAGTAGGAACGATAGGATCAACATTATAAGTGATAGTCTTTTCTTCAACTTTAACAGGTTCAACTACTTTTACTTCAATGGGGGGATGGTATTTAAACCACTTCTCCTTAAGGAGATCAACATGAGTAGCAAGTGATTCACAGAAAGAAGCTACTATCTCAGAGTCAAGCCAATACTTAGTGCTAAATTCATGGAAAACATCGATATCCATAAAAGATTTAACACAATCAAACTTAGGGGTCATACCCGACTCCTTACCTTCGCCGAGGTCCCAATCTTCAGAGTTGTGTTTAATTCTTTCCAATAAATCCCATTTGAATTCAATAGTCTTCATCATAAAAGAACCAGTACAGGGAGTATCGAGCATGGAGCGATTATTGAGAGAAAGCCGAGCATAAATTTTTTGAATGATCATTTCTCTTTAGAGCTCATGATTGGGGCATGAATATAACACTGACTTAAGCCTCCCCCAAGCTTGAGCGATGCTTTCTCCTTCGCGAGGCGAAAATTATATATATAATTACGATCACGATGAACCCGATGCATATGATAGAACTTCTGATGAAATTCCAACTTCAATCGATTGTAGTTCCATGATCCAATATCATCGCATAGCCTAAAACAGGATTCCTATGGGGAGTCTGTGGCCAGCCCTATGGGCTGCCTCTCTCTATTCCCTCAAGGCCCACTATGGCCCATACTCCCGCGGAGTGGTTCCGGTAACCCCCTTCGGCACTACGGTTTTATCCGATAACACCCGGAACACTTCCGGTGTCCGAATATAGTCGTCAAATATATTAATATTTATGTCTCGGACATTCCGAGACTCCTCGTCATGTCCGTGATCTCATCTGGGACTCCAAACTACCTTCGGTACATCAAAACTCATAAACTCATAATACCGATCGTCATCGAACGTTAAGCGTGCGGACCCTACGGGTTCGAGAACTATGTAGACGGACCGAGACTCATCTCCGGTCAATAACCAATAGCGGAACTTGGATGCTCATATTGGCTCCTACATATTCTACGAAGATCTTTATCGGTCAAACCGCATAACAACATACATTTTTCCCTTTGTCATCGGTATGTTACTTGCCCGAGATTCGATCGTTGGTATCACTATACCTAGTTAATCTCGTTACCGACAAGTATCTTTACTCGTTCCGTAATAAATCATCTCGTGACTAACTCATTAGTCATTTTCTTGCAAGTCTTATTATGATGTGTATTACCGAGAGGGCCTAGAGATACCTCTCCGACACTCGGAGTGACAAATCATATTCTTGATCTATGCTAACACCACGAATACTTTCGGAACACGTGTGGAGCATCTTTATAATCACCGAGTTACGTTGTGACATTTTATAGGACACAAGGTGTTCCTCCGATATTCGGGAGTTACATAATCTCATAGTCATAGGAACATGTATAAGTCATGAAGAAAGCAATAGTAGTAAACTAAACGATCAAGTTGCTAAGCTAACGGATGGGTCTTTTCCATCACATCATTCTCCTAATGATGTGATCTCATTGATCAAATGACAACTCATGTCTATGGCTAGGAAACATAACCATCTTTGATCAATGAGCTAGTCTAGTAGAGGCATACTAGGGACACTCTGTTTTGTCTATGTATTCACACATGTACTAAGTTTCTGGTTAATACAATTCTAGCATCAATAATAAACATTTATCATGATATAAGGAAACAAATAATAACTTTATTATTGCCTCTAGGGCATATTTCCTTCAGATTTGTGGGACCGTACAGAGTTTTGGAGCGCAGAGGAGAAGTACCTTATTAGCTAGAGTTGCCCAAAACCTTGTCAGGAGTTCATGACGTGCTTCACGTTTCTTAGTTGAAGAAGTGTCACGTAGAAATGTCCAATATTCCATTACGAGATACAGTGCCCCTAGAAGCAATTCAGTTAGAGAGCGACCTGACTTACGAGGAGAAGCCCATTAAAATTCTCGAGTTTGCCGACAGAGTTACCCGCATCAAGGTCATCAAGTTTTGCAAAGTTCAGTGGAGCCACCATACAGAGGACGAAGCCACCTGCGAACGAGAGGATGATCTACGCCAGGACCACCCACACCTATTTTCTAGCCAACCCGATTCTCGAGGGCGAGATCCATCTTAAGCGGGGTAGGTTTGTAACATCCCAATTTTCAATTTGGATGTTAACATAGATCATTCATATGCATTCATCATTTGAGCATTTCAAATTTGAGTTTATCTCAAAATTTATCCAAAACTTTACGCAACTCAACGACGCAAGTGAGAGCGGGTTGGAAGTTTTCCCGAAGAGAAACCCACTACTTTTATTATTTTCCAAGTGGGGTTGGATCAATAATATTTTTGCCAAATTTCATTTTTTTCAATATTTTAAAATAAATGAGACAAGATAATATGACTTCTTCAAAAACAGAATATAAATATTGGAATTTGATTTTTGAGTAAAAATAATGTTATTGGATTTTTATTTGCAATTTATTATTTTAAAATTACATTCAAAAGTTGTTTTATTTTTAGGCATTTTTATTTTAAAAAAATGCTCACTTTGTCCCAAATATTAGGTGGGAACGAGGAAAGTTGTTTCTAAAAATTTTAGGACTTTTTTATATTTTATTTTGATTTTTTTTCGTTCCGGCATTTAAAAAAAAACTTCCTGCCCGACTGGGCCGAAGGCCCAGCCGAGCAGGCCGGCCTGCTCGCGCGACCGCCTCTGCCTCACCGTGCCACCGTCGTACTCGGAGGAGTCCGAGCCGCCACCACCGCGGCTTGCTCCCTCCTCCAAGTCGCCCCCCTCGCCCTTTAAATAGCCGCACCGGCCGACCCCCTCCCCTCAACCCGGCGGCCGCCGCCGCCGCCGACCGCCATCGCCGCAAAGCTCGCCGCCGCCTGCTCCCTCCGCCACGACTCGCCACCTTCCGCCCCGCGCCACCTCGCCCCGCCGCCCAAGCCGCCCCGCCACCGGAGCCGAAGCCACCGCCAGCCACCGACCCGGTTCGCGTTTTAAAACCGCCGTTTTTAGGTTTTCTTTACGGTTTTTTTAAACCCTAGATAGTTTTTTTTAACCTAGATTTGTTTTTTTAGGTTTGATTAAAGAGTGAACGTCCGCTGGTTAGTTGCAGAAAAGGAACGTTCGTAGTTTAACCTTTTCTTTTTCTGTTATTTCTCGTCAATGACCCATCCATGATTTAGGTTTTTACAGATCAGTCCTTGATCTTTAAACCCTTGTTACTTTTTACTTGTTAGTGGGAATTAGTTGAAACCAACGCCAAATTTTTCGTTTTGATCTTATCTTTCCATTAGCTCAACTCAAATTTGATTTTGAAAGATTTAAAATTGCTTTTCAACCAGATTTGAATTTGAACTTCGTTTGATCATAACTTGAGTCTCGTAACTCCGTTTGAGTTGATTCTTATTGCAAATGGAAGCTCTTGTTCCAAACTTTCTGATAAGACCCAATTCATTCAATTTTGGTACTGTAAGAAATTGTTTTCCGTCACAAGACCTATCTTCTTGTTTTCAAAGTCTTTCGAGTTTCGTTCTTCGATTCTGTTGCATGATTGCTTATGTATGCTATTGTTTGATTGCGATAGAATTCCCGGAGTGCGAAGCGTGCTACTACGAGTCTCTAGGTTTTAGAGATCGTCAGCAAGGCAAGTTCATACTTTAATCATACTTTCCAATACTCGGGTTTTATTGCATTAGTTCTATACTCAAAGATTGCATGAGTAGGACTTGATCACATGTGGTATTGCCTAGTAGTTCATGAGGTAGGAACCCAATGACTTGAGATGTACCAGTCTACCTAGGGTAAAGAGTAAATGCTTTTGAAATGTTGTGTCTCGGTCATCCGGTTCTCAACACCATGCAGTGCAAGAAATTAAACGAATGCGATCGAGTCTTGTGGGGAAAAGTGCACAAACCTCTGCAGAGTGTACAAACTATTCATGAGTAGCCGTGTCCCCAGTTATGGACATCTTGAGTATCCTAGTACTTGAATTATGGACTGATCTCAACAGTCTATCTAATTAATTTGTTGGGTTATTAATGATTTTGGTTAATTTGGGATTGAGATGGAGGACCCACTCTCAATATTGCTTAATTCAACTGAGTAGTAAATAAAATTTATTCCTTTGTTGTAGGAAAAAATTAGCTTTATGAAAAAACAAACCTTACAGCCTCCACCAGCCAAATATGCATGTAGATGTAGATTTGTTCATCATTTTTGCTATAGTGTGATCTTGTTAGCATATTCAATGTGCTGACCTACATGGCTGCAATGTATCATGTTGCAGAGTTTTCAGAT
The DNA here is from genome assembly GCA_902687465.1 of Secale cereale. Taxonomy (NCBI): domain Eukaryota; kingdom Viridiplantae; phylum Streptophyta; class Magnoliopsida; order Poales; family Poaceae; genus Secale; species Secale cereale. The sequence continues at coordinate 208,575,240 of LR738711.1, forward strand.
GGAGATTAAGGTGCGATAGGTCGTTGTCATGCACTCAATGTTTGCCGTGGAGTTTGATGGACTCAACTACTCTTCATAGCTTCCGCAGTTTATTGTTTTAGATGGCCTTCAGCCGTATTCATGTAATGAATATTGCCTCTTTGAGGATTTTTGGATGTAATAAGTGTGATTGAAACTTTGTTCTAAATCCTTGAGTACTGTGTGTGTCAGCATACCGATCCAGGGATGACACTGAGCACAGAGACTTCGATTCATTAGAATTGTGGTCGCTACACCCCTACACACCCAATACAATGGTAAATTGTATAGGTGCACTAGTTCAGCGAAGAGATGGTGATACAAGTATAATATGGATGGTAGATATAGGTTTTGTACTATGAAAATATAAAAACAACAAGGTAACTAATAGTAAAAGTGAGCGTAAAAGGTATTGCAATGCTTAGAAACAAGGCCTAGGGTTCCCACATTCACTAGTGCAAGTTATCTCAACAATGATATCATAAATAGATCATATGACAATCCCTCAACATGCAACAAAGAGTCACTCCAAAGTCACCAATAGCGGAGAAAAATGATGATATTATTGTAGGGTACGAAACCACCTCAAAGTTACTCTTTCTGATCGATCTATTGGGCTATTCCTATAAGTGTCACAAACAGCCCTAGAGTTCATACTAAAATAACACCTTAAGACAGACATCAACCAAAACCCTAATGTCACCTAGATACTCCAATGTCACCACAAGTATCCGGGGGTTTGATTATACGACATGCATCACACAATCTTAGATTCATCTATTCAAACCAACACAAAGAACTTCAAAGAGTGCCCCAAAGTTTCTACCGGAGGGTCAAGACGAAAACATGTGCCAACCCCTATGCATAAGTTCACAAGGTCACTGAACTCGCAAGTTGATCACCAAAACATACATCAACTAGATCACGTGAATATCCCATTTTCACCACAGATAAGCACATACAAGACATACATCAAGTGTTCTCAAATCCTTAAAGACTCAATCCGATAAGATAACTTCAAAGGGAAAACTCAATCCATTATAAAGAGTAGAGGGGGAGAAACATCATAAGATCCAACTATAATAGCAAAGCTCGCGGTACATCAAGATCGTGCCAAATCAAGAACACAAGAGAGAGATCAAACACATAGCTACTGGTACAAACCCTGAGCCCCGAGGGTGAACTACTCCCTCCTCGTCATGGAGACCGCCGGGATGATGAAGATGGCCACCGGTGATGGTTTCCCCCTCCGGCAGTGTGCCGGATGATACGTCTCCAACGTATCTATAAATTTTTATTCTTCCATGCTAGTTTTAGAGTATCGCAGAAAAGGATTATCAAACGGAGCCCAATTGACCTGAAACTCAACAGAGGCAATTTTTGGACCAGAAGAAGCCCAAAGAGTCCCGGAGGAGGACCAAAAGGTCCACGGGCTTCCCATGAGGGTAGGGGCGCGCCCTCCCCCCCGGGCCCGCCCCCCTGTCTCGTGGACAGCCCGGAGACTCCCTTTACTTGTCCCCCACTCCAACACCTCCTATATATACTGAAACCTCCGGAAAAAAAACCTAGATCGAGAATTCCGCCGCCGAAAGCCTCTGTTGCCACCGAAAACCAAGCTAGACCCGTTCTGGCACTCTGCCGGAGGGGGAATCCCTCTCCGGTGGCCATCTTCATCATCCCGGCGCTCTCCATGATGAGGGGGGAGTAGTTTACCCTCGGGGCTGAGGGTATGTATCAGTAGCTATGTGTTTGATCTCTCTCTCTCTCTCTCTCTCTCTCTCGTGTTCTTGAGATGGCACGATCTTGATGTATCGCGAGCTTTGCTATTATAGTTGGATCTTATGATGTTTCTCCCCCTTTCCTCTCTTGTGATGAATTGAGTTTTCCCTTTGAAGTTATCGTATCGGATTGAGTCTTTAAGGATTTGAGAACACTTGATGTATGTGTTGCATGTGCTTATCTGTGGTGACAATGGGATATCACGTGATCTACTTGATGTATGTTTTGGTGATCAACTTGTGGGTTCTGTGACCTTGGGAATCTAAGCATAGGGGTTGGCACACGTTTTCGTCTTGACTCTCTGGTAGAAACTTTGGGGCACTCTTTGAAGTTCTTTTGTCTTGGTTGAATAGATGAATCTGAGATTGTGTGATGCCTATCGTATAATCATGCCCACGGATACTTGAGGTGACAATGGAGTATCTAGGTGACATTAGGGTTTTGGTTGATTTGTGTCTTAAGGTGTTATTCTAGTACAAACTCTAGGATAGATTGAATGGAAAGAATAGCTTCGTGTTATTTTACTACGGACTCTTGAATAGATCGATCAGAAAGGGTAACTTTGAGGAGTGATACGCCTCGAACGTACCTCTAATTTTTTATTGTTCCATGCTATTATTTACGAAGTCTTGGATGTTTAATGGGCTTTATCATACACTTCTATATCATTTTTGGGACTAACCTAATAACCCAAAGGCCCAGTCCAGATTGATGTTTTTTGCCTGTTTCAGGGTTTTGCGGAAAAAGAATATCAAACGGAGTTCAAACAGAATGAAACCTTCGCGAGAGATATTTTTGGAGAAAATCACGCACAGGGAGCTTGAGAACCACGTTAGGGGAGCATTGAGGCGCCCACGACGGTGGGGGCGCGCTCCCCTTCACAGGGCGCGCCCCCTTGCCTCGTGGGGCCCTCGAGCGTCCCCCGGTGTCCTCCTTCTTCCTATATAAGTCTACGTACCCCGAAACCTTCGACAACAGAGAGAAAACCCTAATTCCAGCGCCGTAACCTTCTGTTCCCATGAGATCCCATCTTGGAGCCTGTTCTGGAGCTCCACCGGAGGGGGATCCATCACGGAGTTCTTCTTCATCATCATCATCGCCCTCACCATGAGTTGTGAGTAGTTTACCACAGACCTTCAGGTCCATAGCTAGTATCTAGATGGCTTCTTCTCTCTCTGGATCTCAATACAAAGTTCTCCTTGGTCTTCGAGGATATCTATTCGATGTAATCTATTTTTGTGGTGTGTTTGTCAAGATCCGATGAATTGTGAGTTTATGATCAAGATTATCTATGAAAGATATTTGGTTATTCTCTGAACATTTTATGTGTGCTCATAATATCCTTGCAAGTCTCTTCGATTTATTGGTTTGGTTTGGCCTACTAAATCTATAGTTCTTGCAATGGGAGAAGTGCTTGGCTTTGGGTTCAATCTTGCGGTGTCCTTTCCCGGTGACAGTAAGGGCAGCAATGCACGTATTGTATTGTTGCCATCGAGGATAAAAAGATGGGGTTTATATCATATTGCTTGAGTTTATCCCTCTACGTCATGTCGTCTTGCTTAAGGCGTTACTCTGTTCTTATGAACTCAATACACTAGATGCATGCTGGATAGTGGTCGATGTGTGGAGTAATAGTAGTAGATGCAGGCAGGAGTCGGTCTACTTGTCTCGGACGTGATGCCTATATACAATGATCATGCCTAGATAGTCTCATAATTATTCGCTTTTCTATCAATTGCTCGACAGTAATTTGTTTACCCGCCGTAGAATATCACTATCATGAGAGAAGCCACTAGAGAACACTATGGCCCCCGGGTCTATTCTCAGCATATCAATCTACATCTACTTTGCTTTTATCGCTTTTATTTGCTGTTCTTATAAACCAAAAATACCAAAAATATAAACTATCATCTCTATCAGATCTCACTTTTGTAAGTGACCGTAAAGGGATTGACAACCCCTTATCGCGTTGGCTGCGAAGTTCTTATTTGTTTGTGCAGGTGCGAGGGACTCGCGCGTGGTCTCCTACTGGATTGATAACTTGGTTGTCAAAAACTGAGGGAAATACTTACGCTACTGTGCTGCATCTCCCTTTCCTCTTCGAGGGAATACAATGCAAGCTCGAGAAGTAGCAAGAAGAATTTCTGGCGCCGTTGCCGGGGAGGCTTACGCAAAAGTCATATACCAAGTACCTATCACAAACCTTTATCCTTCGCATTACATTTATTTGCCTCTCGTTTTCCTCTCCCCCACTTCACCCTTGCCGTTTTATTTGCCCTTCTTCCGCCGTGTCTTTATCGTTCGTTTGCTCCTTGTTTGCTTGTGTGTGTTGGATTGCTTGCTTGTCAACAATACAAAATTGTGTGACTTCTCCAATACCAACAATAATGATTTTATTAGCACTCCAATTGCTCCTATTACCGATGCTGAATCTTGTGAGATCAATGCTGCTTTGTTGAGTCTTGTCATGAAATGTCAATTCTCCGGCCTTCCTAGTGAAGATGTCGCTACCCATCTAATAAACTTTGTTGATTTCTGTGATATGCAATAGAAAAGGGATACGGATAACGATATTGTTAAATTGAAGTTATTTTCGTTTTCACTTAGAGATCATGCTAAAACTTGGTTGTCCTCTTTGCCTAGAAATAGTATTGATTCGTGGAATAAGTGCAAAGATGCTTTTGTCTCTAAGTATTTCCCTCCTGCTAAGATCATCTCTCTAAGAAAGCTTTATGATGAATGGGAACCTACTATTAAAATAAAAATAAAAGATCATGAATGCTATGCTTTGTGTGATTTGGGTGCAAGTGTCTCCACTATCCCAAAAACTTTGTGTGATTTGCTAGGGTTCCATGAGCTTGATGATTGTTCTTTAAATTTGCATCTTGCAGATTCCACTATTAAGAAACCTATGGGAAGAATTAATGATGTTCTTATTGTTGCCAATAGGAATTATGTGCCCGTAGATTTCATTGTTCTTGATATAGATTGCAATCCTTCATGTCCTATTATTCTTGGCAGACCTTTCCTTAGAACGATTGGTGCAATTATTGATATGAAGGCAGGAAATATTAGATTCCAATTTCCGTTAAGGAAAGGCATGGAACACTTTCCTAGAAACAAAATCAAATTAACATATGAATCTATCATGCGAGCCACTTATGGATTGCCTTCCAAAGATGGCAATATCTAGATTTATCTTGTATCGTGCCTAGCTAGGGGCGTAAAATGATAGCGCTTGTTGGGAGGCAACCCAACTTTATATTTTTTTATTTTGTTGCTGTTAGGGAATAAATATTGCATCCAGCCTCTGATTAGATGTGGTTTCATGTTTTGTTTAGTGTTTGTGCCAAGTAGATCTTTTGGGAAGACTTGTGTGAAGTTTATGTGATCTTGCTATGAAAAACAGAATCGTTAGCGCTGGCTAAAGTGGTCGTCAGATTTTACTGGAGCATGCTATTTAGTTGATTCTTTTTGCAGATGATTAGTAGACAAATTCCAAAAATTTAACAATTTAGTGTGAATTTTTTGGATTTCCAGAAGTAGGCGAAACCTGCAGATTACTACAGACTGTTCTGTTTTTGACAGATTCTGTTTTTCGTGTGTTGTTTGCTTATTCTGATGCATCTATGAGTAGTATTGGAAGTTATGAATCATAGAGAAGTGGGAATACAGTAGGTTTAACACCAATACAAACAAAGAGTGAATTTATTGCTGCACATTTGAGTGGTGGTTTGCTTTCTTATACTAACGGAGCTCACGAGAAATTTTGTCTAAGTTTTGTGTTGTGAAGTTTTCAAGTTTTGAGTATTGCTTCGATGGACTATGGAACAAGGAGTAGCAAAGGCCTAAGCTTGGGGATGCCCATGGCACCCCAAGTAAATTCAAGATAATCAAAATCCTAAGCTTGGGGATGCCCCGGGAAGGCATCCCCTCTTTCGTCTTCATCCAACGGTAACTATACTTGGAGCTATATTTTTATTCGCAACATGATATGTGTTTTGCTTGGAGCGTCTTGTATAATTCGAGTCTTTGCTTGTTATTTTGTCACAATAATCCCTTATGGACACATCTATTTGGGAGAGTTAAATATGGCCTAGAAATTGTTAGAACACTATATGTGCTTCACTTATATCTTTTGAGTTGAATAGTTTTTGCTCTAGTGCTTCACTTACATTTTTTAGAGCACGGTGGTGGTAATATTTTGTAGAAATCGTTGAACTCTCATGCTTCACTTATATCCTTTTGAGAGTCTATTAAAACAGCATGTTAATGTGTTTAGGCTAAAAAACTAGTCTTCACATGATAGACATCCAATGTCAATGTAGTAAAAAAATTCACACCAAGTGCATTGAATAGAATGAGATGTTGGATGCTTGATAATTGTTTTCAGACATGAGGATAGTGATATTATAGTCATGCTAGTGGAGTTATTATGAAATTGAGAAATACTTGTGTTAAGGTTAGTGTTCCCGTAGCATTCACGTATGGTGAACCGCTATGTGACGAAGTTAGAGCATGAGGTATTTGTAGAGTGCCAACCTTTGTGTGGAGGTCGGGGGCGCGCGATGGTTAACTCCTACCAACCTCCCCCCCCCCTAGGAGCATGCGTTGATTTTGTTTTGATGACTCGTAGATTTTTGCAATAAGTATATGAGTTCTAATGACTAATGTTGAGTCCATGTATTATACGCACTCTCACCCTTCCACCATTGTTAGCCTCTCTTGTACCGCGCAAGTTTCGTCGGTGCCATAAACCCACTATATATCCTTCCTCAAAACAGCCACCATATTATTCCTCAAAACGGCCACCATACCTACCTATCATGGCATTTCCATAGCCATTCCGAGATATATTGCCATGCAACTTTCCATCGTTCCGTTCATATGACACGCATCATATTGTCATATTGCCATTGCATGATCATGTAGTTGACATCGTATTTGTGGCAAAGCCACCATGCACAATTTTTCATCCATGTCACTCTTGTTTCATTGCACATACCGGTACACCACCGGAGGTATTCATATAGAGTCATACTTTGTTGTTGTAGTATTGAGTTGTAATACCGAGTTGTAATGAAAGTGTGATGATTATCATTATTAGAGCATTGTCCCATGGGAGGAAAGGCTAAATCTATAAAGCCCCTCCGCAAAACAAGAAAAAAAAGTCCAAAGAAAAAAGAAAGGCCCAAAAAAAGAAAAAAAGGGACAATTGCTACTATCTTTTTTCCACACTTGTGCTTCAAAGTAGCACCATGTTCTTCATTGTAGAGAGTCTCATGTTGAGTCACTTTCATATACTAGTGAGAATTTTTGTTATAGAACTTGGCTTGTATATTCCAACGATGGGCTTCCTCAAGTGCCCTAGGTCTTCGTGAGCAAGCAAGTTGGATGCACACACACTAGTTTCTTTTGTTGAGCTTTCATTCATATTTAGCTCTAGTGCATCCGTTGCATGGCAATCCCTACTCACTCACATTGATATCTATTGATGGGCATCTCCATAGCCCGTTGATACGCCTAGTTGATGTGAGACTATCTTCCTCTCTTTTTGTCTTCTCCACAACCACCTCTATTCCACCCATAGTGCTATGTCCATGGCTCACGCTCATGTATTGCGTGAAAGTTGAAAGGTTTGAAAAGATAGAGTATGAAAACAAGTGCTTGGCTGAAATCGGGGTTGTGCACGATATGCATATTTTGTGTGATGAAGAGGGAGCATAGCCAAACTATATGATTTTGTAGGGATAACTTTCTTTAGCCATAGTATTTTGAGAAGACATGATTGCTTTGTTAGTATGCTTGAAGTATTATTGTTTCTTATGTCAATATAGACTTTTATCTTCAATCTTTCAGATCTGAACATTAATGCCACAATTAAGAGAATTACATTGAAAAACTATATTGGTTAGCATTCCACATCAAAAATTCTTTCTTTATCATTTACCTACTCGAGGACGAGCGGGAATTAAGCTTGGGGATGCTTGATACGTCTCCAACGTATCTATAATTTTTGATTGTTCCATGCTATTATTTATGAAGTCTTGGATGTTTAATGGGCTTTATCATAAACTTTTATATCATTTTTGGGACTAACCTACTAACCCAGAGGACCTGTCCAGATTGCTGTTTTTTGCCTATTTCAGGGTTTTGCAGAAAAATAATATCAAACGGAGTCCAAATGGAATGAAACCTTTGCGAGAGATATTTTTGGAGAAATCACGCACAGAGAGCTTGAGAACCACGTCAAGGGAGCGTCGAGGCGCCCACGAGGGTGGGGGCGCGCCCCCTTCCCAGGGCGTGCCCCTGCCTTGTGGGGCCCTCGAGCGTCCCCCGGTGTCCTCCTTCTTCCTATGTAAGTCTACGTACCCCGAAACCTTCGACAACAGAGAGAAAACCCTAATTCCACCGCCGTAACCTTCTTTTCCCGTGAGATCCCATCTTGGAGCCTGTTCCGGAGCTCCACCGGAGGGGGATCCATCACGGAGTTCTTCTTTATCATCATCATCGCCCTCACCATGAGTTGTGAGTAGTTTACCACAGACCTTCGGGTCCATAGCTAGTATCTAGATGGCTTCTTCTCTCTCTCTGGATCTCAATACAAAGTTCTCCTCGGTCTTCGAGGAGATCTATTCAGTGTAATCTCTTTTTGCGGTGTGTTTGTCAAGATCCGATGAATTGTGAGTTTATGATCAAGATTATCTATGAAAGATATTTGGTTCTTCTCTGAACTTTTTATGTGTGCTCATAATATCCTTGCAAGTCTCTTCGATTTATTGGTTTGGTTTGGCCTACTAGATCTATAGTTCTTGCAATGGGAGAAGTGCTTGGCTTTGGGTTCAATCTTGCGGTGTCCTTTCCCAGTGACAGTATGGGCAGCAAGGCACGTATTGTATTGTTTCCATCGAGGATAAAAAGATGGGGTTTATATCATATTGCTTGAGTTTATCCCTCTACATCATGCCATCTTGCTTAAGGCGTTACTCTGTTCTTATGAACTCAATACACTAGATGCATGCTGGATAGCGGTCTATGTGTGGAGTAATAATAGTAGATGCAGGAAGGAGTTGGTCTACTTGTATCGGACGTGATGCCTATATACAATGATCATGCCTAGATAGTCTCATAATTATTCGCTTTTCTATCAATTGCTTGACAGTAATTTGTTTACCCGCCGTAGAATATCGCTATCATGAGAGAAACCACTAGAGAACACTATGGCCCCCGGGTCTATTCTCAACATATCAATCTACATCTACTTCGCTTTTATCGCTTTTATTTGCTGTTCTTATAAACCAAAAATACCAGAAATATAAACTATCATCTCTATCAGATCTCACTTTCGTAAGTGACCATAAAGGGTTTGACAACCCCTTATCATGTTGGCTGCGAAGTTCTTATTTGTTTGTGCAGGTGCGAGGGACTCACGCGTGGTCTCCTACTGGATTGATACCTTGGTTCTCAAAAACTGAGGGAAATACTTACGCTCCTGTGCTGCATCTCCCTTTCCTCTTTGAGGGAATACAATGCAAGCTCGAGAAGTAGCAAGGTGGTTTCGTACCCTACCATAATCTCGTCGTTTGCTCTCCGCTATTAGTGACTTTGGAGTGACTCTTTGTTGCATGTTGAGGGATAATTATATGATCTAGTTATGTTATTATTGTTAAGAGAACTTGCACTAGTGAAAGTATGAACCCTAGGCCTTGTTTCCTATCATCGCAATACCGTTTACGCTCACTTTTATCATTAGTTACCTTGCTGTTTTTATATTTTCATATTACAAAAACCTATATCTACCGTCCATATTGCACTTGTATCACCATCTCTTCGCCGAACTAGTGCACCTATACAATTTATCATTGTATTGGGTGTGTTGGGGACACAAGAGACTCTTTGTTATTTGGTTGGCGGGTTGTTTGAGAGAGACCATCTTCATCCTACGGCTCCCATGGATTGATAAACCTTAGGTCATCCACTTGAGGGAAATTTGCTACTGTCCTACAAACCTCTGCACTTGGAGGCCCAACAACATCTACAAGAAGAAGGTTATGTATTGAAATCAAGCTCTTTTCTGGTGCCGTTGCCGGGGAGGTGAGTGCTTGAAGGTTTATCTTTAGATCTTGCAATCAAATCTTTTAGTTTCTTGTTTTATCACTAGTTTAGTTTATAAAAGAAAACTACAAAAAAAATGGAATTAAGGTTACCTCATATGCTTCATCTTTTTAATATCTTTCATGAAAATGATGGGAAGGAAAATTGTGCTCAAGTACTAGAGGAAGAATTACATAGAATGCTTGGCATAAAATATGTGCATGATGAGCATGATTGCAATGTTGTTAGTATGAATTCTTTGAATACCCATGACGCTAATGATATGCAAAGCCACAAGCTTGGGGATGCTATGTTTGATGAAGATGATATTTTTAGTCCCCCAAGTTTTGATGAGAATATTTATTATGATGAAAGAATGCCTCCTATTTATGATGGTTATATTGATGAAAGTGGATCTGGAGAGGTCATGACTTTATTTAGTGATGAATCCACTATTTCGGAAGAGGTTCCAATTGATTATGAGAACAAAGTTGCTATCTATGATGACTATTGTGATGACTTGTATGCTATTAAGAATAATGATAACCATGAAACTTGTCTTCATGATTTTAGTTTTCAATTGGATTATGCTTCACATGATAGTTATTTTGTTGAATTTGCTCCCCCCACTACTATGAATGAGAAGAATTTTGCTTATGTGGAGAGTAGTAAAATTTCTATGCAAGTAGATCATGAAAAGAATGCTTTATGTGCTGGTTATATGGTTGAATTCATTCATGATGCTACTAAAAATTATTATGAGAGAGTATCATGTGCTTCTACATATTGCAATAATATCAAGTTTCCTCTTTATGTGCTTAAAATCTTGGAGTTATGCTCGTTTTCCCTTCCTATGCTAGTTGATTATCGTTCCCATAAGTTGTTTGCTCACAAAATCCCTATGCATAGGAAGTGGGTTAGACTTAAATGTGCTAGTCATATTCTTCAATGTGCTCCCTTTATGTTTCAATTCTTATCTTTTATGCGAGCATCATTGAAATCATCATGCCTAGCTAGGGGCGTTAAACGATAGCGTTTGTTGGGAGGCAACCCAACTTTATTTTTGTTCTTTGATTTTTGCTTCTGTTTAGGAATAAATATTGCATCTAGGTTCTTTTTAGATGTGGTTTTGTATTTTAATTAGTGTTTGTGCCAAGTAGAACCTTTGGGAAGACTTGTGTGAAGTTTATGTGATCATGCTATAAAAAACAGAAACTTTAGCTCTCACGAGATTGGATGTCATTTTTTTACTGGAGAGTGCTTTTTAGTTGATTATTTTTTTAGATGATTAATGGACAAATTCCACACGTCCATCAATTTATTTCAGAATTTTTAGAGTTACAAAAGTATTCGAAAGTTACAGATTGCTACAGACTTTTCTGTTTTTGACAGATTCTATTTTCTATGTGTAGTTTGCTTATTTTGATGAATCTATGAGTAGTATCGGAGGGTATGAACCATAGTGAAGTTGGAATACAGTATATATTACACCAATATGAATTTAGAATGAGCTCACAACAGTACCTAAGTGGTGGTTTTATTTTCTTATACTAACGGGGCTTACGAGTTTTCTGTTGAGTTTTGTATTGTGAAGTTTTCAAGTTTTGGGTAAAGATTCGATGGACTATGGAATAAGGAGTGACAAGATCCTAAGCTTAGGGATGCCCAAGGCACCCCAACGTAAAATTCAAGGACAACCAAAAGCCTAAGCTTGGGGATGCCCCGGGAAGGCATCCCCTCCTTCGTCTTTGTCTATCGGTAACTTTACTCGATGCTATATTTTTATTCACCACATGATATGTGTTTTGCTTGGAGCGTCATTTTGTTTTATTTTGTTTTGCTTGATGTTTGAATATATCCCAAGATCTGAAATTCTTAAATGTTAGAGAGTCTTCACATAGTTACATAATTATTCAACTACTCATTGATCTTCACTTATATCTTTTGGAGTAGTTTGTCATTTGCTCTAGTGCTTCACTTATATTATTCTGAGAGTCTTAAACATCATGGTAATTTGCTTAGATTATGAATTTAGTCCTAATATGATGGGCATCCAAGACGGATATAATAAAAACTTTCATATAAAGTGCGTTGAATACTATGAGAAGTTTGATTCTTGATGATTGTTTTGAGATATGAGGATGGTGATATTAGAGTCATGCCAGTAGAGTAGTTGTGAATTTGAGAAATACTTGTGTTGTGGTTTGCAAGTCCCGTAGCATGCACGTATGGTAACCGTTGTGTGACAAATTTGAAACATGAGGTATTTCATTGAGTGTCATCCTTTGTGTGGAGGTCGGGATCGCACGATGGTTAACTCCTACCAACCCTTCCCCTAGGAGCATGCGTGTAGTACTTTGTTTTGATGACTTGTAGATTTTTGCAATAAGTATGTGAGTTCTTTATGACTAATGTTGAGTCCATGGATTATATGCACTCTCACCCTTCCACCATTGCTAGCCTCTCTTGTACCGCGCAACTCTCGCCGGTACCATACACCCACCATATACCTTCCTCAAAACAGCCACCATACCTACCTATCATGGCATTTCCATAGCCATTCCGAGATATATTGCCATGCGACTTTCCACCTTTTCGTTTGCTATGACATGCTTCATCATTGTCATATTTCCATGCATGATCATGCAGTTGACATCGTATTTGTGGCAAGGCCACCATGCATAATTTTTCATACATGTCACTCTTGATTCATTGCACATCCCGGTACACCACCGGAGGCATTCATATAGAGTTGTACTTTGTTCTAGTATCGAGTTGTAAATCAATATAAGTATGATGATCATCATTATTAGAGCATTGTCCCAAAGAAAAAAAAAGAAAAAAAAAGAAGGAAAGGCCAAAGAAAAAATGAAAGGCCAAAAAAAGGAATAAAAAAAGAAAAGAAAAAGAAAAAAAGAAAAGAAAAAGGACAATGCTACTATCATTTTCCACACTTGTGCTTCAAAGTAGCACCATGATCTTCATGATAGAGAGTCTCTTGTTTTGTCACTTTCATATACTAGCGGGAATTTTCATTATAGAACTTGCCTTGTATATTCCAACGATGGGCTTCCTCAAATGCCCTAGGTCTTCGTGAGCAAGCAAGTTGGATGCACACCCACTTAGTTTATTTTGTTGATCTTTCATACATTTATAGCTCTAGTGCATCCGTTGCATGGCAATCCCTACTCACTCACATTGATATCTATTGATGGGCATCTCCATAGCCCATTGATACGCCTAGTCGATGTGAGACCATCTTCCTCTTTTTGTCTTCTCCACTACCACCACTCTATTCCACCTATAGTGCTATGTCCATGGCTCACGCTCATGTATTGCGTGAAAGTTGAAAAAGTTTGAAGAAATCTAAGTATGAAACAAGTGCTTGGCTGAAACCGGGGTTGTGCATGATTTGAGTATTTTGTGTGAAGAAGATGGAACATAGCCTAACTATATGATTTTGCAGGGATGAACTTTCTTTGGCCATCTTATTTTGTGAAGGCATGATTGCTTTGTTAGTATGCTTGAAGTATTATTATTCTTATGTCAATATAGACTTTTATCTTGAATCTTTCGGATCTGAACATTCATGCCACAATAAAGAAAATTACATTCAGAATTATGTTAGGTCACATTCCACCTCAAAAATTATATTTTTTATCATTTACCTACTCGAGGACGAGCAAGAATTAAGCTTGGGGATGCTTGATACGTCTCCAACGTATCTATAATTTTTTATTATTCCATGCTATTATATTATCCTTCTAGGATGTTTTAAGGGCTTTTATATACACTTTTATATGATTTTTGGGACTAAATTATTAACCCAGAGCCCAGTGCCAGTTTCTGTTTTTCTCTTGTTTTAGAGTATCACAGAAAAGGAATATCAAACGGAGCCCAACTGACCTGAAACTCAACGGAGGCAGTTTTTGGACTAGAAGAAGCCCAGAGAGTACCGGAGGAGGACCAGAAGGTCCACGGGCTGCCCACGAGGGTAGGGGGCGCGCCCCCCTGCCTCGTGGACAGCCTGGAGACCCCCTTTACTTGTCCCCGACTCCAACACCTCCTATATATACTGAAACCTCTGGAAAATAACCTAGATCGGGAGTTCCGCCACCGAAAACCAATCTAGACCAATCTGGCACCCTGTCGGAGGGGGGAATCCCTCTCCGGTGGCCATCATCATCATCCCGACGCTCTCCATGATGAGGGGGAGTAGTTCACCCTCAGGGCTGAGGGTATGTATCAGTAGCTATGTGTTTGATCTTTCTCTCTCTCTCTCTCTCTCTCTCTCATGTTCTTGAGATGGCACGATCTTGATGTATCGCGAGCTTTGCTATTATAGTTGGATCTTATGATGTTTCACCCTCTCTACTCTCTTGTGATGAATTGAGTTTTCCCTTTGAAGTTATCTTATCGGATTGAGTCTTTAAGGATTTGAGAACACTTGATATATGTCTTGCATGTGCTTATCTGTGGTGACAATGGGATATCACGTGATCTACTTGATGTATGTTTTGGTGATCAAGGTGCGGGTTCCGTGACCTTGGGAATCTATGCATAGGGGTTGGCACACATTTTCATCTTGACTCTCCGGTAGAAACTTTTGGGCACTCTTTGAAGTTCTTTTGTGTTGGTTGAATAGATGAATCTGAGATTGTGTGATGCATATCGTATAATCATGCCCACGGATACTTGAGGTGACAATGGAGTATCTAGGTGACATTAGGGTTTTGGTTGATTTGTGTCTTCAGGTGTTATTCTAGTACAAACACTAGGATAGATCGAACGGAAAGAATAGCTTCGTGTTATTTTACTACGGACTCTTGAATAGATCGATCAGAAAGGATAACTTTGAGGTGGTTTCGTACCCTACCATAATCTCGTCGTTTGTTCTCCGCTATTAGTGACTTTGGAGTGAATCTTTGTTGCTTGTTGAGGGATAGTTATATGATCCAGTTATGTTATTATTGTTGAGAGAACTTGCACTAGTGAAAGTATGAACCCTAGCCCTTGTTTCCTATCATTGCAATACAGTTTACGCTCACTTTTATCATTAGTTACCTTGCTGTTTTTATATTTTCATATTACAAAAACCTATATCTACCATCCATACTGCACTTGTATCACCATCTCTTCTCCGAACTAGTGCACCTATACAATTTATCATTGCATTGGGTGTGTTGGGGACACAAGAGACTCTTTGTTATTTGGTTGCAGGGTTGTTTGAAAGAGACCATCTTCATCCTACGCCTCCCACCGATTGATAAACCTTAGGTCATCCACTTGAGGGAAATTTGGTACTGTCCTACAAACCTCTGCACTTGGAGGCCCAACAACGTCTACAAGAAGAAGGTTGTGTTGTAGACATCACCGAAACGGGCTCCCGATTGGTTTTTCGTGGCTACAGAGGCTTACGGCGGCGGAACTCCCAATCTAGGTTTGTTTTTGGGGTTTCCAGTATTTATAAGAATTTTTGGCATTGGGGGCAAGTCAGGGGGACCCACGAGGCGGCCACAAGGTAGGGACACGCCCTAGGGGGGCGCCCCCACCCTTGTGGTGGCCTCGTGGCTCTTCTAGGTCACCTCCAGCGCTCTGTGGGCTTCTTCTGGTCCGTAAAAAATCACCAAAAAATTTCGTTCCGTTTGGACTCCGTTTGATATTCCTTTTCCATGAAACTCAAAAAAAAAGGAAAAAAAAACATAAACTGGCACTAGGCTCTGGGTTAATAGGTTAGTCCCAAAAATCATATAAAATAGCATATAAATGCATATAAAACATCCAAGATCGATAATATAATATCATGGAACAATCAAAATTATAGATACGTTGGAGACGTATCACTTCGTGAAACCTCCAACCGTCTAGGGCGCCAAAGCACCCGAGAGGAACAAGCTCTAGGGTGCCAAGCACCCAAGAGTAATAAGATACTCAAACTTCACTTCCACGTATCATCATGGATAACTCAAACCTATGCACCAAATGCAATGGAAAAGGCACACATAGTGCCCAAGTCCTTAGCTCTCAAACCCCACAATAACAACTAATGTTATGGAGGAAAATGAGAGGAAGAACACAAGAGGATAACAGAAAGAACTCCAAGATTTAGATCCAAGGGGTTCCCCTCACATAGAGGAGAAAGTGATTAGTGGAAATGTAGATCTAGATCTCCTCTCTCTTTTCCTTCAATAACTAGCAAGAATCATTGGAGGGATAGAGATATAGCAAGCTCAAAGAAGGTCAACAATGGGGGAAAACACAAGCTCCAAGGATAGAAACGATTGGGGTAGAAGACTCCCTTTCATAGGTGGGGAAAAATCCAACCGTTGTGCCCAAGCGGTACAGCCGCTCCTAGGAACGTTGCTACCACCTGACGGTAGTACCACACCAAGCGGTACTACCTAGCAGTACTACCGCCCTAGTACCGTGAAAGCTAAGAGGCACTACAGAAGCCAAAAAGATAAGCGGTAGTGTGGCGGTAGTAGGCAGCAAAAGTACCGCGTAAAGTGGTACTACCTTTTGAAACAGTACTAGCGCGCCCTACTACCGAAGCGAAAAAGAGTCCACTAGCCCAAAAACAAGCAGTAGTGCTTGTGGCACTAGACTGCGGAAGTACCGCACAAGCGGTACTAGTGCTACCCATGGCGATACTACCGCTAGTGAGCTTCAAAAAGGCTCTGGCAAAACAGATGGATGCAAGAAAACCAGAACTCCCATAACTTCTGCAAATGAGCTCCGAATACAGCAAATTCAAGCTTGTTGGTATAGTAAGAACTGGCAGAAGAGATATGCCTACGATGTAGAGATGTGAAACCTCCATCGGTGAAGAACCGACGAAAACTCCTTCATCGAAAACATAGAAGATGAAGCACCCGGAATCCATTTTTGATGAACTCGAGCTTTTCATGAAGATGACCACAAGCTCCAAATCTCACAAGGAAAAAGACCAAACAAGAACCAAGAAAGATGATGCTATGTATGTATTGGTTTGAGCTCTCTACGAACGATATGATAAAGCTAATCACTTGAGAGCCCCCCTTGATAGTACGACTATCGATCGGTCTCTCAACTAACACCAAGCGACTAGTAAAATATAAAACCTATCAACGACAAACATTTTCCTTGCGCATAGTCCACTTGAGCTCAATGATGGCGATCTTGTACTCCTCAAGTTGGACCACCTTTCTTGAGTGCGGTGGCTCGAAGAAGACTGGTAGATTGCTCCCCCATACTCGACTATGGGTGAGCCACTCTTCGGCACATATTCACAAGTCCACTATCACCACAATGGAGGGAAAGATTCAAGCATGATCTCTACGTGATGCTCCAATTGAAATTGCACACCGCAATCTTTATGACGATCACCACTTGATGTCATCCTCCATGGGTTATACGATATCTTCCTTTTGATGCAAGCCCATGGAAAGATGCCTAACCTCACAAGGAAAACTCACATGGATCATGGGTTAGTACACAAAGCATAATGGACAATGCTTTCTATACCATGGGATCACTTGATCCCACTCGGATGTACATCTTCTATGATTTGTGTGTTATCTTCTCTCTTCATAAAGATGATGTCTTGAATGTAAACATGAATGTTCACACAATCTTCTTCTTCAAGACATGCTTGCAATAAGCTCAACTCTCACATGACAAATATTTGGATAAATCCTTGAATACCACCTTGGTCAACACATAATCTTCTACTTATAACCTTCAAACCAATGAACGATATTCAAGCAAAGCCTATGGACAAACCTGTCAAATGTAACCCAAGGCAATCGTTAGTCCATAGGGGTTGTCATCAATTACCAACACCAAACAAGGGGGCACCATGCTCTTTCACTCGCCCTGCGCCTAGTACACCTTTCTCCACATCAAGGTCCTCCGTGTACACATGCCAGCATCACTTGTAACCTTTAGGGTATCTCAAGGAATTTTACATTAACGAGGCAATCTCTGAAGGAAATATGCCCTAGAGGCAATAATAAAGTTGTTATTTGTATTTCATTATATCATGATAAATGTCTTTTATCCATGCTAGAATTGTATTAACCAGGAACTTAGTACATGTGTGAATACATAGACAAAACAGAGTGTCCCTAGTATGCCTCTACTAGACTAGCTCATTGATTAAAGATGGTTATGTTTTCTAGCCATAGACATGAGTTGTTATTTGATCAACGCGATCACATCATTAGGAGAATGATGTGATGGACAAGACCCATCCGTTAGCTTAGCAACTTGATCGTTTAGTTTTACCGCTATTGCTTTCTTCATGACTTATAGATGTCCCTATGACTATGAGATTATGCAACTCCCAAATACCGGAGGAACACCTTGTGTGCTATCAAATGTCACAACATAACTCGGTGATTATAAAGATGCCTTACAGGTGTCTCCTAAAGTGTTCGCGGTGTTGGCATAGATCAAGAATAGGATTTGTCACTCCGATTGTTGGAGAGGTATCTCTGGGCCCTCTCGGTAATGCACATCATAATAAGCCTTGCAAGCAAACGACTAATGAGTTAGTCACGAGATGATGTATTACAGAATGAGTAAAGAGACTTGCCGGTAACGAGATTAACTAGGTATAGTGATACCGACGATCGAATCTAGGGCAAGTAACATACCGATGACACAGGGAACAACGTAAGTTGTTATGCGGTTTGACCGATAAAGATCTTCGTAGAATATGTAGGAACCAATATGAGCATCCAGGTTCCGCTATTAGTTATTGACCGGAGATTAGTCTCGGTCATGTCTACATAGTTCTCAAACCCGTAGGGTCCACACGGTTAGCATTTGATGACGATCGGTATTATGAGTTTATGATTTTTGATGTAACGAAGGTAGTTCGGAGTCCCGGATGAGATCACGGACATGACGAGGAGTCTCGGAATGTCCGAGACATGAAGATTACTATATTGGATGACTATATTCGGACATTAGAAGTGTTCCGGGTGTTATCGGATACCACCAGAGTGCCGGAGGGGGTTACCGGAACCCCCCGAGGGAGTATGGGCCATAAGTGGGCCTTGAGGGAAAAGAGAGAAGCAGCCCATAGGGCTGGCCGCGCCCCCTAGGGATCCTAGTTGTACTAGGAGAGGGGGGAGGCGCCCCTCTCCTTCCTTCTCCTCTCCTCCTTCCTTTCCTACTCCTAGTAGGAATAGGAAGGGGGATTCCTATTCCTACTAGGAGTAGGAATCCTACTCCTGGCACACCATACATGGGCCGGCCGCACCTCCCCCTTGCTCCTTTATATACGGGGGAAGGGGGCACCCAAAGACACACACGCAACATCGTTTTAGCCATGTGCGGTGCCCCCTCCAGAGAAACAGACCTCGGTCATACCGTCGCAGTGCTTAGGCGAAGCCCTGCGCCGGTAGCTTCATCATCTCAGTCACCACGCCGTCGTGTTGACGAAACTCTCCCGTGAAGCTCAGCTAGATCAAGAGCTTGTGGGACGTCATCGAGCTGAACGTGTGCTGAACGCGGAGGTGCCATACGTTCGGTGCTTGCATCGGTTGGATCGCGAAGACGTTCCACTACATTAATCGCGTCACTAGACGCTTCCGCTTTCGGTCTACGAGGGTACGTAGACACACTAGCCCCTTTCATTGCTATGCATCTAGTAGATAGATCTTGCGTGATTGTAGGAAAATTTTGAAATACTATGTTCCCCACCAGTGGCATCATGAGCCAGGGGTATGCGTAGATGACATGCACGAGTAGAACACAATGAGGTGTGGGCGATAATAGTCATACTGCTTACCAGCATGTCATACTTTGATTCAGCGGTATTGTGAGATGAAGCGGCTCGGACCGACATTGGGCGTATGCTTACGCGAGACTGGTTTCATCGTTACGAGCACTTGTTGCTTAAAGGTGACCGGCGGGTGTCTGTCTCTCTCACTTTAGCTGAATCGAGTGTGACTACGCCCGGTCTTTGTGAAGGTTAAAACATCACATACTTTACGAAAAATCGTTGTGGTTTTTGTATGCGTAGGTAAGAACGGTTCTTGCTAAGCCCGTAACAGCCATGTAAAACTTGCAACGACAAAGTAGAGGACGTCTAACTTGTTTTTGCAGGGCATGTTATGATGTGATATGGTCAAGACATGATGAGTTATACGTTATTGTGTGAGATGATCATGTTTTGTAAAGTTATCGGCAACCGGCAGGAGCCTTACGGTTGTCTCTTTATTATATGAATTGCGAAGGCCGTGTAATTTCTTTACTTTATCACTATGAGTTAGCGATAGTAGTAATAGCAATGGTTGGCGAGACGACCACGACACTACGATGAAGATCATGGTGTCAAGCCGGTGATGATGGAGATCATGACGATGCTTTGGAGATGGAGATCAAAAGCACAAGATGATGATGGCCATATCATGCCACATATTTTGATTGCTTGTGATGTTTATCTTATTATGCTTCTTATTTTGCTTAGTATGGCGGTAGCATTATAAGATGATCCCTTACAAAATTTCAAGGTACAAGTGTTCTCCCTGAGTATGCACCATTGCGAAAGTTCTTCGTGTCGAGACACCACGTGATGATCGGGTGTGATAAGCTCTACGTTCAAATACAACAGGTGTAAGACAGTTTTGCACATGCAGAATACTCGGGTTAAACTTGAAGGTCCTAGCATGTACAGACATGGCTTGGAACACTGGAGACCTAAAGGTAGAGCGTGAATCATATAGTAGATATGATCAACATAAGATGTTCACCATTGAAAACTACTCCATCTCACGTGATGATCGGACATGGTTTAGTTGATTTGGATCACGTGATCATTTAGATGACAAGAGGTATGTCTATCTAAGTGGGAGTTCTTTAGTAATACAATTAATTGAACTTTAATTTATCATGAACTTAGTCCTGGTAGTATTAGCATATATATGTTGTAGATCAATAGCTCGCATTATAGCTCCCCTACGTTTATTAATATATGTACCTAGAGAAATATAAGTTGAAAGATGTTAGTAGCAATGATGCGGACTAGGTCCGTGATCTGAGGATTATCCTCATTGCTGCACAGAAGTATTATGTCCTTGATGCACCGCTAGGTGACAGATCTATTGTAGGAGCAGATGCAAACATTATGAACGTTTGGCAAAGATCAATATGATGTCTACTTAATAGTTTAGTGCACCATGCTTTACGGCTTAGAACCGGGACTTCAAAAACGTTTTGAACGCCATGGAGCATATAAGATGTTCCAAGAGTTGAAATTAGTATTTCATACTCATGCCCATTTCGAGAGGTATGAGACCTCTGACAGTACTTTGCCTACAAGATGGTGGAGAATAGCTCAACCAGTGAGCATGTGTTCAAATTGTCTGGGTACTAAAATTGCTTGAATCAAGTGGGAGTTAATCTTCTAGACAAGATAGTAATTGACAAAGTTCTCTAGTCACTATCACCATGTTAGTAGAACTTCGTGATGAACTATAATATGCAAGGGATGACGAAAGTAATTCCCGAGCTCTTCGCGATGCTGAAATCAGCGAAGGTAGAAATCAAGAAAAAGCATCAAGTGTTGATGGTTAACAAGACCACTTATTTCAAGTAAATGGCAAAGGGATAGAAGGGGAACTTCAAGAAGAATGACAAGCAAGTTGTCACTCCCGTGAAGAAACCCAAAGCTAAACTCAAGCCTGAAACTAAGTGCTTCTACTGCAAAGGAAATGGTCACTGGAAGTGGAACTGCCCTAGATACTTGGCAGATAAGAAGGATGGCAAAGTGAACAAAGGTATATTTGATATACAGATTGTTGATGTGTACTTTACTAGTGTTCATAGCAACCCCTGGGTATTTGATACCAGTTGAGTAGCTAAAATTAGTAACTCGAAACGAGAGTTGCAGAATGAACAGAGACCAGTTAAAGGTGAAGTGAAGATGTGTGTTGGAAGTGGTTCCAAGATTGATATGATCATCATCGCACACTCCCTATACTTTCGGGATTAATGTAGAACCTAAATAAATGTTATTTGGCATTTGCGTTGAGCATGAATATAATTTGATCATGTTTGTTGCAATACGGTTATTCTTTTAAAGTCATAGAATAATTGTTATTCTGTTTACATGAATAAAACCCTCAATGGTCATACACCCAATGAAAATAGTTTGTTGGATCTCAATCGTAGTAATACACATATTCATAATATTGAAGCCAAAAGATGCAAAGTTGATAATGATAGTACAACTTATTTGTGGCGCCGCCGTTAGGTCATATTGGTGTAAAGCGCATGAAGAAACTCCATGCTGATGGGCTTTTGGAATCACTTGGTGCTTGTGAACCATGCCTCATGGGCAAGATGACTAAAACTCCGTTCTACGGAACAATGGAACAAGCAACTGATTTGTTGGAAATCATACATAGTGATGTATATGGACCAATGAGTGTTGATGCTCGCGGCGGGTATCGTTATTTTCTGACCTTCACTGATGATTTGAACAGATATGGGTATATCTACTTGATGAAGCACAAGTCTGAAACATTTGAAAAGTTCAAAGAATTTCAGAGTGAAGTAGAGAATCATCGTATCAAGAAAATAAAGTTTCTACGATCTGATCGTGGAGGTGAATATTTGAGTTACGAGTTTGGTCTTCATTTGAAACAATGTGGAATAGTTTCACAACTCACGCCACCCGGAACACCACAGCGTAATGGTGTGTCCGAACATCATAACCGTACTTTATTAGATATGGTGCGATCTATGATATCTCTTACCGATTTACCACTATCGTTTTGGGGTTATGCTTTAGAGACACCTGCATTCACGTTAAATAGGGCACCATCTAAATCCGTTGAGATGACACCTTATGAACTATCGTTTGGCAAGAAACCAAAGTTGTCGTTTCTTAAAGTTTGGGGCTGTGATGCTTATGTGAAAAAGCTTCAACGTGATAAGCTCGAACCCAAGTCGGAGAAATGTGTCTTCATAGGATACCCAAAGGAGACTATTGGGTACACCTTCTATCACAGATCCAAAGGCAACATATTCGTTGCTAAGAATGGATCCTTTCTAGAGAAGGAGTTTCTCTCAAAAGAAGTGAGTGGGAGGAAAGTGGAACTGAATGAGGTAATTGTACCTTCTCCTGAATTGGAAAGTAGTACATCACAGAAACTAGTTCTAGTGATTCCTACACCAATCAGCGAGGAAGCTAATGATGATGATCATGAAACTTCAGATCAAGTTACTACTGAACCTCGTAGGTCAACCAGAGTACGTTCCGCGCCAGAGTGGTACGGTAACCCGGTTCTGGAAGTCAGATTACTAAACCAAGATGAACCTACAAACTATGAGGAAGCGATGATGAGCCCAGATTCTGCAAAACGGCTTGAGGCCATGAAATCTGAGATGGGATCCATGTATGAGAACAAAGTGTGGACTTTGGTTGACTTGCCCGATGATCGGCAAGCCATTGAAAATAAATGGATCTTTAAGAGGAAGACTGACGCCGATGGTAATGTTACTATCTACAGAGCTTGACTTGTTGCGAAAGGTTTTTCAACAAGTCCAAAGTGTTGACTGCGATGAGATTTTCTCACTCGTAGCTATGCTTAAGTCTGTCCGAATCATGTTAGCAATTGCCGCATTTTATGAAATCTGGCAAATGGATAACAAAAATGCGTTCTTTAATGGATTTATTAATGCAACCAGAAGGTTTTGTCAATCCTAAAGGTGCTAACAAAATGTGGAAGCTCCAGCGATCCATCTATGGACTGGTGCAAGCATCTCAGAGTTGGAATATAAGCTTTGATAAGTTGATCAAAGCATATAGTTTTATACAAACTTGCGGTGAAGCTTGTATTTACAAGAAAGTGAGTAGGAACACTACAGCCTTTCTGATAAGTATATGTGAATGACATATTGTCGATCGGAAATGATGTAGAATTTTCTGGAAAGCATAAAGGAGTGTTTGAAAGGAGTTTTTCAAAGAAATACCTCGGTGAAGCTACTTACATATGGAGCATCAAGATCTATGGAGATAGATCAAGACACTTGATAAGTTTTTTCAATAAGTACATACCTTGACAAGTTTTTGAAGTATTTCAAAATGGAACAGTCAAAGAAAGAGTTCTTGCCTGTGTTGCAAGGTATGAAGTTGAGTAAGACTCAAAACCCGACCACGGCAGAAGATAGAGAAAGAATGAAAGTCATTCCCTATGCCTCAGCCATAGGTTTTATAAAGTATGCCATGCTCTGTACCAAACCTATTGTGTACCTTGCCATGAGTTTGGCAAGGAGGTGCAAAAGTGATCCAGGAGTAGATCACTGGACATCGGTCAAAATTATCCTTAGTTGCTAGATGACCAAGGAAATGTTTCTCGATTATGGAGGTGATAAAGAGTTCGTTGTAAAGAGTTACGTCAATGCAAGCCTTGACATCGATCTGGATGACTCTGAGTCTTGATCTGAATACATATTGAAAGTGGGAGCATTTAGCTAGAGTAGCTCCATGCAGAGCATTGTAGACATAGAAATTTGCAAAATACATACGGATCTGAATGTGGCAGACCCATTGACTAAACCTCTCTCACAAGCAAAACATGATCACACCTTAGTACGCTTTGGGTATTAATCACATGGCGATGTGAACTAGATTATTGACTCTAGTAAACCTTTTGGGTATTGGTCACATAGGGATGTGAACTATTGGTGTTAAATCACATGGTGATGTGAACTATATTATTGACTCTAGTGCAAGTGGGAGACTGAAGGAAATATGCCCTAGGGGAAATAATAAAGTTGTTATTTGTATTTCCTTATATCATGATAAATGTATTTTATTCATGCTAGAATTGTATTAACTGGAAACTTAGTATATGCGCGAATACATAGACAAAACATAGTGTCCCTAGTATGCCTCTACTAGACTGGCACATTGATCAAAGATGGTTATGTTTCCTAGCCATAGACATGAGTTATTATTTGATCAACGAGATCACATCATTAGGAGAATGATGTGATGGACAAGACCCATCCGTTAGCTTAGCAACTTGATTGTTTAGTTTTACTGCTATTGGTTTCTTCATGACTTATACATGTTCCTATGACTATGAGATTATGCAACTCCCGAATACCGGAGGAACACCTTGTGTGCTATCAAATGTCACAACATAACTGGGTGATTATAAAGATGCTCTACATGTGTCTCCAAAAGTGTTCGTGGTGTTGGCATAGATCAAGAATAGGATTTGTCACTCCGATTGTCGGAGAGGTATCTCTGGGCCCTCTCGGTAATGCACATCATAATAAGCCTTGCAAGCAAACGACTAATGAGTTAGTCATGAGATGATGTATTATAGAATGAGTAAAGAGACTTGCCGGTAACGAGATTAACTAGGTATAGTGATACCGACGATCCAATCTCAGGCAAGTAACATATCGATGACAAAGGGAACAACGTATGTTGTTATGCGGTTTGACCGATAAAGATCTTCGTAGAATACGTAGGAACCAATATGAGCATCCAGGTTCTGCTATTGGTTATTGACCGGAGTTGAGTCTCGGTCATGTCTACATAGTTCTGGAACCCGTAGGGTCCACACACTTAACGTTCGATGATGATCAGGATTATGAGTTTATGAGTTTTGATGTACTGAAGGTAGTCCGGAGTCCCGGATGAGATCACGGACATGACGAGGAGTCTCGGAATGTCCGAGACATGAAGATTAATATATTGGATGACTATATTCGGACACCGGAAGTGTTCCGGGTGTTATCGGATAAAACCGGAGTGCTGGAGGGGGTTATCGGAACCCCCCCGAGGGAGTATGGGCCATAAGTGGGCCTTGAGGGAAAAGAGAGAGGCAGCCCATAGGGCTGGTGTAACACCCCATATGTGATACCTTCCACATATGGCAATAAAGCATTTATCAATTTGATCCTTGTCCTTTCCTTGGGGTTTCTTTTCATTTATGCATTCTTATTGTATTGCATTGTCTTTTTACTTTTCCTTATGCATCCATGCATTGCTTATCATCATCATTGCATCATGGCCAACGTAGCATTCTTTACTTGTCATGGTGTTGGTCCTTGTCCTAGCTTGTCATGTGAGCTCATCTTGTCCTTGTGTTGGTGTTGGCAAGATCATGGCCATGCATAACCCTAACCCCCTCCTTCTTCTTGCACCACTCTTCTCCTTCCTCCTTTTTTCTTTTCCATTTTTAATCAATTTTGCAAGTGACTTAGCCTCTTCTTTTAATGTTCATCTCCTCCCCACATCTTTGTTACTTTGACATGAGTCACATTGCAGAGCCTTGCCCCCAATTTGAATTGATTTGGTTAGGTTCAAAAATGACAGAAGTTTGAACCATAGTCAAACTTGTTTTATTTTTATACCTCTAAAATGCCCAAACCAATTTTATAAAATAGGGCATAAATCTAGGAGCATGGGGATATTTTATTTTTCCCCGAACTCCTTTTCTTTTAGCCTTGCTTTTCCTTTTATTTTTCTATCTGGGGAAAAATAAAAAGAAAAGGCCACAACACCAGCAACCAGCGGCAGCGCAGCCCAGCAGACTTGGGCCCATTCTTCCCCCTCGGCCCAGCGCCACCAGCCCGCCAACAGCCCGCGCGCGTCCCTCTCTCCCATTCTCACCCGCGCCCCCGCTATCCCCCGCTGAGTCGCGCACACGTGGACGCCTAGGGCCCACACGTCAGTGTCTGTGGCGAGTCGCGCACCCACCTTTTCTTCCACCTCCAGCGCACGCCATGGGGACCGCGGCAGAGCACGCCGTCACGCACTGTCGTCGCCCTGGCCTCCCTTTCAACCCATCGCCTTGTCCACCAACCCCCTAGGGTTCTCCTCTTCCTCCTCCCGCCGCCTGGTGAGCTGAGGTCCACCAGATCCACCGCGCCATTGCTGTCCCGAGCGCATCTGAGCGCACGGGCTCGTCGTCGACGAGCCCCTCGTCCTTCGCAGCCTCGCCAAGCCTGTCCATCTTCCTCCTCGACGTCGACTACGTCGTCTACGGCTACTACACGGAGCTAAAGGGCACGCCGTCATCCTCTCCTTCCCCGTCGTCGACTCCGGCCACCGCAGCTGTTTGCTCGTCGCCGTCGTTGACTCCGTCCACCTCTCGGCCAGCCGAACACTTCACCGTGTTCGTGGTGAGCATCCACACCTCCCCGTGCACTTTTCCCCTTCTTTCACGCCATCTAGCACCTAGTTCACCGTGTGCCCGAGCTCGTCGCCGTCGGGCCTCGTCTCCGGCGAGTGTCTCGACCACCGTAGCCCCTCCGCTGTTGCCCGTCGCCTCCGCCGTCTCGCGTAGGCCCCGTTTATGCTCTCGCCGCTCCACTAGCGCCCGTGTTTTGCCGCGCCATTGTGCGTCGCCACCGCCTCTGTTGCTTGCCGCCGGCAATGTTGTAGCCATCGTTAGGTTCTGTAGATGCGCGTCGCGTGTGCGGAGTTCCTCCAGGAACACATCGCACCACTCTGCCGCCTGTTTGGGTCACCAGAGCAGCTCCGACGAGCTCCTCCGACGAGACCTGCATCTCCCCTGGTTTCTGCTTCCGCTGTTTACTCTTAAGCAGTGCTCCCCTTATATGTAAGATACACGCTCGCAACCCAGTGGTGTGTCTCTTTGTTAGTGAACCAGCGACGTGGGTTCGAATCACGCCGGGGGCAGTGGTTAAATCCCCCCCATTTTGCTTATTATGTGCCACTGACAGGGCGGCCCCACCTGTTATTCACCCAGCTCGCGCACACCCACTCTCACACCCGCCGCTGCCACCTCAGCGCCTCTGGACCCACAGGTCAGTGGCTAGGGCTAGATCCAGTCTGGGTCTGTTAGCCCTTTTCTTTTGTTTTTCTTTTCTGTTTTGTGTTTTTATTTTCTTTTTCCGCATTATCTTTGCATAATTTATATCTTTTAAACTATGCTTCTGTTGGAAATGAGTTATATATGAAAACTGCTTAGTTTTTCATGTAGTATATTAATATGCTATTTGTTGCCATGTTTGAAAACATTTAAATTGTTGTTTGAATTAATTTGTGTTTAAATATGCTTAAACTTGTAAAAATCATAACTAAATAACCCTAACTCCAAATTTGACAAACTTTATATGTTTTTGGGGTGGAAAATGTGTAGACTAATGTGGTGCTGATGTTTTGCATGTTTAACAACTTTAAAATATGACTATCTCAGATCTATTCTAATTGTATATATATGAATATGGGAGTTTCCGGAAATTGTTGTTTGTTCTTTCAGGCCCATTGAAATTGCTAGCATGTTGCGGTTAGTCCAAGATGCACCCCTTGCCGTGTTAAACAACTTTTAAAACTTGTTGGGTGCTTGTTTAAATAATCTACATAACCACTTGTGGCCATGTTAGTTTTGTTTCCTTTTGCTTGTGTTCCACATATGTGCGTGATCTTGTTATTGCCATGATGCTTGTGCACTCTTCTTGTCCCTAGGAGTTGCATCATATCTTATCCATGTCCATATGCATCATATTCATGCATCATGTGGTTGAGCATTGCATAATGATTGATCATTGTTCCGGTGTTTGCATTGTTGTGTTGGTTAGAGCCCGGTGACAATTCGGAGTCTGAGGTTCCTTTCGAGGCTCAGTTTGAGGAGCAAGGTTATGATCCCTCCGTGGAATCAACATGCAAGATGACCATTCCCAGATATCACTTCTATCTTTGCCTATGCTAGTTGTCTCGCTCTTTAGATATTGCCTCGATGCCTATTCATGTTTGTCAGCCCCCCTATTGTTGCCATGAAACACTCTAACCACCTTCCTAGCAAACCATTGTTTGGCTAAGTATGCATCGCTCAGCCCCTGTTATAGCGTTATTAGTTGCAGGCAAAGTTTGTGAAGATTGCTCCACGATGAAGTTGTTATTGGGATAACACAATATATACCTGTTATAAACTAATTCACCTATATATTGGTAATGGGTGGAAGACTAAGCCTTCCTGCTCGGTGTTTTGTTCCACTCATGCAACCTTAGGAACCGATAAACCGGTGTTATGTTCCTTGATTTTTGCGTTCCTAACACGGTTGGGGTTTATGGGCCCCCCTTGATAATTCGCTCTGTCTAAAGCTTTTCCAGCAAGGCCCGACATTGGTTTTACATTTGTCTAATAACTAAAACTTGCATAGGGCGTTGCAAACCCGAGTTCTTAATTAACAACCCGTGCCAATGCTCCTTATGAGTGTTGGTCCAAACTAGAGCCACTTGCGGTGCCACCTAGTTCGCTGGGATATTCAGTTGCTGTACGTAGTGCTCATCCGGTCGTGACCTGAGACGAGATACGCGCGGCTACTATCAGGGCGTCGGCACGTGCGGGAGGTCTTGCTGGATTAGTTTTACCTTTATCGAAATATCTTAAGCACGGGATTCCGAGAATACTCGGGTCCTCCCACTTTGGAGTTGCGACTCCGCGGATCGTGATCTTGTGTTGGGTTAAGTTGGGACGACCCTGTAGGGTTTGATCTTTCGAAAGCCGTGCCCGCGGTTATGTGGCAGATGGGAATTTGTTAATATCCGGTTGTAGATAACTTGACACCTTATTCATGAAAACACTACCTGTGTGAGTAACCGTGATGGTTTCTTTCCGAAGGGCTTCGGGAAGTGAACACGGTGGGGTTATGTTTGATCGTGAGTAGCTAGGATCACTTCTTGATCAACTTGGCGATCGTTGGCACTTGTTCTCTTCTCGCTCTAAACTCGCAAGCTAGTGCTTAGTGCTTGCTGCAACCCTTGTTTATAGCCTTTCCACACCTAAGGTTTTGGTAGTTTTGATACCCGAGAACGGGATTGCTGAGTCCTCTGTGGCTCACAGATGCAACACAGACCAGATGCAGGTACCGCTGAGAACAATGCAGGAGATGGTTCGGAATTTCACTGGGAGTTCGATGAAGAGCGTGGTCGTTACTATGTTTCGTATCCCGACGATCAGTAGTGGTTCTTACTAGGAGGATCCGGGCTTGTGTTTTTGGTATCTTTCTCATTTGGATTTTCGTCCGTAGTCGGACCCTGATGTTCTTTGGATGATGTATGCTATTGTAATCATTGTGTGACTTGACGAGTGTAAGCCAACTATCATTTTACAATTGCACCCCTGAATTTTACCTGAGATGTGCAAAGATACCATACTTGAGATCATTCTAGTATGCGTTTATGTCCTGAAGTCGTGCCTCGACATGTGGGGGACATAGCCGCATACTGGGCATTACAAGTTGGTATTCAGAGCCTTCTCCGACCTAGGAGCCCCCTGATTGATCGAATCGCTGACGAGTGAGTCTAGGCACACACACAAAATGTTTTGAGTTGTATACATATATCGGAGAGTAGGATTTCTTTTTACTCCTCATCCCTTCATTGATGTGGTGAGGACTCCTGACGTTGTTCTATCTCCTCTACTCTCAAAAATTCACTAATTTCTTTAGGATCACGCTGGTATTGTTTGGATTGTTCCGATATCTTTGTGACGAGAACATTGTTCTCGATGCCTCCTATCATTTAGGGGTTGTGGCAGTGTCTCGGGGAGTTGAGCTCCGATGTCGTCACAAATGTATCGTAGCGGTTCTAGAATACCAGAGTCGGCCGACATAAAAAACTCTTCTATGCGGTTAGTGGTGAGATAACCTCGACCTCACCCAGTACTGGGGAGATAGTTGAGGAGTATTGCCACAGCTAGTATAGAGGATGCATTTTGAAGGTCCGAGGTAAACAGTTTCGAGGATGACTGGTTATGTGTTGACAGATGGATACAGCTAGATGTAGGTTTAGAGTTGAGTGCGCGGTGCTTCCCCTGTATCCCCAACACCAGATTGCATAACCGGAAAGCTTCGGGAATTAATAGGTGGGTTTTCAAGTAGCTCGTAGGCATTCTTCGAATGAGTGCATGGTATGAGGTTTGGGGTTCAACATCGAGTGAAGAGGTTTCATGGGCGTTGTTCCAATTGGGAGTTGCATCTTAAAGGGTCCTTGGCTATGCTGATCCGGGGATTG
Organism: Secale cereale; assembly: GCA_902687465.1. Lineage (NCBI taxonomy): Eukaryota > Viridiplantae > Streptophyta > Magnoliopsida > Poales > Poaceae > Secale > Secale cereale. The sequence goes on from LR738711.1 coordinate 208,606,129, forward strand.
CAACACCCTTTGTAACACGTACCATGGGGCATTCAGCACGAACATGTGGGACAATACTTCTATCATGTATTTGTTCCATCTGTACCTTGTTGTTTTATCTTATCTTTTGTTCTCCCAAGTGGCTTCTCGACAAGATTGTTGTACGATTAAACTGTGGAATTCATTCGTTCATTGTTGTTCGAATGTTCATTGTGAAGACTTTATGTTGCAAATATCTAGCCGTTGATTCAGCTTACCTGTTTTGCATCAATGGCTAACGGTTGTCATCATATTTAGGATGGCTCCTAAGAAGGTTCCCAACCCAAACCAAGAGGGTGAAGAAGAGCATCCTCCTGAACGTCCTCCTTCCCCTCCTCCGTTTGAGGCATGGAGAGCGATTATGCAGGCAACCAACTAGAACACTCAGATGCTCATGCAAATGATGCAGAATTTCCAAGACAACCAAGCAAATCAAGACAATCATGGGAACCAAGGCCAAGGCAATATGTTCAATCAACCTCACTTTGCGACACTGAACCAATTCCTGGCAAACCAACCGAAGTCATTCAGTTACTCTGTGGACCCGCTAGATGCTGAAGATTGGACGACAGACATCAAAAAGCACTTTGAATGCAGTAACGTGAGGCCTGAGGATTATGTCAAGTTTGCCACTTTCCAACTCAAAGATCAAGCTGCTGATTGGTGGCAACAATACAAAGACTCCAGAGGTGATCGTGAGATCTCGTGGACTGACTTCTGCAAAGATTTCCACTCTCATCACATTCCAACCAGTGTCATTGAAGGCATGCGTGAGCAATTCCGCAACCTGAAGTAAGGCACCATGTCCTTCTATCAATACAATGTCAAGTTCCAGAATCTTGCCCATTATGCGAAGCAAGACATCCCCGATGCCAAGAGCAAGATATACCAGTTCCGAGGTGGTCTGAAAGATGAACTCCAACATGCTCTCACCTTGTTCAAGCTAGATGAATTTGATCAATTCTACAATATGGCTCTCAAGCAAGAGGCAACTAAGCTCAAGTGTGAAGCTTCCAAAAAGAGAATTAGAGATGATGTTCACTCCTTCTCTTCCTCTCAAGTGGTTGCCAAGCAGCAGAAGTTCTGGCTATCGCCTCCTCCAGTGCTCCGTCCTCCAAGAAACAACAAGCACTCAGGTGGTCGTGGATTCTCCCACCCACCCAACCCAAGCAACCAGTCCAAGCCTCAGTTCCAAGCTTCAAGATCAAGTGGTCCTTATCATCGGCCTCTTTCAGAAGTTACTTGCAACAAGTGTTCTCAGAAGGGTTACTATGCCAACAAGTGTCCCAACCCAAGGCGCCTTCCGCCTCCTCCACCTGTTAGCAATGCTATTGTCAAGCACAACCCCACGGCAGCAAGAGTGAACCTGATGAATGCAGCTCAAGCAGAGAATTCTTCTGATGTGATAATTGGTAATCTTCCAGTTAACTCAATTCCTGCAAAAGTCTTGTTTGATTCGGGTGCATCGCTTTCTTTCATTTCAAGACCATTTGTTGCTAAGCATGACTTGGTTACGGAGTGCATACCTAGGCCTTTAAAGATTATTTCTCCGGGATTGCAAATGATTTCCAACTCAGTTGCTCCGGACATATCTATTCATATGGGTGATTACAGTTTCTTGGTTTCCCCGGTTATTCTTGGTAACTCCGACATTGATCTTATTCTTGGGATGAATTGGCTCTCCAAGCATGATGCAAACATTGATTGTGCAAACAACGAGGTCAAGCTAACTCATCCTGGCGAAGACGTGATTATCTTCGTAGCTCGAGATAACACAATCAGGCTATTCTCTCTAAATGACAAGGGCGAGATTAATGCCATTTCTCAGATTCCGGTGGTTCGTGAATATGAGGATGTATTCCCTGAAGAGCTTCCAGGCATGCCTCCCCACTGTCAAGTTGAATTCATCATTGAACTTGAACCCGATACCGAGCCAGCATGTCGGCGTCCATACAAGCTTTCCCCTGATGAGTTGAAGGAGCTGAAGAAACAACTCGATGAGCAAGAACGTATGGGTCTAATCAGACGAAGTACTTCTCCTTGGGGCTGTGGTGTTCTATTTGTCAAGAAGAAGGATGGCACGGAACGCCTTTGCGTTGACTACCGGCCATTGAACAAGAAGACAATAAAGAATAAGTACTCGCTCCCCAATATCAATGACTTGTTCGAGCAGCTCAAAGGAGCAAAGGTGTTCTCGAAGCTCGATCTCCGGATGTGTTACCATCAGATTCGTATCCGTGAAGAGGATATTCCTAAGACCGCATTCAGAACGACTTTTGGCTCCTATGAATACACGGTCATGTCTTTCAGCCTTGCAAATGCTCCACCCACTTTCTCTCGGATGATGCACTTCATATTCAACCCCTACACCAATGAATTCGAGCTCGTCTACCTCGATGATATCTTGGTATTCTCCAAGAATGAAGAAGAGCATGCCAAGCACCTCCGATTGGTCCTTGACAAGCTACGTGAGCACCGGTTCTATGCGAAGTTCTCCAAATGTGAATTCTGGCTGGATAAAGTCCTCTATCTTGGCCATATTAACTCTGCCGAGGGCATTTCTATTAACCCTGAGAAGGTTGAAGCTATTGTCAACTGGGAACCTCCACAGAATGTCAAGCAACTCCGAATCTTCCTTGGTCTCGCTAGCTATTGCAGAAGATTCGTTGATAACTTCTCCAAGATTGCCAAGCCTCTTTCCAACCTGTTGCAGAAGAATGTCAAGTACTCGTGGTCTCCTGATTGTGATGTGGCATTCAAGACACTCAAAGAGAAGCTCATTTCTGCTCCGGTTCTTACTCCTCCGGATGAGTCCAAGCCTTATGATGTCTTTTGTGATGCTTCATTGCAAGGTCTTGGTGGTGTTCTCATGCAAGACACGAAGATTGTGGCATACACTTCTCGTCAGCTGAAACCAAATGAGAAGAATTATCCCACACATGATCTTGAGCTAGCAGCAGTTGTTCATGCCTTTATCACGTGGAGACACCTTCTGTTGGGCAAAAGAGTGGACATCTTCACCGATCACAAGAGCTTGAAGTACATCTTCACTCAGCCAAACCTTAACCTTCGCCAGACTCGTTGGGTTGAGTTGATTCAAGAGTACGATCCAAGCATTGAGTATACTCCTGGCAAGGCCAATGTCATTGCAGATGCCTTGAGCAGAAAGGCGTATTGCAATAGTCTCCTTCTCAAACCGTTCCAACCTGAACTTTGTGAATCATTCAGGAAGCTCAACCTCCAAGTTGTTCCGCAAGGCTTTCTTGCAAACCTTCAAGTTGCTCCTACCTTGGAAGATCAAATCCGTGAGGCCCAACTCAGTGATGCTATGGTGCAGAAAGTGCAACATGGTATTGCTAAGGGTACTCCCAAGTATGCTATCGCATTGATGAGAAAGACACCTTGTTCTTTGAGGACGGGATCGTGGTTCCCAAAGGTGATCTCAGGAAGCTCATAATGAACGAAGCACATCACTCAGTTATCTCGATACATCCAGGAAGCTCCAAGATGTACCAAGACCTCAAACAATCATATTGGTGGACTCGCATGAAAAGGGAGATTGCCCAATTCGTGAATGAATGTGATGTCTGCATAAGAGTGAAGGCAGAGAATCAACGTCCAGCCAGACTCCTTCAACCTCTACCTATTCCCGAGTGGAAATTCGATCACATTGAGATGTATTTCGTCACTCGTTTTCCCAAGTCCAAGAAAGGAAATGATGCTATCTTTGTGGTAATTGACAAGCTAACTAAAGTGGCTCATTTTCTTCCCGTCAAAGAATCCATCAACACAGCTCAGCTGGCAGAGCTGTACACCTCCAGAATTATTTCTTTCCATTGCATTCCTCAAGTGATCTCCTCAGACCGTGGAAGCTTGTTCACTTCCAAGTTCTGGGATTCCTTTCAGTCAGCCATGGGCACAAATATTCGCTTCAGCACTGCGTTTCACCCTCAGACTAGTGGTCAAGTCGAAAGAGTGAACCAAATCCTCGAAGATATGCGCAGAGATTGTGTCATCTCCTTCGGTATGAAATGGGAATAGTGCCTTCTGTTTGCCGAATTCTCCTACAACAACAGCTTCCAAGCAAGTGCCGGCAAAGCTCCTTTCGAAATCCTCTATGGCAGAAAGTGTCGTACCCCTCTCAACTGGTCCGAGACTGGTGAACGTCAACTCCTTGGAAATGATTTGATCTCAAAAGCCGAAGAGATGTGCAAAGTCATACGTGAGAATCTCAAAGCCGCGCAATCACGTCAAAAGAGCTACTATGACGGCAAGCATCGTGACATGGCTTTCGACATTGGAGACCATGTCTATCTCCGTGTTTCTCCCATGAAGGGCACTCGGAGGTTCGGTATCAAGGGCAAGCTTGCTCCAAGATACGTGGGACCTTTCAAGATTCTTGGCAAGAGAGGCGATCTAGCCTACCAACTCGAGCTTCCCTCCAACTTTGCAAATGTGCATGATGTGTTTCACCTGTCTCAACTCTGCAAGTGCTTCAAGACGCCTGAACGCACCATTCTGTTCGAAGAGATTGATCTTCAACAAGACTTGTCTTATCGTGAGCACCCCGTTGCTATTCTTGAAGAAACTGAGCGCAAAACCCGCAACAAGTCCATCAAATTCTTGAAAGTGAAGTGGTCACACCATACCGACCGAGAAGCTACATGGGAACGAGAAGATCATCTCCGTTCCGAGTATCCCGCCTTCTTTTGGTCCTAGATCTCGGGACGAGATCTTTTTGTAGTGGAGGAGAGTTTGTAACACCCCATATGTGATACCTTCCATATATGGCAATAAAGCATTTATCAATTTGATCCTTGTCCTTTCCTTGGGGGTTCTTTTCATTTATGCATTCTTATTGTATTGCATTGTCTTTTTACTTTTCCTTGTGCATCCATGCATTGCTCATCATCATCATTACATCATGACCAACATAGCATTCTTTACTTGTCATGGTGTTGGTACTTGTCCTAGCTTGTCATGTGAGCTCATCTTGTCCTTGTGTTGGTGTTGGCAAGATCATGGCCATGCATAACCCTAACCCCCTCCTTCTTCTTGCACCACTCTTCTCGTCCCTCCTTTTTTCTTTTCCATTCTTTAATCAATTTTGCAAGTGACTTAGCCTCCTCTTTTAATGTTCATCTCCTCCCCACATCTTTGTTACTTTGACATGAGTCACATTGCAAAGCCTTGCCCCCAATTTGAATTGATTTGGTTAGGTTCAAAAATGATAGAAGTTTGAACCATATTCAAACTTGTTTTATTTTTATACCTCTAAAAATGCCCAAACCAATTTTATAAAATAGGGCATAAATCTAGGAGCATGGGGATATTTTATTTCCCCCCAACCTCCTTTTCTTTTAGCCTGTGTTTTTCCTTTTATTTTTCTGTCTAAGGAAAAAGAAAAAGAAAAGGCCACAGCAGCAGCAGCCAGTAGCAGCGCAACCCATCAGATTGGGCCCATTCTCCCCCCTCGGCCCAGTGCGAGCAGCCCGCCAACAGCCCGCGCGCGTCCCTCTCTCCCTTTCTCACCCGTCCCCCCGCTTACCCCTGTTGAGTCGCGCCCACGTGGACGCCTAGGGCCCACACATAAGTGTCTGTGGCGAGTCGCGCACCCACATTTTCTTCCACCTCGAGCGCATGCCATGGGGACCGCGGCAGAGCACGCCGTCGCGCACCGTCGTCGCCCTGGCCTCCCTTTTAACCCCTCGCCTTGTCCACCAACCCCCTAGGGTTCTCCTCTTCCTTCTCCCGCTGCCTGGTGAGCTGAGAGCCACCAGATCCGCCGCGCTATCACCGTCCCGAGCGCATCTGAGCGCACGGGCTCGTCGTCGACGAGCCCCTTGTCCTCCGCAGCCTCGCCAAGCCTGTCCATCTTCCTCCTCGACGTCGACTATGTCGTCTACGGCTACTACACGGAGCTGAAGGCCACTCTGTCGTCCTCTCCTTCCCCGTCGTCGACTCCGGCCACCGCAATTGTTTGCTCGTCGCCGTCGTCGACTCCGTCCACCTCTCGGCCAGCCGAACACTTCACCGTGTTCGTGGTGAGCATCCACACCTCCCCGTGCACTTTTCCCCTTCTTTTGCGCCGTCTAGCACCTAGTTCACCGTGTGCCCGAGCTCGTCGCCGTCAGGCCTCATCTTTGGCGAGTGTCTCGACCACCGTAGCCCCTCCGATGTTGCCCGTCGGATCTGCCACGTCGCGTAGGTCCCGTTTATGCTCTCGCCGCTCCACTAGGGCCCGTGTTTTGCCGCGCCGTTGTGCGTCGCCGCCGCCTCTGTTGCTTGCCATCAGTGATGTTGTAGCCATCCTTAGATTCTGTAGATGCGCGTCGCGTGTGCGAAGTTCCTCCAGGAACACATCACACCACTTCGCCGCCTGTTTGGGTCGCCGGAGCAGCTCCGACGAGCTCCTCCGACAAGCCCTGCATCTCCCCTGGTTTCTGCTTCTGTAGTTTACTCTTAAGGCAGTGCTCCCCTTATCTGTCAGATACACGCTCGCAGCCTAGTGGTGTGTCCCTTCGTCAGTGAACCAGCGACGCAGGTTCGAATCACGCCGGGGGCAGTGGTTAAATCCCCCCCTTTTTGCTTATTATGTGCCACTGACAGGGCGGCCCCACCTGTTATTCACCCAGCTCGCGCACACCCACTCTCACACTCGCCGCTGCCACCTCAGCGCCTCTGGACCCACGGGTCAGTGGCTAGGGCTAGATCCAGTCTGGGTCTGTTAGCCCTTTTCTTTTGTTTTTCTTTTCCATTTTCTGTTTTTATTTTCTTTTTCTGCATTATCTTTGCATAATTTATATCTTTTATAATATGCTTCTGCTGGAAATGAGTTATATATGAAAACTGCTTAGTTTTTCATGTAGAATATTAATATGCTGGTTGTTGCCATGTTTAAAAACATTTAAATTGTTGTTTGAATTAATTTGTGATTAAATATGCCTAAACTTGTAAAAATCATAACTAAATAACCCTAACTCCAAATTTGACAAACTTTATATGTTTTTCGGGTGGAAAAATGTGTAGATTAATGTGGTGCTGTTGTTTTGCATGTTTAACAACTTTAAAAATATGACTATATCAGATCTTTCCTAATTGTATCTATATGGATATGGGAGTTTCCGCAAATTGTTGTTTGTTCTTTCGAGCCCATTTAAATTGCTAGCATGTTGTTGTTAGTCCTAGATGCACACCTTGCCATGTTAAACAACTTTTAAAACTTGTTGGGAGCTTGTTTAAATAATATACATAACCACTTGTCGCCATGTTAGTTTTGTTTCCTTTTGCTTGTGTTCCACATATGTGTGGGATTTTGTTATTGCCATGATGCTTGTGCACTCTTCTTGTCCCTAGGAGTTGCATCATATCTTATCCATGTCCATATGCATCATATTCATGCATCATGTGGTTCAGCATTGCATGATGATTGATCGTTGTTCCGGTGTTTGCATTGTTGTATTGGTTAGAGCCCGATGAAGATTTAGAGTTTGAGGTTCCTTTCGAGGCTAAGTTTGAGGAGCAAGGTTACGATCCCTCCGTGGAATCAACAGGCAAGATGACCATTCCCAGATATCACTTCTATCTTTGCCTATGCTAGTTGTCTCACTCTTTAGATATTGCCTCGATGCCTATTCCTGTTTGTCAGCCCCCCTATTGTTGCCATGAAACACTCTAACCACCTTTCTAGCAAACCGTTGTATGGCTAAGTACGCATCGCTTAGCCCCTCTTATAGCGTTATTAGTTGCAGGTGAAGTTTTTGAAGATTGCTCCACAATGAAGTTGTTATTGGGATAACACAATATATACATGTCATAAACTAATTCACCTATATATTGGTAATGGGTGGAAGGCTAAGCCTTTCTGCTTGGTGTTTTTTTCCACTCATGCCACCTTAGGAGCCGATAAACCGGTGTTATGTTCCTTGATTTTTGCATTCCTAACACGGTTGGGGTTTATGGGCTCCCCTTGGTAATTCGCTCTGTTTAAAGCTTTCCAGCAAGGTCCAACATTGGTTTTGCAGTTGCCTAATAACTAAAACTTGCATAGGGTGTTGCAAACCCGAGTTCTTAATTAACAACCAGGGCCAGTGCTCCTCATGAGTGTTGGTCCAAACTAGAGCCACTTGTGGTGCCACCCAGTTCGTTGGGATCTTTGGTTGCTGTACGTAGTGCTCATCCGGTCGTGGCTTGAGACAAGATACGCGCGGCTACTATCAGGGTGTCGGCACGCCGGGAGGTCTTGCTGGATTAGTTTTACCTTTGTCGAAATATCTTGAACATGGGATTCCGAGAATACTCGGGTCTTCCCACTTTGGAGTTGCGACTCCACGGATCGTGAGCTTGTGATGGGTTAAGTTGGGACACCCCTGCAGGGTTTGATCTTTCCAAAGCCGTGCCGGCGGTTATGTGGTAGATGGGAATTTGTTAATATCCGGTTGTAGATAACTTGACACCTTAATCATGAAAACACTACCTGTGTGAGTAACCGTGATGGTCTCTTTCCGAAGGGCTTCGGGAAGTGAACACGGTGGGGTTATGTTTGATCGTGAGTAGCTAGGATCACTTCGTGATCAACTTGGCGATCATTGGCACTTGTTCTCTTCTCGCTCTAAACTCGTAAGCTAGTGCTTAGTGCTTGCTGCAACCCTTGATTATAGCCTTTCCACACCTAAGGTTTTGGTAGTTTTGATACCCGGGAACGGGATTGCTGAGTCCTCTGTGGCTCACAGATGCAACACAGACCAGATGCAGGTACCGCTGAGAACAATGAGGAGATGGTTCGGAACTTCACTGGGAGTTCGATGAAGAGTGTGGTCGTTACTATGTTTCGTATCTCGACGATCAGTAGTGGTTCTTACTAGGAGGATCCGGGCTTGTGTTTTTGCTATCTTTCTCATTTGGATTTTCGTCCGTAGTCGGACCCTGATGTTCTTTGGATGATGTATGCTATTGTAATCATTGTGTAAGCCAACTATCATTTTACAATTTCACCCCTGAATTTTACCTGAGATGTGCAAAGATACCATACTTGAGATCATTCTAGTATGCGTTTATGTCCGTAAGTCGTGCCTTGACACGTGGGGGACATAGCCGCATACTAGGGATTACCGCTGGCCGCGCCCCCTAGGGATCCTAGTTGGACTAGGAGAGGCGGGGAGGCGCACCTCTCCTTCCTTGTCCTCTCCTCCTTTCTTTCCTACTCCTAGTAGAGGGGGGATCTTATTCCTACTAGGAGTAGGAATCCTACACCTGGCGCGCCATACATGGGCCGGCTGCACCTCCCGCTTGCTCCTTTATATACGGGGCAGGGTGCACCCAAAGACACACAAGCAACATCGTTTTAGCCGTGTGCGGTGCCCCCCTCCACAGAAACACACCTCGGTCATACCGTTGCAGTGCTTAGGCGAAGCCCTGCGCCGGTAGCTTCATCATCTCCGTCACCACGCCGTCGTGCTGATGAAACACTCCCATGAAGCTCAACTGGATCAAGAGCTCGTGGGACGTCATCGAGCTGAACGTGTGCTGAATGCGGAGGTGCCGTACGTCGGTGCTTGGATCGGTTGGATGACGAAGATGTTCGACATCAACCGCGTCACTAGACGCTTCCGCTTTCGGTCCGAGGGTACGTAGACACACTCTCCCCTTTCGTTGCTATGCATCTAGTAGATAGATCTTGCGTGATCGTAGGAAAATTTTGAAATACTATGTTCCCCAACAATCTCGTGGCTCCAGCCATCATGTCGTGATGCGTAGGCCACTTAACATTACAACATATGACCATCTCATACATAAACTCATTACCATGACAAAGGCTATACCACATCATATGCAAACCCTGTTAAACCAAGTTAGATGTCCTCTAGTAGGTTTGGCATCTTTTAATTACGTGGTTTCTAGGGTTTACGAATAACACTAGCTACCTACGCAAATGCGTTAATTCTTGTTGCTAGATTAACATTTGGGGCGTGTGAAAGAAGAGACTTAATTAAAAATCTCGCCCACGCACTAAACTTCATCAAATACGCGTGACCCCTAGAAGATCGTTCATATTCATCGCCCTCTTGTGTACATGATGGTTCACTATTCTTTACTTTGATGATGCACAAGGATTTGTTAGCAGATCGTTGATAGCCAGAGCCGATCGATATTGCCAGAACCTTGTACAAAGCTACATCATGTCGTCAATGAATTTAACCGAAGCAACACTCGAGGGAAGCATTGCAAGAACATCAAATAGTTACATCCACGTGCTACCTAGATCAAAACTTGCATCTACACATAGAACGGCTCTGATGCCACTGTTGGGAAACATAGTAGAAAACAAAAAAATCGCCCTACGACCACCCAGGAATAATATGAAGATGCATATAGGGTTTGGATCAATGATCTTTACTAACTCCAGAGCGCAACAGAAGTAGAGGAGTCAGTGTAGATTGTACTTGCAGTCCCTCAAACCGATGATTATGATCCCGTGGACCGCCGTCGAAAAATCCCTCGAACAGAAGACAAAAAGCATGACCTCTCTACATGGTTGCAAGCGTACGGTCTTCACGATGCAGCAGTGCTTCGCCGTCCAGAGCTAATCGTCGCCAGAGAATTAGAGGGAGGAGATTAGAACCACATTGGGCTTCTAATTACGAGAATTATAGGAACTAGGTCTCGCTCTAATTCTTCAACTAGGACCAACTAGAACTAAAGGAGGCTCCAAAACTCGTGTCAACAATAGGGCCAATACCTCATGTATATATAGGTTAGGGGAAGAGGAGGGAAGACACAAGGAGGGATGGACTCCCTCCTCGGTGCGCTAGCCATAGGGGGAAGGAAAAACCCTTCCACACTCCAATACGGCCTCCCTTATGGAAAGGGGGCGTCACCTCCACTTGGGCCCTTGTGACCCAAGTTGCCTTCCACCTCTTGGCCTTTGAAGGCCCATTGATATTTAATTATTAAAAAAGCCTTCTAACAATTACTAGAGCCTTTTATATATAATTTAACATCACAGGAAACATTTTCCACCTATATATTAATTACCCCTTTTATATATATTAGTGCCCCCGAAATGCTTCCAGTTCCTCTCAAAACTATTTTGAATATTAATGAAACAATCCCAAAAATAAATCCTCGATAATCTCATCCTACTAACACTCAGTTTATCGTGATTACCTTAAGCTCATCGCCCCATAGGTTCAGTAAATCATAGACATGAACGAAACCCCTTTGTTCAAAGACTGATAGCAGAACTGTTGACGTCCATATCAATCCCTATGATTACACGAATGGCATTTGAGTGAACCTTTTGTTATTATGTGATGTTCCCTTTGCTTTGTGATAATCTACAAAACATGGGATGCATCGGTACCCTCCTAAGTCATATACATGATCACTATACCGTTGATCATGTTGTCGGTTTTGATCTTCTTTCTTGTTGAAGTGTTCCGGCATCCCCGTGGCGTAATCACCTGTGGCTCGCCAGATGATGATAGATGCCATCTGATACGTCTCCAACGTATCTATAATTTTTCATTGTTCCATGCTATTATATTATCAACTTTGAATGTTTTATATGCATTAGTATGTTATTTTATATTATTTTGGGGACTAACTTATTAACCTAGAGCCCAATGCTAGTTTCTATTTTTTCCTTGTTTTTGAGTTCCGCAGAAAAGGAATATCAAATGGAGTCCAAATGGAATAAAACTTCCGCGGTGATTTTTCTTGGACCATAAGACACACGTAGGACTTAGAGTCCAAGTCAAAGAGTCCTCGAGGTGACGACAAGCCGGGGAGGTGCGCCCTAGGGGGTGCACCCCTACGGCTTGTGGCCCCCTCGGAAACCCCCTGACCCCCTTCTTTGGCCTATAAATACAGAAATATTCCAGAAACCCTAGAGGCATCCATGAAAATACTTTTCCAACACCGCAGATCTCTGTTCCCGTGAGATCCCATATAGGGGGGCCTTTTCTGGTACTTTGCCAGACGGGGATTCGATCGCGGAGGGCTTCTACATCAACCTTGTTGCCCTTCTGATGATGTGTGAGTAGTGTACCACAGACATACGGGTCCATATCTAGTATCTAGATGGCTTCTTCTCTCTCTTTGATCTTCAATACAATTTTCTCCTCGATGTTCTTGGAGATCTATTCTATGTAATCTTGTTTTGCGGTGTGTTTGTCAGGATCCGATGAATTGTGGATTTATGATCAGATTATCTATGAATATTGTTTGAATCTTCTCTGAATTCTTATATGTATGATTTGATATCTTTGTATTTCTCTTCGAATTATTGGTTTGGCTTGGCCAACTAGATTGGTAGTTCTTGCATTGTGAGAGGTGCTTATTTTTGGGTTCAATCTTGTGATGTCCTCACCCAGTGACAGAAGGTGTAGCAAGGCACGTACTGTATCGAAGGACAAAAAGATGGGTTTATATCATATTGCTTGAGTTTATCCCTCTACATCATGTCATCTTGCTTAAGGCGTTACTCTGTTCTTATGAACTTAATACTCTAGATGCATGCTGGATAGCGGTCGATGTGTGGAGTAATAGTAGTAGATGCAGAATTGTTTCGGTCTACTTGTCATGGACGTGATGCCTATATTCATGATCATTGCCATAGACATCGTCATAACTTTGCGTTTTTCTATCAATTGCTCAACAGTAATTTGTTTATCCACTGTATGCTTTATTCATGAGAGAAGCCTCTAATGAAACCTATGGCCCCCGGGTCTATTTTACATCTACTATTTTCATATCTATAAAACCAAAAATCCAAAAATAACTTGCTGCAATTATTTTTTATTTACTTTATTTTGCTTTTTACTTTAGTTTTAACTCTATATCTATCAGATCTCACTCTTGTTCGCGACGTTGAAGGGATTGACAACCCCTTTTCTATGTTATGTGCAAGTGTTTGTTAGTTTGTGCAGGTGCGTATATTAGGGACTTTATTGTACCTCCTACTGGATTGATACCTTGGTTCTCAAACTGAGGGAAATACTTATCTCTACTTTGCTCCATCACCCTTTCCTCTTCAAGGGAAAAATCAGCGCAATCTCAAGAAGCCACAGGAAGAATTTCTGGCACCGTTGTCGGGGAGGTCGACATCAAGCCTACCAAGTACTTGTCATAAACTCTCATCTCTTGCACTTACATTATTTTCCATTTGCATGTCGTTTTCATTTCCCCCACTTCTAAAACATTTTCAGGAAAACACAAAAATATTTGCCTTTTTATTCTCCCTTTTTCCGTTTGCCTTTTTGCCCGTTTGTGTGCTTGATCTCTTTTTCCTCTATGTCTCGAGCCGGTAATCTGGATCCTTACCATGGGAAGTTGGGAGAAATTGAAAGCACTATGAAAAGCTTTATGCCTTTACAATTTGAGCACAATAGTTTCTTTCGTAACGAACTTAAGGAACAAAAGGCTTTTACATAATATATCAATAAGGATATTGATCATGTTACTAAGGAAATAGTTGGTCTTAAATCCCAATTCGCTAATGTTGAAACTCTTTTGAGGCCAATCTCGGACAACCAGACTACTTTAGTAAATAATATGGTTGCCAAACCTGAAACTATTAATAATGATGAAGATCTTAAGATTCTTGGTTTGACTCCTATTGAAGCTTTGTTTGCTAATATAGATCTTGAAAAATAAGGGACTGGAGATGAGTCAACTTTAGATAAAAGGCATCTCGATAATTTGGAGAATACTGATCTTAGTGAAAAAGTGATAAAAGTGGGATTGTAGAGGTCAAAACTTTAGCTAGCAATGAACCCAATATTTTGGATTTCAAGGAATTTAATTATGAAAATTGTTCTTTGATAGATTGTATTTCCTTGTTGCAATCCATGCTAAATTCCCCACATGCTTATAATCAAAATAAGGCTTTTACGAAACATATTGTCGATGCTATGATAAAATCTTTTGAGGAAAAACTTGACTTGGAAGTTTAAATCCCTAGAAAGCTTTATGATGATTGGGAACCTACTATTAAAATTAAGATTAAAGATTATGAGTGTAATGCTTTATGTGATTTGGGTGCTAGTGTTTCCACGATTCCAAAAAATCTATGTGATGTGCTAGGGTTCTATAAACTTGATGATTTTTCATTAAATTTGCATCTAGCGTATTCCACTGTTTAAAAACCTATGTGATGGATTAATGATGTTCTTATTGTTGCAAATAGGAATTATGTGCTCATAGATTTTATTGTTCTTGATATATATTGCAATCCAACATGCCTTATTATTCTTGGTAGACCATTCCTTAGAACGATTGGTGCAATTATTGATATGAAAGAAGGAAACATTAGATTTCAATTTCCATTAAGGAAAGGCATATATCACTTTCCTAGAAAGAATATAAGGTTACCATATGAATCTATTATGAGGGCTACTTATGGTTTGAGTACCAAGGATGGCAATACCTAGATCGTTGATTTATGCCTAGCTAAGGTCGTTAAACAATAGTGCTTGTTGGGAGGTAACCCAATTTTATTTTGGTTTTCAATTTTTTCTTGTTGTTCTTTAATAATCTATCATCTAGCGTCTGGTTAGATGGACTTTCATGTTTTAATTTAGTGTTTGTGTCAAGTAAGACCTTTGGGATGATTTGGAAGATAGTAGAATGGTTTTTTCTGGAAAACATAAACTTTTGAGTCCAGTGTCAGAATTGTTTATGGTTGCTCGAACGTGAAATAATTTTGAATTTTTTACATGTTTCAGACCTAAAAATTTACCACGTTGTCCTAATTTTTAAAAAAATTAGAGAAGAAGAAATTTCACGTCAATTCGCATATTTACAGATGTTCTGTTTTTGACAGATTCTATTTTTTTGTGTTGTTTGCTTATTTTGATGCATCTATGGCTAGTATCGGAGGTATGAACCATGGAAAAGTTGGAATACAGTAGATATTACACCAATATAAAATAATAATGAGTTCACAAAAGTACCTACAAGTAAGGATTGAATTTGTTTTACTAACGGATCTCACTAGTTTTCTGTTGAGTTTTGTGTTGTCAAGTTTTCAAGTTTTGGGTAAAGATTGGATGGACTATGGAATAAGAAGTGGAAACCGCCTAAGCTTGGGGATGCCCAAGGTACCCCAAGGTAATACTCAAGGACTACCAAGCATCTAAGCTTGGGGATGCCCCGGATGGCATCCCCTCTTTCGTCTTTAATCCGTCGGTAAATTTACTTGAGGCTATATTTTTATTCACCACATGATATGTGTTTTGCTTGGGCGCCTTGTATGATTTGAGTCATTGATTTTTAGTTTGCCATAATCATCCTTGTTGTACACACCCTTCGAGAGGTACACACATTAATCGTGAATTTATTAGAATAATCTTTGTGCTTCACTTATATCTTTTGAGTTAGGTAGTTGCTCTAGTGCATCACTAATATCTTTTTGAGCACAGCGATGATGTTTATTTTGAAGAAATTGGTGAAATCTCATGCTTCACTTATATTATTTTGAGAGTCTCTAAATAGCATGGTAATTTGCTTGGGTTATGAATTTAGTCCTAATATGATAGGCATTCAAAGAGGGTATAATAAAAACTTTCATAAAGAGCATTGAATTCATGAGAAGTTTGATTCCTTTAAATTGTTTTGAGATATTAAGATGGTGATATTAGAGTCATGCTAGTAGTAAGTTGTGTGGTTAAATAAATAATTGTGTTAAGGTTTCTGATTCCCATAGCATGCACGTATGGTCTTCTAGTTATGTGTTGAAGTTGGAGCGTGATTTATTCTTGATTGTCTATCTTTGCGTGAAAGTCGGGGACGCGCGATGGTTAACTCCTACCAACCTCTCCCCTAAGAGCATGCATAATAGTACTTTGCTTCGAGGGCTAATAAACTTTTTACAATAAGTATGTCAGTTCTTTATGACTAATGTTGAGTCCATGGATTATACGCACTCTCACTGTTCCACCATTGCTAGCCACTCTAGTACCGCGCAACTTTCGCCGGTGCATCAAACCACCTTATACCCTTCCTCAAAATAGTCACCATACCTACCTATTATGGCATTTCCATAGCCATTCCGATATATATTGCCATGTAAATCCACTGTTCCGTTTATTATAACACGTACCATCATTTTCATATTGCTTTGCATGATCGTAAGATACCTAGCATGAAGTTTTCATGGCTTGTCTGTTTTTTGATGTCATTGCTACGCTAGATCATTGCACATCTTGGTACACCACCGAAGGAATTTATATAGAGTCATATTTTGTTCTAGTATCGAGTTGTAATATCGAGTTGTAAGTAAATAAAAGTGTGATGATCATCATTATTAGAATATTCTCCCATGTGAGGTTATGAATAAAGAGGCCAAAAGAGTCTCCAAAAAAAGAGAAAAGAAAAAATGAAAAGAAAAGAGGGTCTCCAAAAAAGGAGGAGCCTAAAAAATGAGAAAAAAGAGAGAAGGGACAATGTTACTATCCTTTTCCACACTTGTGCTTCAAAGTAGCACCATGTTCATCATTGTAGAGAGTCTCCTATGTTGTCACTTTCATATATTACTAGTGAGAAATTTTCATTATAGAACTTGGCTTGTATATTCCAACGATGGGCTTCCTCAAATGCCCTAGGTATTCATGAGCAAACAAATTGGATGCACATTGATGTCTACTACGCACCCTTCTTCTTGTAGACGTTGTTGGGCCTCCAAGTGCAGAGGTTTGTAGGACAGTAGCAAATTTCCCTCAAGTGGATGACCTAAAGTTTATCAATCCATGGGAGGCGTAGGATGAATATGGTCCCTCTCAAGCAACCCTGCAACCAAATAACAAAGAGTCTCTTGTGTCCCCACCACACCCAATACAATGGTAAATTGTATAGGTGCACTAGTTCATCGAAGAGATGGTGATTCAGGTGCAATATGGATGGTAGATATGGGTTTTTGTAAAAGGAAAATATAAAAACAGCAAGGTAGCAAGTGGTAAACGTGAGCATAAACGGTATTGCAATGATAGTAGAGAAGGCCTAGGATTCATACTTTCACTAGTGAAAGTTCTCTCAACAAGGATAACATAATTGGATCATATTACTAGCCCTCAAAAAGCAACAAAGTGTCACTCCAAAGTAACTAATAGCGGAGAACAAACGAAGAGATTAAGATAGGGTACGAAACCACTCAAAGCTATTCTTTCTGACCGATCTATTCAAGAGTCCGTAGTAACGTTCAATCTATCATAGAGTTCGTACTAGAATAACACCTTAAGACACAAATCAACCAAAACCCTAATGCCACCTAGATACTCCATTGTCACCTTAGTATCTGTGGGCATGGTTATACGATATGCATCACACAATCTCAGAAACATCTGTTCAACCAACACATAGAACTTCAAAGAGTGCCCTAAAGTTTCTACCGGATAGTCAAGATGAAAACGTGTGCCAACCCCTATGCATAGGTTCCCTAGGTCACGGAACCCGCAAGTTGATCACCATAACATACATCAAGTGGATCACATGATATCCCATTGTCACCACAGATAAACACGCGCAACACATACATCAAGTGTTCTCAAATCCTTAAAGACTCAATCCGATAAGATAACTTCAAAGGGAAAACTCAATCCATTACAAGAGAGTAGAGGGGGAGAAGAAGATCCAACTAAAATAGCAAAGCTCGCGATACATCAAGATCGTGCCATCTCAAGAACACGAGAGAGAGAGAGAGATCAAACACATAGGTATTGGTACATACCCTCAGCCCCGAGGGTGGACTACTCCCTCCTCGTCATGGAGAGCGCCGGGATGATGAAGATAGCCACCGGAGAGGGATTCCCCCCTCTGGCAGGGTGCCAGAACGGCTGTAGATTGGTTTTCGGTGGCTACAGAGGCTTTCGGCGGCGGAACTCCCGATCTAGGTTAATTTACGAAGGTTTCAGTATTTATAGGAATTTTTGGAGTCGGGGCCAAGTAAAGGGGAGCTGCGGGCTGTCCTCGAGATAGGGGGGGCGCGCCCCCTGCCCAGGGCGTGGGCCCCACCCTCGAGGGCAGCCCGTGGCTCTCCTGGACCAACTCTTTTGCTTCGGGGGCTTCTTTTGGTCCAAAAAAATCGTCAAAAATTGGCTCGTCAATTGGACTCCGTTTGATTTTCCTTTTTTGTAAAACCCTAAAACATGAGAAAAATAGAAACTGACACTCGGCTCTGGGTTAATAGGTTAGTCCCAAAAATCATATAAAAGTGCATAATAAAGCCCATAAGATATCCTAGAAGGATAATATAATAGCATGGAACAATAAGAAATTATAGATACGTTGGAGACGTATTAGCATCCCCAAGCTTAATTCCTGCTCGTCCTCGAGTAGGTAAATGATAAAGAAAGAATTTTTGATCTGGAATGCTAACCAATATAGTTTTTCAATGTAATTTTCTTAATTGTGGCATGAATGTTCAGATCTGAAAGATTCAAGATAAAAGTCTATATTGACATAAGAAATAACAATACTTCAAGCATACTAACAAAGCAATCATGTCTTCTCAAAATACTATGGCTAAAGAAAGTTATCCCTACAAAATCATATTGTGTTGGCTACGCTCCCTCGTTATCACACTAAATATTCATATCATGCACAACCCCGATTTCAACCAAGCACTTGTTTTCATACTCTATCTTTTCAAACCTTTCAACTTTCACGCAATACATGAGCGTGAGCCATGGATATAGCACTATGGGTGGAATAGAGGTGGTTGTGGAGAAGACAAAAAGGAGGGAGATAGTCTCACATCGACTAGGTGTATCAACGGGCTATGGAGATGCCCATCAATAGATATCAATGTGAGTGAGTAGGGATTGCCATGCAACGGATGCACTAGAGCTATATATGAATGAAAGCTCAACAAAAGAAACTAGTGGGTGTGCATCCAACTTGCTTGCTCACGAAGACCTAGGGCATTTAAGGAAGCCGTCGTTGGAATCTACAAGCCAAGTTCTATAATGAAAATTCCCACTAGTATATGAAAGTGACTAAACATGAGACTCTCTACAATGAAGAACATGGTGCTACTTTGAAGCACAAGTGTGGAAAAAGATAGTAGCAATTGTCCCTTTTT
Organism: Secale cereale; assembly: GCA_902687465.1. Taxonomy (NCBI): domain Eukaryota; kingdom Viridiplantae; phylum Streptophyta; class Magnoliopsida; order Poales; family Poaceae; genus Secale; species Secale cereale. The sequence continues at coordinate 208,625,225 of LR738711.1, forward strand.
TTCTTTTATTTTTTATTTTTTTTTCTTTTTTCTTTTCTTTTTTTTTCTTTTTTTTTTGGGCCTTTCTTTTTTTCTTTGGCCTTTCTCTTTTGTTTTCATCTTTTTTTTTGCGGAGGGGCTTTATAGATTTAGCCTTTCCTCCCATGTGACAATGCTCTAATAATGATGATCATCACACTTTCATTACAACTCGATATTACAACTCGAGATTACAACAACAAAGTATGACTCTATATGAATGCCTCCGACGGTGTACCGGTATGTGCAATGAATCAAGAGTGAAATGTCTGAAGAATTATGCATGGTGGCCTAGCCAAAAATACGATGTCAACTACATGATCATGCATGGCAATATGACAATATGAAGTGTGTCATATGAAAGGAACGGTGGAAAGTTGCATGGCAATATATCTTGGAATGGCTATGGAAATGCCATGATAGGTAGGTATGGTGGCTGTTTTGAGGAACAATATGGTGGCTGTTTTGAGGAAGGATATATAGTGGGTTTATGGCACCGGCGAAAGTTGCGCGGTACAAGAGAGGCTAGCAATGGTGGAAGGGTGAGAGTGCGTATAATACATGGACTCAACACTAGTCATAAGAACTCATATACTTATTGCAAAAATCTATGAGTCATCAAAACAAAGCAATCAACACATGCTCCTAGGGGGGAGGTTGGTAGGAGTTAACCATCGCGCGCCCCCGACCTCCACACAAAGGTTGACACTTTACAAATACCTCAAGCACTAACTTCGTCACGTAGTGGTTCACCATACGTGCATGCTACGAGAATCACTAACCTTAACACAAGTATTTTTCAATTTCATGATAACTCCACTAGCATTACTCTAATATCACTATCCTCATATCTCAAAACAATTATCAAGCATCCAACTTCTCATCATATTCAATGCACTTAGTGTGAAAGTTTTTACTACATTGATATTGGATGTCTATCATGTGAAGACTAGTTTCTTTAGCCTAAACACATTACCATGCTGTTTTAATAGACTCTCAAATAGATATAAGTGAAGCATGAGAGTACATATATTTCTTCAAAATAAAACCACCGCCGTGCACTAACAAATATAAGTCAAGCACTAGAGCAAACAACAAACTACTCCGAAAGATATAAGTGAAGATCAATGAGTAGTTGAATAATTATGTAACTATGTGAAGACTCACTAACATTTAAGAACTTCAGATCTTGGGATATTATTCAAACAGCGAGCAAAACAAAATAAACTAAATTGACGCTCCAAGCAAAACACATATCATGTGGTGAATAAAAATATAGCTCCGAGTATAGTTACTGATGGATGAAGACGAAAGAGGGGATGCCTTCCCGGGGCATCCCCAAGCTTAGGCTTTCCGTTGTCCTTAAATTTTACCTTGGCGTGCCTTGGGCGTCCCCAAGCTTAGGCTCTTGCCACTCTTGGTTCCATAATCCATCAAATCAATACTCAAAACTTGAAAACTTCACAACACAAAACTTAGACAAAAATCTCGTGAGCTCCGTTAATATAAGAAAGCAAACCACTACTCAAAGGTACCGTAATGAATTCATTATTTGTTTTTGGTGTTAAACCTAATGTATTCCAACTTCTCTATGGTTCATACTTCGCAATACTACTCATAGATGCATCGGTAAGCAAACAACACACGAAAAACAGAATCTGTCAAAGACAGAACAGTCTGTAGTAATCTGCAGGGTTCGCCTACTTCTGGAACTCCAAAAATTTCAAAATAAATTGGTAGATTTGCGAAATTTGTTTACAAATCATCTGCAAAAAGAATCAACTAAAAATCATGCTCCAGTAAAATCTCACGACTACTTTAGTGAGCGCTAACGATTCTATTTTTCACAGCAAGATCACATAAACTTCACACAAGTCTTCCCAAAGGTTCTACTTGGCACAAACACTAAAAAAAACATGAAACCACATCTAATCAGAGGCTAGATGCAATATTTATTCCCTAACAGCAACAAAAACAAAAAAACATAAATAAAGTTGGGTTGCCTCCCAACAAGCACTATCGTTTAACGCCCCTAAAGAGAGCATCATGAAGAATATGACTAGCACATTTAAGTCTAACCCACTTCCTATGCATAGAGATTTTGTAAGCAAACAACTTATGGGAACGATAATCAACTAGAATAGGGAAGCAAAACAAGCATAGCTCCAAAACTTTAAGCACATAGAGAGGAAACTTGATATTATTGCAATTTCTACAAGCATATGATCCTCTCTCATAATAATTTTCAGTAGCATCATGAATGAATTCAACAATATAACGAGCACATAAAGTATTCTTTTCATGATCTACTTGCATAGAAATTTTACTACTCTCCACATAAGCAAAATTCTTCTCATTCATAGTAGTGGGAGCAAACTCAACAAAATAACTATCATGTGAAGCATAATCGAATTGAAAACTAAAATCATGATGACAAGTTTCATGGTTATCATTATTCTTAATAGCATACAAGTCATCACAATAATCATCATAGATAGCAACTTTGCTCTCATAATCAAGTGGAACCTCTTCCGTAATAGTGAATTCATCACTAAATAAAGTCATGACCTCTCCAAATCCACTTTCATCAATATAATCATCATAAATAGGAGGCATGCTTTCATCATAATAAATTTCCTCATCAAAACTTGGGGGACTAAACATATCATCTTCATCAAACATAGCATCCCCAAGCTTGTGGCTTTGCATATCATTAGCATCATGGATATTCAAGTGATTCACACTAACAACATTGCAATCATGCTCATCATGCACATATTTTATGCCAAGCATTCTATGTAATTCTTCTTCTAGTACTTGAGCACAATTTTCCTTTCCATCATTTTCACGAAAGATATTAAAGAGATGAAGCATATGAGGTAACCTTAATTCCATTTTTATAAACTAAACTAGTGATAAAACAAGAAAATAAACGATTCGATTGTAAGATCTAAATATATACCTTCAAGCACTAACCTCCCCGGCAACGGCGCCAGAAAAGAGCTTGATGTCTACTATGCACCCTTCTTCTTGTAGACATTATTGGGCCTCCAAGTGCAGAGGTTTGTAGGACAGTAGCAAATTTCCCTCAAGTGGATGACCTAAGGTTTATCAATCCGTGGGAGGCGTAGGATAAAGATGGTCTCTCTCAAGCAACCCTGCAACTAAATAACAAAGAGTCTCTTGTGTCCCCAACACACCCAATACAATGGTAAATTGTATAGGTGCACTAGTTCGGCGAAGAGATGGTGATACAAGTGCAATATGGATGGTAGATATGGGTTTTTCTAAAAAGAAAATATAAAAACAACAAGGTAGCAAGTGGTAAACGTGAGCATAAACGATATTGCAATGATAGTAAGAAGGCCTAGGGTTCATACTTTCACTAGTGCAAGTTCTCTCAACAAGGATAACATAATTGGATCATATTACTAGCCCTCAACATGCAACAAAGAGTCACACCAAAGTAACTAATAGTGGAGAACAAATGAAGAGATTATGGTAGGGTACGAAACCACCTCAAAGCTATTCTTTCTGATTGATCTATTCAAGAGTCCGTAGTAATGTTCAATCTATCATAGAGCTCGTACTAGAATAACACCTTAAGACACAAATCAACCAAAACCCTAATGTCACCTAGATACTCCATTGTCACCTCAAGTATCCGTGGGCATGGTTATACGATATGCATCACACAATCTCAAAAACATTTATTCAACCAACACATAGAACTTCAAAGAGAGCCCTAAAGTTTCTACCGGAGAGTCAAGATGAAAACGTGTGACAACCCCTATGCATAGGTTCCCAAGGTCACGGAACCCGCAAGTTGATCACCAAAACATACATCAAGTGGATCACATGATATCCCATTGTCACCACAGATAAACACGCGCAATACATACATCAAGTGTTCTCAAATCCTTAAAGACTCAATCCGATAAAATAACTTCAAAGGGAAAACTCAATCCATTACAAGAGAGTAGAGGGGGAGAAGAAGATCCAACTAAAATAGCAAAGCTCGCGATACATCAAGATCGTGCCATCTCAAGAACACGAGAGAGAGAGAGAGAGGGAGATCAAACACATAGCTACTGGTACATACCCTCAGCCCCGAGGGTGGACTACTCCCTCCTCGTCATGGAGAGCGCCGGGATGATGAAGATAGCCACCGGAGAGGGATTGCCCCCTTCGGTAGGGTGCCAGAACGGTTGTAGATTGGTTTTCGGTGGCTATAGAGGCTTTCGGCGGCGGAACTCCCGATCTAGGTTAATTTACGAAGGTTTCAGTATTTATAGGAATTTTTGGAGTCGGGGCCAAGTAAAGGGGAGCTGCGGGCTGTCCTCGAGATAGGGGGGCGCGCCCCCTGCCCAGGGCGTGGGCCCCACCCTCGAGGGCAGCCCGTGGCTCTCCTGGTCCAACTCTTTTGCTTCGGGGTCTTCTTTTGGTCCAAAAAAAATCGTCAAAAATTGGCTCGTCAATTGGACTCCATTTGATTTTCCTTTTCTGTAAAACCCTAAAACAGGAGAAAAATAGAAACTGACACTCGACTCTGGGTTAATAGGTTAGTCCCAAAAATCATATAAAAGTGCATAATAAAGCCCATAAGATATCCTAGAAGGATAATATAATAGCATGGAACAATAAGAAATTATAGATACATTGGAGACGTATTAGCATCCCTAAGCTTAATTCCTGCTCGTCCTCGAGTAGGTAAATGATAAAGAAAGAATTTTTGATCTGGAATGCTAACCAATATAGTTTTTCAATGTAATTTTCTTAATTGTGGCATGAATGTTCATATCTGAAAGATTCAAGATAAAAGTCTATATTGACATAAGAAATAACAATACTTCAAGCATACTAACAAAGCAATCATGTCTTCTCAAAATACTATGGCTAAGGAAAGTTATCCCTACAAAATCATATTGTGTTGGCTACGCTCCCTCGTTATCACACTAAATATTCATATCATGCACAACCCCGATTTCAGCCAAGCACTTGTTTTCATACTCTATCTTTTCAAACCTTTCAACTTTCACGCAATACATGAGCGTGAGCCATGGACATAGCACTATGGGTGGAATAAAGGTGGTTGTGGAGAAGACAAAAAGGAGGGAGATAGTCTCACATCGACTAGGCGTATCAACGGGCTACGGAGATGCCCATCAATAGATATCAATGTGAGTGAGTAGGGATTGCCATGCAACGGATGCACTAGAGCTAAATATGAATGAAAGCTCAACAAAAGAAACTAGTGGGTGTGCATCCAACTTGCTTGCTCACGAAGACCTAGGGCATTTGAGGAAGCCCGTCGTTGGAATGTACAAGCCAAGTTCTATAACGAAAATTCCCGCTAGTATATGAAAGTGACTAAACATGAGACTCTCTACAATGAAGAACATGGTGCTACTTTGAAGCACAAGTGCGGGAAAAGATAGTAGCAATTGTCCCTTTTTTCTTTTATTTTTTTATTTTTTTATTTTTTTTCTTTTTTTTGGGCCTTTCTTTTTTTCTTTGGCCTTTCTCTTTTTTTTTTCTTTTTTTTGCGGAGGGGCTTTATAGATTTAGCCTTTCCTCCCATGGGACAATGCTCTAATAATGATCGTCATCACACTTTCATTACAACTCGATATTACAACTCGAGATTACAACAACAAAGTATGGCTCTATCTGAATGCCTCCGGCGGTGTACTGGTATGTGCAATGAATCAAGAGTGACATGTATGAACAATTATGCATGGTGGCCTAGCCACAAATACGATGTCAACTACATGATCATGCATGGCAATACGACAATATGAAGTGTGTCATATGAACGGAACGGTGGAAAGTTGCATGGCAATATATCTCAGAATGGCTATGGAAATGCCATGATAGGTAGGTATGGTGGCTGTTTTGAGGAACAATACGATGACTGTTTTGAGGAAGGATATATAGTGGGTTTATGGCACTGGCGAAAGTTGCGCGGTACAAGACAGGCTAGCAATGGTGGAAGGGTGAGAGTGCGTATAATACATGGACTCAACATTAGTCATAAGAACTCATATACTTATTAGAAAAATCTACGAGTCATCTAAACAAAGCAATCAACGCATGCTCCTAGGGGGTGGTTGGTAGGAGTTAACCATCGCGCGCACCCGACCTCCACACAAAGGTTGACACTTTACAAATACCTCATTCTCTAACTTCGTCATGTAGCGGTTCACCATACATACATGCTACGAGAATCACTAACCTTAACACAAGTATTTTTCAATTTCATGATAACTCCACTAGCATGACTCTAATATCACTATCCTCATATCTCAAAACAATTATCAAGCATCCAACTTCTCATCATATTCAATGCACTTAGTGTGAAAGTTTTTACTACATTGATATTGGATGTCTATCATGTGAAGACTAGTTTCTTTAGCCTAAACACATTACCATGCTGTTTTAATAGACTCTCAAATAGATATAAGTGAAGCATGAGAGTTCATCTATTTCTTCAAAATAAAACCACCGCCGTGCTCTAACAGATATAAGTGAAGCACTAGAGCAAACAACAAACTACTCCGAAAGATATAAGTGAAGATCAATGAGTAGTTGAATAATTATGTAACTATGTGAAGACTCTCTAACATGTAAGAACTTCAGATCTTGGGATATTATTCAAACAGCGAGCAAAACAAAATAAACTAAATTGACGCTCCAAGCAAAACACATATCATGTGGTGAATAAAAATATAGCTCCGAGTATAGTTACCGATGGATGAAGATGAAAGAGGGGATGCCTTCCCGGGGCATCCCCAAGCTTAGGATTTTGGTTGTCCTTGAATTTTACCTTGGGGTGCCTTGGGCATCCCCAAGATTAGGCTCTTGCCACTCTTTGTTCCATAATCCATCAAAGCAATACTCAAAACTTGAAAACTTCACAACACAAAACTTAGACAAAAATCTCGTGAGCTCCGTTAGTATAAGAAAGCAAACCACTACTCAAAGGTACTGCAATGAATTCATTATTTTTTTATATTGGTGTTAAACCTACTGTATTGCAACTTCTCTATGGTTCATACTTCCCAAAACTACTCATAGATGCATCGGAATAAGCAAACAACACACGAAAAAGAGAATCTGTCAAAGACAGAACAGTCTGTAGTAATCAGCAGGGTTCGCCTACTTCTAGAACTCCAAAAAATTGAAAATAAATTGGTAAATTTGCGCAATTCGCTTACCAATCATCTGCAAGAAGAGTCAACTAAAAATCACGCTCCAGTAAAATCTCACGACTACATTAGCTAGCGCTAACGATTCTGTTTTTCACAGCAAGATCACATAAACTTCACACAAGTCTTCTCAAAGGTTCTACTTGGCACAAACACTAAACGAAACATGAAACCACATCTAATCATAGGCTAGATGCAATATTTACTCCCTAACAGCAACAAAAACAAAAACAAAGTTGGGTTGCCTCCCAACAAGCGCTATCGTTTACCGCCCCTAGCTAGGCATGATGAGGCACACATAAAAGATAAGAATTGAAACATAAAGAGAGCATCATGAAGAATATGACTAGCACATTTAAGTATTACCCACTTCCTATGAATAGAGATTTTGTAAGCAAACAACTTATGGGAACGATAATCAACTAGCATAGGGAAGCAAAACAAGCATAGCTCCAAATCTTTAAGCACATAGAGAGGAAACTTGATATTATTGCAATTCCTACAAGCATATGATCCTCTCTCATAATAATTTTCAGTAGCATCATCAATGAATTCAACAATATAACCAGCACATAAAGCATTCTTTTCATGATCTACTTGCATAGAAATTTTACTACTCTCCACATAAGCAAAATTCTTCTCATTCATAGTAGTGGGAGCAAACTCAACAAAATAACTATCATGTGAAGCATAATCCAATTGAAAACTAAAATCATGATGACAGGTTTCATGGTTATAATTATTCTTAATAGCATACAAGTCATCACAATAATCATCATAGATAGCAACTTTTCTCTCATAATCAATTGGAACCTCTTCCAAATAGTGGATTCATCACTAAATAAAGTCATGACCTCTCCAAATCCACTTTCATCAATATAATCATCATAAATAGGAGGCATGCTTTCATCATAATAAATTTGCTCATCAAAACTTGGGGGACTAAACATATCATCTTCATCAAACATAGCATCCCCAAGCTTGTGGCTTTGCATATCATTAGCATCATGGATATTCAAGTGATTCACACTAACAACATTGCAATCATGTTCATCATGCACATATGTTATGCCAAGCATTCTGTGTAATTCTTCTTCTAGTACTTGAGCACAATTTTCCTTTCCATCATTTTCATGAAATATATTAAAGAGATGAAGCATATGAGGTAACCTTAATTCTATTTTTTAATTTTCTTTTATAAACTAAACTAGTGATAAAAACAAGAAACTAAAAGATTCGATTGCAAGATCTAAAGATATACCTTCAAGCACTAACCTCCCCGGCAACGGCGCCAGAAAAGAGGTAGATGTCTACTACGCACCCTTCTTCTTGTAGACGTTGTTGGGCCTCCAAGTACATAGGTTTGTAGGACAGTAGCAAATTTCCCTCAAGTGGATGACCTAAGGTTTATCAATCCGTGGGAGGCGTAGGATGAAGATGGTCTCTCTCAAGCAATCCTGCAACCAAATAACAAAGAGTCTCTTGTGTCCCCAACACACCCAATACAATGGTAAATTGTATATGTGCTCTAGTTCGGCGAAGAGATGGTGATACAAGTGCAATATGGATGGTAGATATGGGTTTTTGTAAAAGGAAAATATAAAAACAGCATGGTAGCAAGTGGTAAACGTGAGCATAAACGGTATTGCAATGATAATAGAGAAGGCCTAGGGTTCATACTTTCACTAGTGCAAGTTCTCTCAACAAGGATAACATAATTGGATCATATTACTAGCCCTCAACATGCAACAAAGAGTCACTCCAAAGTAACTAATAGCGGAGAACAAACGAAGAGATTATGGTAGGGTGCGAAACCACCTCAAAGCTATTCTTTCTAATCGATCTATTCAAGAGTCTGTAGTAACGTTCAATCTATCATAGAGTTCGTACTAGAATAACACCTTAAGACACAAATCAACCAAAAACCTAATGTCACCTAGATACTCCATTGTCACCTCAAGTATCCGTGGGCATGGTTATATGATATGTATCACATAATCTCATAAACATATATTCAACCAACACATAGAACTTCAAAGAGTGCCCTAAAGTTTCTACCAGAGAGTCAAGATGAAAACGTGTGCCAACCCCTATGCATAGGTTCCCAAGGTCACGGAACCCGCAAGTTGATCACCAAAACATACATCAAGTGGATCACAAGATATCCGATAGTCACCACAGATAAACACGCGCAAGACATACATCAAGTGTTCTCAAATCCTTAAAGACTCAATCTGATAAGATAACTTCAAAGGGAAAACTCAATCCATTACAAGAGAGTAGAGGGGGAGAAGAAGACCCAACTAAAATATCAAAGCTCGCGATACATCAAGATCGTGCCATCTCAAGAGCACGAGGGAGAGAGAGATCAAACACATAGCTACTGGTACATACCCTCAGCCCCGAGGGTGGACTACTCCCTCCTCGTCATGGAGAGCGCCGGGATGATGAAGATAGCCACCGGAGAGGGATTCCCCCTTCGGCAGGGTGCCAGAATGGCTGTAGATTGGTTTTCGGTGGCTACAGAGGCTTTCGGCGGCGGAACTCCCGATCTAGGTTAATTTCCGAAGGTTTCAGTATTTATAGGAATTTTTGGAGTCGGGGCCAAGTAAAGGGGAGCTACGGGCCGTCCTCGAGATAGGGGGGTGCGCCCCCCTGCCCAGGGCATGGGCCCCACCCTCGAGGGCAGCCCGTGGCTCTCCTGGCCCAACTCTTTTGCCCCGGGGGCTTCTTTTGGTCCAGAAAAAATCGTCAAAAATTGGCTCATCAATTGGACTCCGTTTGATTTTCCTTTTCTGTAAAACCCTAAAATAGGAGAAAAACAGAAACTGGTTCTGGGCTCTGGGCTAATAGGTTATTCCCAAAAATCATATAAAAGTGCATAATAAAGCCCGTAAGACATCCTAGAAGGATAATATAATAGCATGGAATAATCAAAAGTTATAGATACGTTGGAGACGTATCACACACCCACTTAGTTTTCTTTTGAGCTTTCATGCACTTATAGCTCTAGTGCATCTGCTACATGGAAATCCCTACTCACTCACATTGATATCAATTGATGGACATCTCCATAGTCCATTAATTTGCCTAGTTGATGTGAGACTTTCTCCCTACTTTTGTCTACTACCACCTTCTATTCCACCCATAGTGCTATGTCCATGGCTCGCGCTCATGTATTGCGTGAAGAGTTGAAAAAGTTGAAGCGCATTAAAAAGTATGAAACAATTGCTTGGCTGACACTGGGGTGGGCATGATTTATACTTTGTGCGAAGAAGAGGGAGCATAACAAGACTATATGATTTTTAGGGATAACTTTCTTTAGCCATATTATTTTCCAAGCTTCATAATTTTCTTTCTAGTATGCTTGAAGTATTATTGTTTTGATATTGATAAACTTTTGTTTTGAGTCATATGGATTTGAACATTCATTCCAAATAAAGAAGAAATACATTGCTAGATATGTTAGGTAGCATTCCACATCAAAAATTCTGTTTTTATCATTTACCTATTCGACGAAGAGCAGGAATTAAGCTAGGGGATGCTTGATACGTCTCCAACGTATCTATAATTTTGGATTGTTCCATGTTGTTATATTATCAACTTTGAATGTTTTATATGCATTACTATGATATTTTATATTATTTTAGGGACTAACTTATTAACCTAGAGCCCAATGTCAGTTTCTATTTTTTCCTTGTTTTTGAGTTTCGTAGAAAAGGAATATCAAACGGAGTCCAAACGGAATAAAACGTTCGCGATGATTTTTCTTGGACCAGAAGACACACATAGGACTGGAGTCCAGGTCAGAGAGTCCTCGAGGCGATGACAAGCCGAGGAGACGCGCCCTAGTGGGGGCGCCCCTAGGGCTTGTGGCCCCCTCAGAGACCCCCTGACCCCCTTCTTTGGCCTATAAATACATAAATATTCTAGAAACCCTAGAGACATCCACAAAAATACTTTTCCACCGCTGCAGGTCTCTGTTCCCGTGAGATCCCATCTGGGGGCCTCTTCCGGTACTCTGTCAGAGGGGGATTCGATCACAAAGGGCTTCTACATCAACCTTGCTGCCCTTCCGATGATGCGTGAGTAGTTTACCACAGACCTACGGGTCCATAGCTAGTAGCTATATGGCTTGTTGTCTCTCTTTGATCTTCAATACAATGTTCTCCTCGATGTTCTAGGAGATCTATTTGATGTAATCCTCTTTTGCGGTGTGTTTGTCGAGATATGATAAATTGTGGATTCATGATCAGATTATCTATGAATATTATTTGAATCTTCTCTGAATTCTTATATGCATGATTTGATATCTTTGTATTTCTCTTTGAATTATTGGTCTGGTTTGGCCAACTAGATTGTAGTTCTTGCAGTGGTAGAGGTGCTAAGTTTTGGGTTCAATCTTGTTGTGTCCTCACCCAGTGACAGAAGGGGTAGCGAGGCACGCATTGTATTGTTGCCATCAAGGATAAAAAGATAGTGTTTATATCACATTGCTTGAGTTTATCCCTCTACATCATGTCATCTTGCTTAAGGCGTTACTCTGTTCCTATGAACTTAATACTCTAGATGCATGTTGGATAGCGGTCGATGTGTGGAGTAATAGTAGTAGATGCAGAACCATTTCGGTCTACTTTTCATGGACGTGATGCCTATATTCATGATCATTGCCTTAGATATCGTCATAAATGCATCTAGTCTATCCCACCCATGAAGGGTCCACGAAGAAGCAACCTTGTCTATCCCACCATGGCCGTCGCCCACGAAGGACTTGCCTCACTCAGGTAGATCTTCACGAAGTAGGCGGTCTCCTTGCCCTTACAAACTCCTTGGTTCAACTCTACAATCTTGTCGGAGGCTCCCAAGTGACACCTAACCAATCTAGGAGACACCACTCTCCAAAAGGTAATAAATGGTGTGTTGATGATGAACTCCTTGCTCTTGTGCTTCAAGTGATAGTCTCCCCAACACTCAACTCTCTCCCAATGATTTGGATATGGTTGAAAGAAGATTTGAGTGGAAAGAAACTTGGGGAAGGCTCGAGATCAGTAGGATTGGAATATCTTGGTCTCAACACATGAGCAGGTGGTTCTCTCTCAGAAAATGAATAGTGGAAGTGTAGGCACGATCCGAGGGCTCTCTCACTGATGGAGAAGGGGTGGAGGGGTATATATAGCCTCCACAAAAAATCTAGTCGTTACACACCTTTGACCCAACTTGGTCAGACCGAATAAACGAACTCGGTCAGACCGAAGCAGTTCAAAATGTGAACGTTAGACATTTCGGTGGGACCAAAAGTATCAACTCGGTGATATCGATGCGTTAGGGTTAGGGAAAACCACAACTCGGTGAGACCTATTACACAAACTCGGTGAGACCGATTCTGGTAATAGGCTAACAAAGTGTTGGTCACGCAAATTCGGTGGGACTGATTCGCTCATCTCGGCGGGACTGAAACGTTACGAAGAGGAAACAGAGAGTTTGCAATGGCAACTCGGTGGGACTGATTCGCTCGTCTCGGTTAGACCGAAACGTTACAAAGAGGAAATAGAGAGTTTGCATTCCCATCTCGGTGAGACCGAGATCCCTATTAGTGAGACCGAACTGATTAGGGTTTGTGGCAGTGGCTATGTCAAGTGAACTTGGTGGCGCCGGATAGATCAAATCAGTGGGGCTGAGTTCGACTTTTAGGTTTGGGACATATGTGGAAATGAGAAAGTGATTGAGGGATTTGGAGCATATTACTAAGCACTTGAGCAAGTAGACCATTAAGCAACACCTCATCCCTTATTAATAGTATTGACTTTTCCTATGGACTCAATGTGATGTAGGATCACTAAAATGAAAATGTAGAGTCTTGAGCTTTTGCCAATCTTTGTCCTTTGTTTTTTGAGCGGTCCACATTTCTAATCCATGCCATGCCAACCATTGAACTTCCTAAAATATTATCTTGAAAGGATATTAGTTCAATGAGCTATATGTTGTTATTAATTACCAAAACCACCCGGGGATTAGTTGCACTTTCAATCTCCCCCTTTTTAGTAATTATTGACAACATATAGTTCAAAGCTTCGACAAATGATAATAAGAATGAAATATATCGTCGCTTTGAGAAGTATGTGATAAGTAAGAGCTCCCCCTAAATTTGTGAATTATTTAAGATTTTCTTTTGAATGCAGATGCACAATCGATTAGGATCATGGGTTACTCTTCCATGTCACATACATCTTGGTGGAGTGCTCAAAATGATAAGATTTAAGCAATAAGCACTCATCACCAAAATAACAAGTGAATGATCATACACAATCAAATAGGCACACATTAAGCATAGTATCATATGATCAAGCACATAAAGTATCTCACACACATAAGCATATTGTAGCAATAACCGAATGATCAAACAAAATAGCAAGCAAGAAACCAACAAATAGAAGCAAGACACTTTCTCCCCCTTTGGCAACAAGTAACCAAAAAGCTCGAAAATGCATAGTGCTATGCGACACTCTAGGCACGATCTCTGGGAGCTGCTGAAGAAGTCTTCTCGCTGGTGGCTCTGATGTACGTAGATGGCGTGGAGATAAGAGCATTTGCAAACGCTTCGTATGAAGTCTGTGGAACTGGAGGGGTTGATACTAGAGGAACAACTGTGACAGTGGCTACAAGAGCTGAAAGTGTAGGCCTGGGCTCATCAACTGGCACAGCTGAAGATCTTGGTCCTCTTGGGACTCTCTGAAAAGCATTTGTCGTATCTCTGTCCTCGGCATCTTCCTTGAGTTTCTCCACAGCTTTCTGGATCTTTGTGACCTTCCCATCTAGATCATAGAACTTAGTTTCAATGATCCTCTCATGGCTTGCTTGATTCTGAGTCAAGTTGGCCAAACTCTTCTCAATCCTCGGAGTGGCCTCAAGCAGATAAGTGAGCTGATCTTGCTTGGCCTTGGGAGCTCCAGAAACACTTGCTAGCTTTGCTGCCTTTGCTTGTGCAATCTTCTCTTAGCCTTCAATAGAAGTAGGATGGGATGCATCCATGACAACTTCATTGTCCTCAAAATCTGACCTAAGAGGTAGATACCTCTTGTCAAGCAGACATGTCCATTTCTCCAACTTGGAGTTGATAAGCATCTGAATGTGAGGGGCATATCCACAAGACCTCTTCTGATCTGCTGATGTCCTCTTGATTGTCTCCACAATCAGGCTCATGACCTTGAACTTCTCTGGAACATCAAACATGTTGAGCAAGTTAATGGAGTGACCTCGGATCATTCTATGATCTCCTGACTTGGGCAACAAATTGTGCCTCAGTATAGTGTTGATGGTGGTCAGTCCAGACATGAGATGATATATAGAACCAAACTTGTGAGTCTTCAAGTCTTTGTCAGGAATTGGCTTGTACATGTTTGCCATAGAGTCATGATCCTTCCTGGGCTTGGCATACACATCTGTGTCATTGTCATCCTCCTTGGGGGCATTGATCAAACTTGCCCATTCAGCAACAGTTGATTGGTACCTGGTTCCTTCAGTCATCCATACAATTCTACCATCTGGATGGAAATTAGCAGTGGAGTAGAATTGCATGATCATCTCATCGTTCCATCTAGTCAGTTTCTTTCTCACAAACTTGTCAACTTCATTATGCCTGAAGCTTTCATGCACACCTGGTAAGAAATCAGCATGCTTGTTGATGTATTTCCAGTCAACCCACTTCATGTCACAGACAATGGGCTTCTTGTCCAACAAGACTATCTCATAGAAGTCCTTATTTTCCTTGGTGTGAAATCTATAGTCCATAGCAGTTCTCCTCCTGGTAGCATACAGATCAGTTTGTCTCCAACGTCTCCGACCTGCATCCTTTCTCAGTTTCATGTTTTCAGCAACAAGATAGGCATCATTATGATATGGAATTTTTGTCTTAAGCTTCCTGAGCATCATAGACTCATCATCATCTGAGTATTCTTCTTCTTGATCTTGCTCATCCTCTGGAACATCTGGCACTGGGGCCTTGTTCTTCTCAGCTGTAGGAATGTCTCTGGTGGATCTCTTCAGTGCTGAAGCTTTGGGGGCAGCTTTGGGCTTGGATGGAGCATCCCTAGATTTGATGGCATCCCCCATCAGCTTCTGAGTCTTTGTAGCAAGTATAACAGGCTCATCAGCATCATCATCATCATCTCTCATAGATGGTTTGCCAAGCACTCTGGCTGTAGTCTTCCTATCTCTCTTCTTGGATCTTGTAGGCTCATCATCTCTTGTTTCAAGAGTAAAGACCATGGTTTCTTGAGTGGAAGCTCCGACTTTTGACATTGGAGCTCTCTTGGTAGGGGCCTTCTTGTTCAGACTAGGCTTGACAACTCTAGCAGTTTCCTCCTTGTTGACAGCCTTCTTCTTTAAAGTGACCTCTTGAGCCACAAAGTCTTCATCCTCACTATCAGAAGTTCGCTTCTTCCTTGGCTTGGTGGTAGCCTTTGGCAGATTGCTTGGAGTGCTTCTGCTGCTCTCATAGTTGCTGCTGTTGGAGGGACTAGAGCCCTCACTCAGTTCTGTCTGCTCCACTGACCTGTTCTGACTGTCACTGCCCTCAGACATATCTGAAACTACAAGCTGACCTTGTGAATAGATATAGTTGAGGTAGAGTGGATGAGCATCACAAAGTGCAGAGATTTTGCAAAACAATTGAGTCAAAAACTTAGTTTTAGGTTTCTATAGAAAGCATTTCGAAGCTACCGACTTGTTAAAGTCGGTGACACCGAAGCAAGTTTGAGAGTCTATACTGGTGAAATCGGTCATACCGAGACATAGTTCGGTGACTCCGGGATTGCTAGGGTTTCACTTAGAGTTGAACTTGGTCACAGTGATTTGTAAGTTTCATTCACACCGAAAGTCACAAGTACAATGGCCTAAGCCAAATTGGTGAGACCGATTTCTACAACTCGGGCGGTCCGAGATGAGTTCGGCGGAAACCTAACCCATAATTTTGAATCAAATCTAATCTAAAGGGAGTTTTCGCTGGACAGGATGATCTCAAACGTGGCAAGAAACATGACATTGACTTTGTGCTAAGAATAAGATTGAGAAAACACAAAGGGTCGAACTCATACCCTAACTCGGCGATGAGTTCGCTACGGCGACAATGGCGGCGGAGATTCCCATTGACGACGGCAGAGGCCAGCGGTAGAGGGTCATTGGCGATGAGAGGATGATCCGGAGACCTCGATTCGGCAAAACTGGATAGGCATGGGCGAAAAGATTCGGAAAACTTTCCAAGGTTCAGCCCGTGGGTGTATATATCCAGACCCTGTCAGTGTGACCAAGTGGAACGACTCGGCGAGATGCAAAACTGCTAGCAGTTACTGCAACTCGGTGTGACCGAATTGTTCTAATCGTTGCATCGAGATTGAAAACCTAGATCAACTTAATGGACTCGGTATGACCGAAAGGAATGAATCAGTCAGGCCGAAATGCACTAAGAGGTTTTGGAAGTTTAAGTCTATGACGAATCGGTGACTCCGAGTGCTCCTCACCCAGAGGGTTCGAATCTGACTTGATCAAACTTTGTGATGTAGCATGAATAGAGTTTGAGACAAGAAAATCATAGATAGCTATAGGGGGTACTTAGGCATTCTTGTCCATCCATTTGGCAAAAGAAGAAAGTCAAACAATCAAAGAAACAAATGGATGTCCTCGAATGAGAAAAAATATGCACTCAACATGCTCACGCAATAAGATAGCAAATGAAATATGTGGCAAAGCATGCACAAACACTCTAGCATCTATCAAGCAATTGGCGATGACTAGATCATCTATATAGGAGTATATTGACTTAGGTGTCAAATGAAAACATTTGATCATAGGTCATACTCATCGTTTAAGCACAAGTGGGGCTGCCACTTTTACATAAAGCATTGTTGTGTTCACATCATTAGAGTTGCTTTAGCTCAATTTTTAGAGTAAAGCTCCCCCTAGATGTGATATCCCCCCTAAGAGGGATGAACTAACCTTGGGTTTTGTCAACGATGACTTCATGTAGGTGTTGAAGATGTAGATGCTCAATGTTGATGTAGATCATTTGGAGCAATCCATTGGAGTGAGTTGCACTTTCAATACCTACATGGGTTAGTCCCACAAGGAACATACAAGGATATCCATGGACATAGATTGAAGCACACATAAGATGATGTCCATGAGAACACTAGGTTACGTTGTCCCTTGTCTTACCAACAAGAGGTTTTGTGACTCCTTGAACTAGTGCAAGATGTGGAAGTTGATTGCACTTGTCCTTGCCAATATGAATATGAGTGAAGTATGTTGGAGGAGTCACCCTCAAGAATTCTCTAGTTCTTCTTCTTCAGGATCCACATCATCTTGATGGGAATCCTTGGAGTTGTAGATGTACTTGATGAAGTAGATCTTGACGTAGTCTTGGGAACCCACTTGACCAAGGCTTTAGGAGCTTCTTCAAATGCATCAATCTCTTCTTGAAGCTTGTCCTTTCCTTTTAGCGTGTGGTCTTGTGGTGGAAGATCATCTTGAGCTTGTGTCCCCTTGAAGGAAGTAGGATCATACTTCTCTTGTTAAGCAACAAATTTTGTCTTGGGGTATTGATCTTCTTCCCACTCAACTCCATTGGCATTGAACTTTCGTTCAAAACCAACACCTTGATTCTTCTGGTGCCTTCCTGGCTTGCGCACAATTTCCTCAAATTGCTTACTCTCGGGAAGACTCTTGTAAACACCTTTCTCTATAATTCCCTTCGATAAACTATTTTCTTCCTCAAGTGTAACTTGGCTAAGAGGATCATTAGAGGAATCAAGAGAATTACTAGAAGAAACAACATTAGATTTATGATGATCATTGTTACTACTAGGGGAAGAATCTTTTTGTTCTTATTGCTAGATTTTACTTGTGGAATGTAAGTAGACAAGAGTAAATGCTTGGCAATGTAAGAAGAACTTTTCTTACGAAGATCACCATTGATTGCTTTTAAGAACTCATGCTCTTGCTCTATATTTAGCTTTTCAAAGCGTAGCTTCTCATGAGTCCTCAAAAGTTCTCGATGATCCTCTAAGGTAGTTTCATGAGCTAACTTAAGAGTGTTTAGTTCTTTAGTTAGATGCTCAATCTCCTTCTTATCATCGTCATTCATTTTATCTTGGTTAGCATGATTAATAGCAATTTCATCATAGTTCTCATCACTATTGCTACCAACAAGTAAATCATCATCTCCTAGCAAGTCATCTTCATCACTATTGAAATCAAGATATTCGGGGTGTGATACCTTAGGGACTTTAGCCATGAAGCATCTTCGAATTCCTTCATTTGGTGAGTCAAATATGTCGTAGGAGTTGGATGACACAAGAGCAATTCCGGCAACACCTTCATCTTGAGTATCTTCGGAGTCAAAGTAATAGCTTCTCTCGGAGTGGTCATTAGAGTCGGAACCGGATACCCATTCACCAACATGAGCTTGATGTCTACGTCTTTGTGACACCCCGAGACCGATGCGCCAAGTATCAGCCAGTTATTCGTCGTTGTTGCCATGTCATCTGCTTGTGTGTTGCATTTTGCCTTGTCATCATGTGCATTGCATCCTCATGTTTTCAAAACTTGCATCCGTCTGAGTCCCCCTCGTCCTTTCCGTTGTCCGTTCTGAGCCCAGACACACTTGCATGCACCCGCGGCACCTCCGATTATTTATTTTATGAGTGGCCGGAAAATGTTCTCAGAATGGGATGAAACTTGGCGTGTGGTCTTATTATAGTGTAGAAAGGCCTCCTGCCAAATTTCATCGCATTCGGAGCTCGTTTGATAGCCCAACGGATAACTATAGCGGCACTATTCGTCGGTTAATTCGTCGGACATTTTCGGTCTCTGAAAATCCCGTGGGCCTCTTTTCCCTTCTCTCCTCGCAGCCCGAGACCTCTCCTACACAGCCCACTAACCCCTCCTAGGCCCAGCCTATCCCCTCTCACGACCCGGACCGTCCGATCGAGATCGGAGGGTCCAAAAACCCCTCCTAACCCCTCAAAACCCTAACCCTGCCTATATAAGGAAGGCTAGACCTTCCTAACCTCGAACCTACCCCCTTCTCCTCTTTTTTCGTGCGACCCAACCCGCAGCCACGACCTCCACCTTCCGCCGCCTTCCCCTCCTTGTTTTCCGCTACGGCCGCGCAGCCACCGCCACTTGGCCATCAGCCAGTGGCCAGCCGCCGCCAGCTTCGCCCCTCAGCCAGTGGCAGAGAGACACGTGGCCTCGCCACCTCACCCCGCGGCCTCTACGCGTTCCCTGCTAAGCCCCGCCGCCGCCGGCCCGCAAGGCCCAGGCGTAGCCTGCCCCGGGCCCGAACCGGGCCGAGCGCCCGAGCCACGCCCGCGCCTCCCTCTGTTCGTCTTCCTCCCACTGCGGCATCTCGCCGGAGCGCTCTGCGCCGCCGCCTTCGTCGTCCTCCGGTCGGATCCGTCGGTCTCCGTCCCCGCCTCGCCCGGATCTGCATGGGACAACTGCCCCGGCCGCCCCACGACCCTCGCCGTCGCTGGTCGTCTCATCGCCGGCCTCTGCGTCGTTCCGCTCGTCGTCGGCCGACCCCGTCGTCGCCGGCAGCCGCCGGACTTGTCCGATCGAATCTGACATGTCCGACTTCCCTCGCCCTTGTGCCGCTGTCGCGTGGGCCCAGCCATCGGACATGTCCGTCTGGACCCGGACATGTCCACCCGAGGTTGTTTTTTTTAACACCAAGTCCCTGGCATGTGTAAATTTATGTCCATGTTTGAGTGACTGTAACTTTTTGTGTGATTGTCAAAATGATGCATATGATATGTCAAAATGTTCGTTGTGATATGCTCGTCATTTTGTTCCACTATGGCATGCTTGTTTGAGTTCATCGTGATGCCCTAATCCTCGTTGCAAGAGTGCTACATGTTTAAAACTGCTGATAATTGTAATTTTGTTGCATGCTTGTGATGTTGATAACTTTGTGCATGTTGGTCCAAATAGAGTGTGTGATATGTCAAAATGTTCATTGTGAAGTGCTCTACATGATGGTTGTTGTAGCATTCATGTTAGGTGCCATATTTCCATGTTAATATCTGTTGCAAAAGTGCATGTGGCTGTTAAGTGTTGAAACTAGTTGTGAGATGATGTTTTGTCTTGCTCATACCTATTGATGTGTTTGTCTTTCATGCCACATGTCTATATGTTTAAGAAGCACAATCATGTCCTCTTTGTTGTGGTGCAATCCACTTTTCATGATATGCTATGTGTTGACTTGTACAAGCTTGTAAACATGCCATGTCGTTGTTGCTGTTTTATACTTAGTGAAAAAACTGCTAAGTCTGAAACTGTTAAACCTGATGCTGTGTTTGCTTGATGCCCCACTCAAATCCATGCATGTTTTAGTATGTTATGTCAAATGATCATGTCTTGTTGTCCATGTTATGATCTATCCATCCATGCCCTTATTTGCACATATGGCTTGATGTAGCTTATTTATTTCTTTCTCTCAAGTTGCTATAAATTTACGTGTCAGCCTGTTTTCAGCATGATCAATTTGGTGAAGCTTGTTATTATTGATCCATGCCTCCTATGGAGTTGTTCCAATGGATTTGTTTGATGTATAATATGTCTATTACATGTCCATGCTATTTATATGCTTAGTAGAGTTGATATGCTTGTTGTTTTGTGCCTCCGAAGGCAGCATCGTGATGATGTTTTGCCTTCCCAAATTTTGACTAAGCCTGGATAAATTTATTCCAATTTGCCATGCTTGTTTAATTGTGTTCCAGCAAGTTTTTGGGTGTGCTCTAAGTTCATGCTTGTTAAGTATCATGTCTATTTCACATCCATGCCTCTTGTTATAATGTTTGGGTGTTGTAGCACATATATACCTTGCTCCAAAGTTGCTATGTTGCTGAATTTGGACAGCTTGTTGTATATCTTGTTTCGTGTGTATGTGTTGAACCGTTGCTCCGTTTTGAGTGTGTCCTATATGAAACTTGTGTGTTTTGCATGTAGAAGCATAATATCATGTTATTTTCATGCTTGGAGTGTGTTTGCTTGATGTTTGGATGCATCTTGCATATTTGACATGCTTGACTTGTTTTGTTCATATCTTCTAGGCCGTAGCTCCGAATTAAACAAACTTTATATGAAACTTGAATAGAATTTCGCGTAGATCATCATGGTGCATGTTAACTTGCTGTTTAAAAACTTTAACTTAAGGTTGTTCAGATCTGGACCAACTTCGAAATGTGCACATGAGGACTTACCGGAATTGCTATATGTTGTTTCTGGCCTCATTTAAACTTGTTGTTTTGTGTTGTTATTGTATGCCTCATCCCTTGCCATGTTTTGCATCATATAGACTTGTCTTGCATCATACTTGGTTGAGCATCTTGTCATGTTCTTGAGTGGTGTGTTTACCATGTTGTGTGTTTCTTCTCGCTAGTTCTTTTCCGTTGCGTTCGTGAGGATTCGTTCGTCTACACGTGGCTTGTCTTCGCGGATTCTTCTTCTTCGTCTACTTCATGGACTCGTTCTTCTTCCTTGCGGGATCTCAGGCAAGATGACCATCACCTTGGATACCTTTACTATCATTGCCATGCTAGTTGTCTCGATGCTATCGTTATATGTCGCGCTACCCATCATTATTGTCAGCCCCTCTCCTTATTGCCATGAAACCTCTAACCTTTGACACCTTCCCAGCAAACCGTTGTTTGGCTATGTTACCCGCTTGCTCAGCCCCTCTTATAGCGTTGTTAGTTGCAGGTGAAGATGAAGATCGTTCCATATTGGAACTTGTTGTTGGAATATCACAATATATCTTATATATCTTAACACGCCTATATACTTGGCAATGGGTGGAAGGCTTGGCCTTTTTCTCGGTGTTTTGTTCCACTCATGCCACCTTAGGAGCCGATAAACCGGCGTTATGTTCCTTGATTTTTGCGTTCCTTACACGGTTGGGTATATGGGGACCCCTTGATAGTTCGTCTTTGAATAAAACTCCTCTAGCAAGGCCCAACATTGGTTTTAATTTGCCTCATAATAATAACTTAATTAATTAATTAAATTGCATAGGGGGTCGCATCCTCGAGGATTCTTTGTACATAACAGGGGGGCCAGTTCCGATGGTGTTGGTCCCAAATAGAGCACTCTGCGGGGCCGCCCCTTGGCAACTTGGGGTATCTGGCACCTGTACGCTTAGCTCATCCGGACGTGGCCTGAGACGAGATACGCGCGGCTACTATCAGGGTGTCGGCACGCTGGGAGGTCTTGCTGGACTTGTTTTACCATTGTCGAAATCTCTTGTGCACCGGGATTCCAAGCCTGGTCGGATTGTCCCTAAGATAAGGGGTAATATTATTATTATCTCTGCTGATCGTGAGAGCTTGTGATGGGCTAAGTTGGGACACCCCTGCAGGGTTATGATCTTTCGAAAGCCGTGCCCGCGGTTATGTGGCAGATTGGAATTTGTTAATGCCCGGTTGTAGAAAACTTGACATAGGATGCGAGATAAAACACACAACCGCGTGAGTAACCGTGACTGTCTCTTCTCACTTTGAGAAGAGATCACGGTGGGGTTATGTTTGACTCGTAGGTAGTTTAGGATCTTTAGCGATCACTACTAGTTTGCGACCGTTTGCGTAGATGCTCATCTTATTCTTGTACTCGTAAGTTAGCCATCATATATTGCTTAGCCGTTGCTTCAACCTCGCCACTTTACCTCTCCTTACCCATTAAGCTTTGCTAGTCTTGATACCCATGGTTATGGGATTGCTGAGTCCTCATGACTCACAGATACTACAACAACAGTTGTAGGTGCAGGTTTCCGATGACTTGACGTGAGAGCGATGTTCTTTTGTTGGAGTTCTTTCTTCTTCTTCTTCGTTAGTCTTGGGCTAGGTTCCTGGTCGGCAGCCTGGGATAGAAGATGGATGTCGTTGTGCTTTTCATGTTTGCATCCGTAGTCGGATGCCTTGTATTGATGTTGTTGTATTCATGTGAATTGTATGATTGTTGTCTCCCCATGCATTTATGTAATGGTACGATGTAGTGACATCCATCTTGCTAAGCGCCTGGGATGCGGTTGTGCCCCAATCACGTATGAGTCACGTGATCGGGATAGAATCGCATCTTGGGCCTGACAGTCTTGTATAGCTCCTTGATGATTTGTCCTTTGATAACCCACAAGTGTAGGGGATCACAATAGTTTTCGAGGGTAAAGTATTCAACCCAAATTTATTGATTCTACACAAGGGGAGCCAAAGAATACTCTTAAGTATTAGCAGCTGAGTTGTCAATTCAACCACACCTGGAAACTTAATATCTGCAGCAAGGTAGTTTAGTAGCAAAGTAATATGATAGTGGCGGTAGCGGCAATAAAAGTAATGATAGTGTTTTTGTAGTTTTTGTGATAGTAGCAACGGAAAAGTAAATAAGCAACAAGCAATATGTGAAAAGCTCGTAGGCATTGGATCGGTGATGGGAAATTATGTCGGATGCAATTCATCATGTAGAAGTTATAACCTAGGGTGACACAGAACTAGCTCCAGTTCATCAATGCAATGTAGGCATGTATTCCGAATATAGTCATACGTGCTTATGGAAAAGAACTTGCATGACATCTTTTGTCCTACCCTCCTGTGGCAGCGGGGTCCTATTCGAAACTAAGGGATATTAAGGCCTCCTTTCAATAGAGTACCGGACCAAAGAATTAACACATAGTGAATACATGAACTCCTCAAACTATGGTCATCACTGGGAGTGGTCCCGATTATTATCACTTCGGGGTTGCCGGATCATAACACATAGTAGGTGACTATAGACTTTCAAGATAGGATCAAGAACACGCATATATTCATGAAAACATAATAGGTTCAGATTTGAAATCATGGCACTTGGGCCCTAGTGACAAACATTAAGCATAGCAAAGTCATAGCAACATCAATCTCAGAACATAGTGGATACTAGGGATCAAACCCTAACAAAACTAACTCGATTACATGATAGATCCCATCCAACCCATCACTGTCCAGCAAGCCTACGATGGAATTACTCACGCACGGTGGTGAGCATCATGGAATTGGTGATGGAGGAAGGTTGATGATGACGATGGCGACGATCTCCACTCTCCGGAGCCCCGAACGGACTCTAGATCAGCCCTCCCGAGAGAGATTAGGGCTTGGCGGCGCCCCCGTCTCGTAAAACGCGATAATTCTTCCTCTCTGATTTTTTTTCTCCCCGAAAGTGAATATATAAGTGTTGGGGAACGTAGTATTTCAAAATATTCCTACGATCACGCAAGATCTATCTACTAGATGCATAGCAACGAGAAGGGAGAGTGTGTCTACGTACCCTCGTAGACCGGGAGCGGAAGCGTCTAGTGACACGGTTGATGTAGTCGAACTTCTTCGCTATCCAACCGATCAAGCACCGAACGTACGGAGCCTCCGCGTTCAGCACACGTTCAGCTTGATGACGTCCCACGAGCTCTTGTTCCAGTAGAGCCTCACGGGAGAGTTTCGTCAGCACGACGGCGTGGTGACGGAGATGATGAAGCTACCGGCGTAGGGCTTCGCCTAAGCACTGCAACGGTATGATCGAGGTGTGTTTCTGTGGAGAGGGGCACCACACACGGTTGGGAGAGATCAACTGATCAACTTGTGTGTCTATGGGGTGCCTCTACCCCCGTATATAAAGGAGTGGAGGAGGGGGAGGGCCGGCCCTCTCTATGGCGCGCCCTAGGGGAGTCCTACTCCCATCGGGAGTAGGATTCCCACTTTCCTAGTAGAACTAGGAGCCCTTCCAAGTAGTAGGAGTAGCAGAGAAGGAAAGGGAAAAGAGAAGAGAAGGAAGGAGGGGGCGCAGTGCCTCCCCTTAGTCCAATTCGGACTAGGCTTTGGGGGTGCGCAGCCTTCCTCTTCTCTCTTTCCCCTAAGGAGGTGTTTGGCTACAGAAATGGTAACGGCACTGTTAACGTAATCAGATCACAGCGTTTAAGGAGATGTAATGGTTTTTTTTAAGTTTGTTTGGTTCATGTGTGGTAAAGGAATCGATTACCTTCGCTCTCTTGCTTCGCCCAGGATCTCTAGCATCGCCGGACATATCCGAAATCAAGCAGCTCCGGCCATCTCCGAAACCAAGAACCGTCGGCGGTCAGATCTTGTCCACCACCGGCCATCCCCGGGCATCTTCAGTGCCAACCGTCTCCGATCTCAAGCGACGTAGGCCCTTCCCGAACACCACCGCCGGCTGCTCCAATCTCCGTAGGGATTCGAAGGGCATAGGGGAGCCACCGGCGCCGGACTCATAGAGGATCATGGGGGCGGCGGCGGAGGAGCAGGAGGGGTTCGTGCGGGGAGGAGGGGGATCTCAGGGGAGCAGGCAGTCGTGGGCTGGGTACCGTAACCTTTACCGGTGGGTTGTGGGTGGTATCGGGCAATAACCGGGCTGGACCCGTTTACGGCGGGATGTCTTTATGGAGTTGAGTTTCCAAACACAGGTAGCGTTTTGCCTTTACCGTGTAAACAGGTCTGGGTCTAAAATCTCTGAACCAAACACCTCCTAAAGCCCAATAAGGCCCATATACTCCCCGGTGAATTCCCGTAACTCTCCGGTACTCCGAAAAATACCCGAATCACTCGGAACCTTTCCGATGTCCGAATATAGTCATCCAATATATCCATCTTTACGTCTCGACCATTTAGAGACTCCTCGTCATGTCCCCGATCTCATCCGGGACTCCGAACTACCTTCGGTACATCAAAACGCATAAACTCATAATACAGATGGTCATCAAATGTTAAGCGTGCGGACCCTACGGGTTCGAGAACTATGTAGACATGACCGAGACTCATCTCCGGTCAATAACCAATAGCGGAACCTGGATGCTCATATTGGCTCCTACATATTCTACGAAGATCTTTATCGGTCAAACCGCATAACAACATACATTGTTCCCTTTGTCATCGGTATGTTACTTTCCCGAGATTCGATCGTCGGTATCACCATACCTAGTTAATCTTGTTACCGGCAAGTCTCATTACTCGTTTTGTACAACATCATCTCGTGACTAACTCATTAGCCATTTGCTTGCAAGGCTTATTATGATGTGTATTACCGAGATGGCCCAGAGATACCTCTCCGACACTCGGAGTGACAAATCCTATTTCTTGATCTATGCCAACACCACGAACACCTTCGGAGACACCTATAGAGCATCTTTATAATCACCCAATTACGTTGTGATGTTTGATAGCACACAAGGTGTTCCTCCGGTATACGGGAGTTGCATAATCTCATAGTCATAGGAACATGTATAAGTCATGAAGAAAGCAATAGCAGTAAAACTAAACGATCATAGTGCTAAGCTAACGGATGGGTCTAGTCCATCACATCATTCTCCTAATGATGTGACCCCGTTGATCAAATGACAACTCATGTCTATGGTTAGGAAACATAACCATCTTTGATCAATGAGCTAGTCTAGTAGAGGCATACTAGGGACACTTTGTTTTGTCTATGTATTCACACATGTACTAAGTTTCCGGTTAATGCAATTCTAGCATGAATAATAAACATTTATCATGATATAAGGAAATAAATAATAACTTTATTATTGCCTCTAGGGCATATTTCCTTCAATAAGATCTGGGGATACGTCGGTGGAGCACCAGGGGGCCCACGAGGCAGGGGGCGCGCCCCCACCCTCGTGGACAGGGTGTGGCCCCCCTGGTCTGGATCTTCTTGCAGGTATTTTTTATATTTTCCAAAATAATTCTCCGTGGATTTTCAGGTCATTCCGAGAACTTTTTATTTCTGCACAAAAACAACACCATGGCAATTCTGCTGAAAACAGCGGCAGTCCGGGTTAGTTCCATTTAAATCATGCAAGCTAGAGTCCAAAACAAGGGCAAAAGGATTTGGAAAAGTAGATACGTTGGAGACGTATCAACTCCCCAAGCTTAAATCTTTGCTTGTCCTCAAGCAATTCAGTTGATAAACTGAAAGTGTTAAAAAAATCTTTGACAAACTTTGTTTGCTCTTGTTGTTGTAAATATGTAAGCCAGCATTCAGGTTTTCAGCAAGACTTTCATCCTTTCTCTATCTTCTGCCGAGGTCGGGCTTTGAGTCTTACTCAACTTCATACCTTACAACTCAGGCAAGAACTCCTTCTCTGACTGATCCATTTTGAACTACTTCAAAAACTTGTCAAGGTATGTACTCATTGAAAAAAAAACTTATCAAGCGTCTTGATCTATCTATAGATCGTGATGCTCAATATGTAAGCAGCTTCACCGAGGTCTTTCTTTGAAAAACTCCTTTCAAACACTCCTTCATGCTTTCCAGAAAATTCTACATCATTTTTGATCGACAATATGTCATTCACATATACTTATTAGAAAGGCCGTAGTGCTCCCACTTACATTCTTGTAAATACAGGCTTCACCGCAAGTCTGTATAAAACTATATGCTTTGATCAACTTATCAAAGCGTATATTCCAACTCTGAGATGCTTGCACCAGTCCATAGATGGATTGATGGAGCTTGCGTAATTTGCTAGCACCTTTAGGATTGACAAAACCTTCTGGTTGCATCATATACAACTCGTCTTTAATAAATCCATTAAAGAACGCAATTTCGTTATCCATTTGCCAGATTTCATAAAATGTGGCAATTGCTAACATGATTCTGAGAGACTTAAGCATCGCTATGGGTGAGAAAATCTCATCGTAGTCAACACCTTGAACTTGTCGAAAACCTTTCGCAACAAGTCGAGCTTTGTAGACAGTAACATTACCATCGGTGTCAGTCTTCCTCTTAAAGATCCATTTATTTTCAATGGCTTGCCGACCATCGGGCAAGTCAACCAAAGCCCATACTTTGTTCTCATACATGGATCCCATCTCAGATTTCATGGCCTCAAGCCATTTTGCGGAATCTGGGCTCATCATCGCTTCCTCATAGTTCGTAGGTTCATCATGGTCTAGTAACATGACTTCCAGAACTGGGTTACCATACCACTCTGGCGCGGAACACACTCTGGTTAACCTACGAGGTTCAGCAGTAACTTGATCTGAAAATCCATGATCATCATCATTAGCTTCCTCACTAATTGGTGTAGGAATCACTGGAACTAGTTTCTGTGATGTACTACTATCCAATTCGGGAGAAGGTACAATTACCTCATTAAGTTCCACTTTCCTCCCACTCACTTCTTTCGAGAGAAACTCCTTCTCTAGAAAGGATCCATTCTTAGCAGCGAATATCTTGCCTTCAGGTCTATGATAGAAGGTGTACCCAACAGTCTCCTTTGGGTATCCTATGAAGACACATTTCTCCGACTTGGTTTCGAGCTTATCAGGTTGAAGCTTTTTCACATAAGCATCGCAGCCACAAACTTTAAGAAACAACAACTTTGGTTTCTTGCCAAACCACAGTTCATAAGGCGTCATCTCAACGGATTTAGATGGTGCCCTTATTTAACGTGAATGCAGTTGTCTCTAATGCATAACCCTAAACGATAGTGGTAAATTGGTAAGAGACATCATAGATTGCACTATATCTAATCAAGTACGATTACGACGTTTGGACACACCATTGCGCTGTGGTGTTCCGGGTGGCGTGAGCTGTGAAACTATTCCACATTGTTTTAAATGAAGGCCAAACTCGTAATTTCAAATATTCGCCTCCGTGATCAGATCGTGGAAACTTTTATTTTCTTGTTACGATGATTCTCTACTTCACTCTGAAATTTCTTTGAACTTTTCAAATGTTTTAGACTTGTGTTTCATCAAGTAGATATACCCATATCTGCTCAAATCATCTGTGAAGGTCAAAAAATAGTGATACCCGCCGCGAGCCTCAATACTCATTTGTCTGCATACATCAGTATGTATGATTTCCAACAAATCAATTGCTCGCTCCATTGTTCCGGAGAACGGAGTTTCAGTCATCTTGCCCATGAGGCATGGTTCGCAAGCATCAAGTGATTCATAATCAAGTGATTCCAAAAGTGCATCACTATGGAGTTTCTTCATACGCTTTACACCAATATGACCTAAACGGCAGTGCCACAAATAAGTTGCACTATCATTATTAACCTTGCATCTTTTGGCTTCAATATTATGAATATGTGTATCACTACGATCGAGATCCAACAAACTATTTTCATTGGGTGTATGACCATCAAAGGCTTTATTCATGTAAACAAATTAACACTTATTCTATGACTTTAAATGAATAACCGTATTGCAACAAACATGATCAAATCATATTCATGCTCAACGCAAAAGCCAAATAACATTTATTTAGGTTCTATAATCCCGAAAGTATAGGGAGTTTGCGATGATGATCATATCAATCTTGGAACCACTTCCAACACACATCATCACTTCGCCTTTAACTAGTCTCTGTTCATTCTGCAACTCTCATTTTGAGTTACTAATTTTAGCAACTGAACCGGTATCAAATACCCAGGGGTTTCTTATGAACACTAGTAAAGTACACATCAATAATCTGTATATCAAATATATCGTTGTTCACTTTGCCATCCTTCTTATCCGCCAAGTATCTAGGGCAGTTCCACTTCCAGTGACCATTTCCTTTGCAGTAGAAGCACTTAGTTCCAGGCTTGAGTTTAGCTTTGGGTTTCATCATGGGAGTGACAACTTGCTTGTCATTCTTCTTGAAGTTCCCCTTCTGTCCATTTTCCCTTTACTTGAAACTAGTGGTCTTGTTAACCATCAACACTTGATGCTTTTTCTTGATTTCTACCTTATCTTGGTGATAGTGACTAGAGATTGTCAATTACTATCTTATCTAGAAGATTAACTTCCACTTGATTCAAGCAATTTGTAGTACCCAGACAATCTGAGCACATGCTCACTGGTTGAGCTATTCTCCTCCATCTTGTAGGCAAAGTACTGTCAGAGGTCTCATACCTCTCGACACGGGCATGAGTATGAAATACTAATTTCAACTCTTGGAACATCTTATATGCTTCGTGGCATCCAAAACGTTTTTGAAGTCCCGGTTCTAAGCCGTAAAGCATGGTGCACTTAAACTATCAAGTAGTCATCATACCGAGCTTTTGTCAAAATGTTCATAACGTCTACATCTGCTCCTGCAATAGGTCTGTCACCTAGCGGTGCATCAATGACATAATTCTTCTATGCAGCAATGAGGATAATACTCAGATCACAGAACAATTCCGCATCATTGCTACTAACATCTTTCAACTTAGTTTTCTCTAGGAACATATAAAAAATTAAACGGGGAGCAACATCGTGAGCTATTGATCTACAACATAGAAATGCTAATACTACCAGGACTAAGTTCATGATAAATTAAAGTTCAATTTAATCATATTACTTAAGAACTCCCACTTAGATAGACATCCCTCTGGTCATCTGAATGATCATGTGATCCAAATCAACTAAACCATGTCCGATCATCACGTGAGATGGAGTAGTTTTCAATGGTGAACATCTTATCTTGATCATATCTACTATATGATTCACGCTCGACCTTTCGGTCTCCAGTGTTCCGAGGCCATATCTGCATATGCTAGGCTCGTCAAGTTTAACCCGAGTATTCTGCGTGTGCAAAACTGGCTTGCACCCGTTGTATGTGAACGTATAACCTATCACACCCGATCATCACGTGGTGTCTCAGCACGAAGAACTTTTGCAACGGTGCATACTCGGAGAACACTTGTACCTTGAAATTTTGTAAGGGATCATCTTATAATGCTACCACCGTACTAAGCAAAATAAGAAGCATAATAAGATAAACATCACATGCAATCAAAATATGTGACATGATATGGCCATCATCATCTTGTGCTTTTGATCTCCATCTCCAAGGCACCGTCATGATCACCATCGTCACCGGCGCGACACTTTGATCTCCATCGTAGCATCGTTGTCGTCTCGCCAACTATTGCTTCTACGACTATCGCTACCGCTTAGTGATAAAGTAAAGCAATTACATGGCGACTGTATTTCATACAATAAAGCGACAACCATATGGCTCCTGCCAGTTGCTGATAACTTTACAAAACATGATCATCTCATACAACAACGTATAACTCATCATGTCTTGACCATATCACATCACAACATGACCTGCAAAAACAAGTTAGACGTCCTCTACTTTGTTGTTGCAAGTTTTACGTGGCTGCTACGGGCTTAGCAAGAACCGTTCTTACCTACGCATATAAAAACCACAATGATTTTTCGTCAAGTATGTGTTGTTTTAACCTTCACAAGGACCGGGCGTAGCCACACTCGATTCAGCTAAAGTGAGAGAGACAGACACCCGCCAGTCACCTTTAAGCAACGAGTGCTCATAACGGTGAAACCAGTCTCGCTGAAGCGTACGCGTAATGTCGGTCCGGGCCGCTTCATCTCACAATACCACCGAACCAAAGTCTGACATGCTGGTAAGCAGTATGACTATTATCGCCCACAACTCATTGTGTTCTACTCGTGCATATCATCTACGCATAGACCTAGCTCATGATGCCACTGTTGGGGAACGTAGTATTTCAAAATTGTCCTACGATCACGCAAGATCTATCTACTAGATGCATAACAACGAGAAGGGAGAGTGTGTCTACGTACCCTCATAGACCAGGAGCGGAAGCGTCTAGTGACGCGGTTGATGTAGTTGAACTTCTGCGCGATCCAACCGATCAAGCACCAAACGTACGGAGCCTCCGTGTTCAGCACACGTTCAGCTTGATGACATCCCACGAGCTCTTGATCCAGTAGAGCCTCACGGGAGAGCCTCCGTTTACGGCGGGAGGTCTTTACGGAGTTGAGTTTCCAAACACAGGTAGCGTTTTGCCTTTACCGTGTAAATAGGTCCGGGTCTAAAATCTCTAAACCAAACACCTCCTAAAGCCCAATAAGGCCCATATACTCCCCGGCGAATTCCCGTAACTCTCCGGTACTCCGAAAAATACCCGAATCACTCGGAACCTTTCCGATGTCCGAATATAGTCGTCCAATATATCGATCTTTACGTCTCGACCATTTCGAGACTCCTCGTCATGTCCCCGATCTCATCCGGGACTCCGAACTACCTTCGGTACATCAAAACACATAAACTCATAATACCGATCGTCATCAAACGTTAAGCGTGCGGACCCTACGGGTTCGAGAACTATGTGGACATGACAGAGACTCATCTCCGGTCAATAACCAATAGCGGAACCTGGATGCTCATATTGGCTCCTACATATTCTACGAAGATCTTTATCAGTCAAACCGCATAACAACATACGTTGTTCCCTTTGTCATCGGTATGTTACTTTCCCGAGATTCGATCGTCGGTATCACCATACCTAGTTAATCTTGTTACCGGCAAGTCTCATTACTCGTTTTGTACAACATCATCTCGTGACTAACTCATTAGCCATTTGCTTGCAAGGCTTATTATGATGTGTATTACCGAGATGGCCCAGAGATACCTCTCCGACACTCGGAGTGACAAATCCTATTTCTTGATCTATGCCAACACCACGAACACCTTCGGAGACACCTATAGAGCATCTTTATAATCACCCAATTACGTTGTGATGTTTGATAGCACACAAGGTGTTCCTCCGGTATACGGGAGTTGCATAATCTCATAGTCATAGGAACATGTATAAGTCATGAAGAAAGCAATAGCAGTAAAACTAAACGATCATAGTGCTAAGCTAACGGATGGGTCTAGTCCATCACATCATTCTCCTAATGATGTGACCCCGTTGATCAAATGACAACTCATGTCTATGGTTAGGAAACATAACCATCTTTGATCAATGAGCTAGTCTAGTAGAGGCATACTAGGGACACTTTGTTTTGTCTATGTATTCACACATGTACTAAGTTTCCGGTTAATGCAATTCTAGCATGAATAATAAACATTTATCATGATATAAGGAAATAAATAATAACTTTATTATTGCCTCTAGGGCATATTTCCTTCAATAAGATCTGGGGATACGTCGGTGGAGCACCAGGGGGCCCACGAGGCAGGGGGCGCGCCCCCACCCTCGTGGACAGGGTGTGGCCCCCCTGGTCTGGATCTTCTTGCAGGTATTTTTTATATTTTCCAAAATAATTCTCCGTGGATTTTCAGGTCATTCCGAGAACTTTTTATTTCTGCACAAAAACAACACCATGGCAATTCTGCTGAAAACAGCGGCAGTCCGGGTTAGTTCCATTTAAATCATGCAAGCTAGAGTCCAAAACAAGGGCAAAAGGATTTGGAAAAGTAGATACGTTGGAGACGTATCAACTCCCCAAGCTTAAATCTTTGCTTGTCCTCAAGCAATTCAGTTGATAAACTGAAAGTGTTAAAAAAATCTTTGACAAACTTTGTTTGCTCTTGTTGTTGTAAATATGTAAGCCAGCATTCAGGTTTTCAGCAAGACTTTCATCCTTTCTCTATCTTCTGCCGAGGTCGGGCTTTGAGTCTTACTCAACTTCATACCTTACAACTCAGGCAAGAACTCCTTCTCTGACTGATCCATTTTGAACTACTTCAAAAACTTGTCAAGGTATGTACTCATTGAAAAAAAAACTTATCAAGCGTCTTGATCTATCTATAGATCGTGATGCTCAATATGTAAGCAGCTTCACCGAGGTCTTTCTTTGAAAAACTCCTTTCAAACACTCCTTCATGCTTTCCAGAAAATTCTACATCATTTTTGATCGACAATATGTCATTCACATATACTTATTAGAAAGGCCGTAGTGCTCCCACTTACATTCTTGTAAATACAGGCTTCACCGCAAGTCTGTATAAAACTATATGCTTTGATCAACTTATCAAAGCGTATATTCCAACTCTGAGATGCTTGCACCAGTCCATAGATGGATTGATGGAGCTTGCGTAATTTGCTAGCACCTTTAGGATTGACAAAACCTTCTGGTTGCATCATATACAACTCGTCTTTAATAAATCCATTAAAGAACGCAATTTCGTTATCCATTTGCCAGATTTCATAAAATGTGGCAATTGCTAACATGATTCTGAGAGACTTAAGCATCGCTATGGGTGAGAAAATCTCATCGTAGTCAACACCTTGAACTTGTCGAAAACCTTTCGCAACAAGTCGAGCTTTGTAGACAGTAACATTACCATCGGTGTCAGTCTTCCTCTTAAAGATCCATTTATTTTCAATGGCTTGCCGACCATCGGGCAAGTCAACCAAAGCCCATACTTTGTTCTCATACATGGATCCCATCTCAGATTTCATGGCCTCAAGCCATTTTGCGGAATCTGGGCTCATCATCGCTTCCTCATAGTTCGTAGGTTCATCATGGTCTAGTAACATGACTTCCAGAACTGGGTTACCATACCACTCTGGCGCGGAACACACTCTGGTTAACCTACGAGGTTCAGCAGTAACTTGATCTGAAAATCCATGATCATCATCATTAGCTTCCTCACTAATTGGTGTAGGAATCACTGGAACTAGTTTCTGTGATGTACTACTATCCAATTCGGGAGAAGGTACAATTACCTCATTAAGTTCCACTTTCCTCCCACTCACTTCTTTCGAGAGAAACTCCTTCTCTAGAAAGGATCCATTCTTAGCAGCGAATATCTTGCCTTCAGGTCTATGATAGAAGGTGTACCCAACAGTCTCCTTTGGGTATCCTATGAAGACACATTTCTCCGACTTGGTTTCGAGCTTATCAGGTTGAAGCTTTTTCACATAAGCATCGCAGCCACAAACTTTAAGAAACAACAACTTTGGTTTCTTGCCAAACCACAGTTCATAAGGCGTCATCTCAACGGATTTAGATGGTGCCCTTATTTAACGTGAATGCAGTTGTCTCTAATGCATAACCCTAAACGATAGTGGTAAATTGGTAAGAGACATCATAGATTGCACCATATCTAATCAAGTACGATTACGACGTTTGGACACACCATTGCGCTGTGGTGTTCCGGGTGGCGTGAGCTGTGAAACTATTCCACATTGTTTTAAATGAAGGCCAAACTCGTAATTTCAAATATTCGCCTCCGTGATCAGATCGTGGAAACTTTTATTTTCTTGTTACGATGATTCTCTACTTCACTCTGAAATTTCTTTGAACTTTTCAAATGTTTTAGACTTGTGTTTCATCAAGTAGATATACCCATATCTGCTCAAATCATCTGTGAAGGTCAAAAAATAGTGATACCCGCCGCGAGCCTCAATACTCATTGGTCTGCATACATCAGTATGTATGATTTCCAACAAATCAATTGCTCGCTCCATTGTTCCGGAGAACGGAGTTTCAGTCATCTTGCCCATGAGGCATGGTTCGCAAGCATCAAGTGATTCATAATCAAGTGATTCCAAAAGTGCATCACTATGGAGTTTCTTCATACGCTTTACACCAATATGACCTAAACGGCAGTGCCACAAATAAGTTGCACTATCATTATTAACCTTGCATCTTTTGGCTTCAATATTATGAATATGTGTATCACTACGATCGAGATCCAACAAACTATTTTCATTGGGTGTATGACCATCAAAGGCTTTATTCATGTAAACAAATTAACACTTATTCTATGACTTTAAATGAATAACCGTATTGCAACAAACATGATCAAATCATATTCATGCTCAACGCAAAAGCCAAATAACATTTATTTAGGTTCTATAATCCCGAAAGTATAGGGAGTTTGCGATGATGATCATATCAATCTTGGAACCACTTCCAACACACATCATCACTTCGCCTTTAACTAGTCTCTGTTCATTCTGCAACTCTCATTTTGAGTTACTAATTTTAGCAACTGAACCGGTATCAAATACCCAGGGGTTTCTTATGAACACTAGTAAAGTACACATCAATAATCTGTATATCAAATATATCGTTGTTCACTTTGCCATCCTTCTTATCCGCCAAGTATCTAGGGCAGTTCCACTTCCAGTGACCATTTCCTTTGCAGTAGAAGCACTTAGTTCCAGGCTTGAGTTTAGCTTTGGGTTTCATCATGGGAGTGACAACTTGCTTGTCATTCTTCTTGAAGTTCCCCTTCTGTCCATTTTCCCTTTACTTGAAACTAGTGGTCTTGTTAACCATCAACACTTGATGCTTTTTCTTGATTTCTACCTTATCTTGGTGATAGTGACTAGAGATTGTCAATTACTATCTTATCTAGAAGATTAACTTCCACTTGATTCAAGCAATTTGTAGTACCCAGACAATCTGAGCACATGCTCACTGGTTGAGCTATTCTCCTCCATCTTGTAGGCAAAGTACTGTCAGAGGTCTCATACCTCTCGACACGGGCATGAGTATGAAATACTAATTTCAACTCTTGGAACATCTTATATGCTTCGTGGCAT
>LR738711.1:208671693-208717879 GCA_902687465.1 Secale cereale
GTAAATGATTGTAACTTAGGCGAGTCATGGGGTCGCAGCTAAGCCCCCGGGTGAGAGGGTCGCTCTTCACTCGGAGTGGAATGTTTACAACTTAGGCGATTCCAAGCTACGTTGTATTTGTGGCGCAGCTCGGAGGACCGAGCCGCTTTATACTTGTAGCGTAGCTTGGAGGACCGCGGCTAAGCCCTCGAGTGAGAGGGTTGCTCTTCACTCAGAGTAAATGATTGTAACTTAGGCGAGTCACGGGGTCGCAGCTAAGCCCCCGAGTGAGAGGGTCGCTCTTCACTCAGAGTAGAATGTTTATAACTCAGGCGATTTCAAGCTACGTTGTATTTGTGGCGGAGCTCGGATGACCGAGCCGCTTTATACTTGTAGCGTAGCTCGGAGGACCGCAGCTCAGCACCCACTGGGGGATTTAGAGGACACCAATCGTTAGGGGATCATTGTTGTCTTGTCTTTGAAACAAATTGGGAAATCTTTATTACAACTCGACCGTCCAGTGTTTCAAGTGTAAAAGCGGCGGAGCAGGTCCGCATTCCACGAATGAGGTTCGTCTTTCTTCTAGGCTACATTGTAGAGGTGGTATGCTCCGTTGTGCAACACCTTGGTGATAATGAACGGGCCTTCCCAGGCTGGGGCGAGCTTGTGCGGACGCTTCTGATGCACTCGAAGGACCAGGTCTCCTTCCTGGAATGATCGGCTTCTTACGTTGCGAGCATGGAATCGACGTAGGTCCTGTTGATAGATGGTCGACAGGATCAGGTCCATCTCTCTTTCCTCTTCCAAAAGGTCGACTGCATCCTGACGAGCCTGCTCTGCCTCGTCTTCGGAGAAGAGTTCCACTCTGGGGGCGTTGTGTAATAAGTCGCTCGGCAACACAGCCTCGGCTCCATAGACCAAGAAGAAAGGGGTGCGGCCAGTCGACCGGTTCGGAGTGGTCCTCAGACCCCATAAGACAGATGGCAGTTCAGTTACCCAAGCCCCGGTGGCATGCTTAAGGTCACGCATGAGCCGCGGCTTTAGGCCTTGGAGAATCAGACCATTTGCTCTTTCTGCTTGTCCATTCGACTGCGGATGTGCCACGGAGGCGTAGTCGACTCGTGTTCCTTGGGAAGCACAGAAAGCTCTGAATTCATCCGAGTCAAAGTTGGAGCCGTTGTCCGTGATGATGCTGTGGGGGACCCCATATCTTAATATTAGCTCCCTGATGAAGCTGATGGCGGTGCTCGACTCGAGGTTCTTGATGGGCTTGGCCTCGATCCACTTGGTGAATTTGTCGACCGCCACTAGAAGGTGGGTGAATCCGCTTCTGCCTGTCCTAAAGGGGATGACCATGTCCAGGCCCCAAACAGCGAAGGGCCAGACTAGCGGAATGGTCTTCAGGGCGGACGCCGGCTTGTGTGACATGTTGGAGTAGAACTGGCAACCTGCGCATTTGTCCACAATATCCTTGGCCATCTCGTTGGCGCGGGGCCAGTAAAACCCGGCTCGGTATGCTTTGGCCACGATAGTCCGAGAGGAGGCGTGGTGGCCGCAAGTTCCCGAGTGGATTTCATCCAAGATCAGTCGACCTTCCTCTGGGTCGACGCAGTGCTGGGCGACTCCGGTGACGCTTTCTCTGTAGAGCTGACCTTGGATGACTGTGAACGCCTTGGATCGGCGGACGATCTGGCACGCTTCTTCTTCGTCTTCTGGGAGTTCTTGCCTGAGCAGATATGATATATATGGCACAGTCCAGTCTGGCGTAATCACTAGGACCTCCATGATCAAGTCGACCACGGCAGGCACTTCGACCTCAGTTGGATCCGTCGCGCTGACTGGCTGTGGGGGCTCTTCCGTGAAGGGGTCTTCTTTGACAGAGAGGGTGTGCAGATGCTCCAGGAACACATTCTTGGGTATAGACCTCCGAGTCGACCCGATTTTTGCGAGGTCGTCGGCCAGCTGATTCTTTGCTCTGGGCACATGATGGAGCTCTAAGCCTTCGAACTTCTTTTCAAGTTTTCGCACTGCACTGCAATAATTGGTCATTGCCGGGCTCCTGACGTCCCATTCTTTCATCACTTGGTTCACCACCAGGTCGGAATCGCCGTAGACCATCAGGCGACGGACGCCGAGTGAGATGGCCATACGCAACCCATACAAAAGTGCTTCGTATTCGGCCTCGTTGTTTGATGAATCGAAATGGATCTGAAGGACGTAGTTGAGCTTGTCGCCCCTGGGAGAGACCAGGACTACGCCTGCGCCGGATCCGTTCAGCATCTTGGACCCATCGAAGAACATAGTCCAATGGTCCGACTGGACTTGAGTCGGCAGCTCTTGTTCTATCCATTCAGCCACAAAATCCGCTATGGCCTGAGACTTGATGGCTTTCTTCGCTTCAAACTTGATATCCAACGGAAGAAGTTCAATCGCCCATTTTGCCACTCGACCGGTTGCATCTTGGTTATTAAGTATCTCTGATAGTGGGGTGTCACTGACGACTGAGATCGAATGGTCCGAGAAGTAATGGGCAACCTTTTTTGCGGTCAAGTAAATCCCGTACACAAGCTTTTGGTAATGTGGATACCTTTGCTTGGAGGGAGTCAAAACTTCGGATATGTAATAGACCGGGCGTTGGACCTTGTATGCCTTGCCCTCTTCTTCCCGCTCGACCGTGAGTACAGTACTGACGACTTGTCCGGTGGCAGCAATGTACAGCAGAAGAGGCTCACCACTGATTGGGGCAGCGAGCACCGGCTGGGTGGACAGCAGAGCTTTGAGCTCTTCAAACGCTGCTTCGGCTTCGGGATTCCACTCGAACTTGTCGGATTTCTTCATGAGTCGGTAGAGAGGCAGTGCCTTCTCACCAAGGCGAGAAATGAATCGACTCAATGCGGCCAAGCAGCCAGTAAGCTTCTGGACGTCGTGTATACGCTCAGGGCGTTTCATTCGGAGGATGGCGCTGACCTTCTCTGGGTTGGCGTCAATTCCCCGTTCGGAAACGAGAAAACCGAGCAACATGCCGCCAGGAACTCCGAATGTACACTTTGACGGGTTGAGCTTGATATCGTAGCTTCTGAGATTCGCGAATGTCTCAGCGAGGTCGGTCAGTAGGTCGGAACCTTTCCGTGACTTGACCACAATGTCATCCATGTATGCCTCGACGTTCCGACTGATTTGCTTTATCAAGCACTTCTGGATCATGCGCATGAAGGTAGCGCCGGCATTTTTTAGGCCGAAAGGCATGGTGACATAACAAAAACACCCGAAGGGGGTGATGAAAGTTGTCTTTATCTCGTCGGGCCCATACAGACGGATCTGATGGTACCCGGAATATGCGTACAGAAAGGACAAACATTCACATCCCGCAGTCGAGTCGACTATCTGATCGATGTGGGGAAGAGGAAAATGATCTTTCGGGCAGGCCCGATTGATGTGCTTGAAATCGATGCACATGCGGAGAGACTTGTCCTTCTTGGGGACCATGACGACGTTGGCGAGCCACTCGGAGTGGTATATCTCGCGGATAAACTCTGCTGCCAGGAGTCGAGCCACCTCTTCGCCAATTGCCTTTCGCTTCTCCGTAGCGGATCGACGGAGATGTTCCTTCACAGGTTTCACTTTAGGGTCGACTCGCAAGTGATGCTCAGCCAGTCCCGTGGGTACACCTGGCATGTCTGATGGTTTCCATGCAAAGATGTCCCAGTTCTCACGGAGGAAATGGATGAGCGCTTCTTCCTATTTGCTGTCGAGTGTGGTGGAGATGTGGGTCGGCGCTGCGTTGGGGGCGGTGGGGTGGATGTGCATGGGTTTCATGTCTCCGGCCGACTGGAAAGCTGACTCGGAAGCCGGCTTCTTTGCCCTTAGCAGGTCACTCGGATCCACTCTCTTTTGGTACTCCTCCATCTCTACTGCTGCCATTTGCTCGTCGGGGATCTTCGAGCCTTTCTGGAAGCATTCTTCCGCTTTCTACCGGTTCCCAGTGACGGTTATGACGCCATTGGGTCCCGGCATCTTCAGCTTGAGGTAGACGTAACATGGTCGAGCCATGAACCTGGCGTAGGCAGGCCTACCTAGGATGGCGTGATAGGCGCTGTGGAAGTCCACCACTTCGAACGTCAGCTTCTCCTTTCGGTAATTCTTCGACTCACCAAAGACTACGTCGAGTGAGATCTGACCAAGTGAGTCGGCTTTCTTCCCGGGGATTACCCCGTGGAACCTCATGTTACTTTCCCTCAGCTTGGACATCGGAATGCCCATATCCCGGAGGGTTGCTGCATACAAGATGTTCAAGCCACTGCCCCCATCCATCAGAACTCTGGTCAGGCGCGTGCCTTCGATAACTGGGTCGACCACCAGTGCCTGCCGCCTAGGGGTGGCAATGTGCACTGGGTGATCGGACTGGTCAAATGTGATGGGGGTCTTCGACCATTTCAAGAACGTGGGGGTCGCCGGGGCAACCATGTTTACTTCTCTGTTGATGATTTTCAGTCGACTTT
This sequence comes from Secale cereale, assembly GCA_902687465.1. NCBI lineage: Eukaryota > Viridiplantae > Streptophyta > Magnoliopsida > Poales > Poaceae > Secale > Secale cereale. The sequence goes on from LR738711.1 coordinate 208,676,172, forward strand.
TGCTCTCGACGTCCACGAAAATCACCAAAGTGGAGTTGATATGGGGGTATCCTCCGTCCCCTTCCTTGTCTTCGGACTCTTCTGATTCCTTCCCTTTCTTAGTCGACTGATCTTTCTGGAAACTCTGGATCAAGAGCCGACACTGCCGAGTGGTGTGCTTGGGGTACACCAAGTTTCCCTCTTCATCTTTCTTCGTGTGTATGGGGCACGGCTGGTCGAGCATATCATCTCCAGCCTATCCCTTTCCTTTCTTGGGGGCCCAGGAGCCTTTTGGCTTCCCTTTGCCCTTTCCTTGATTAACCACCGCAGCCTCTCCCTGCGCGGCTGGGTCGGCCTTGCGCTTGTTCTTCTGATTGGAATTCTGCTCATCCTGCCCGACTGGTTTCTTGCCGCTGCGGAGCCGATCGGCCTCCTTACCGTTGGCATACCGACTGGCAATCTCAATCATCCGTGACAGGGACATGTCCCCTGTTCGGCCAAACTTCAGATTTAACTCTCGGTTACGTACGCCTTCTTTGAAAGCGCACACCGCCTGGTGCTCAGACACGTTTTCCACCGTGTGATGCAAAGTGGTCCATCGCTGAATGTAGTCCCTCAAAGTTTCACCCGGCTTCTGCGTGCAGTGCTGAAGCTCTGCGAGTCCAGTAGGTCGCTTGCAGGTACCTTCGAAGGTCCGAACGAAAACCCGAGCAAGCTCTTCCCAACTGTAAATACTCCTGGGGGCCAACTGATTGAGCCATGCCCGAGCGGAGCCTCCCAGCATCAAGGGAAGGTGCTTCATGGCCACGTCGTCGTTGTCGCCTCCGATCTGCACGGCCACTCGGTAATCTTCCAGCCAAGTGTCCGGCTTTGACTCACCGGTGAACTTGCTTACTCCTGCCGCCAGCCTGAAGTTCGGGGGGATCTCCGTGGCTCTGATAGCACTACAGAAACATTCAGGCCTAGAGGCCGGCGCTCGGTTGCCATTGGGTTGGTCTCCGCCTCGCTCGTCTCTGGATGCCCGGTTGCGGTCGACTCGACCTTGCACAAGGATGGACCTTGCATCGAAACCTGGCTGCCGGGGATCAGGGGGAATCCTCCACTCATCATCTTGCAGGCGCCTGCCTACGTGCTGCTCGGGCGAGTGTGACCCACTTCCCGGAGGAGGGGTAGGCGCTCGACGGCGGTCGTAGCGTCCGTGTCGACGGTCGAGTGGATCATCGTTCCGACCCAGGTGCCGGTCTTGCCGCGGGCCACGTTCCTCACGCCTCGGGGGCGATCTTGGACTGTGGGCCGACCACACGGTGTCTGCAGCCACCGATCTGCTGTGAATCCTGTTGCGCGACTGAGAAACATCCGCGTTCTGTTCTTCGGCCGTTCGGAGCAAAGCTCGGATCTGCTGAAGACCTCTCCCAGCTTCTGACTGGGAGGGTTGAATCGACTCCGCGATACGAGCCGCGGCTTCGAGGTTTTGGACTGGTGTGCGGAACACCTGAGTCTCGCGCTGACGCAATTGCCGCGGCCGTCGACTGGACTTGGGGACCAGTCGGCGGGCCTGTTCGTCGAGTGAGCGTTGGATGTTTTCCAAGCGCGCGCTCGGCCAAGGTGGCCACGCGCGTAGCTTCGAGAGCCAAAGCTTCTGGGGAATCTCCCACGATGGGAGTGAAGAGTGCATCTCCGTTGCGGTAACAAAGCTCAGTCCTTTGCTCGGAGGTGAGGGGCTGAGGGATGTAACCGTCGTTGTCGTGCGATCGGCCTCCGCCACTGCCGCCGTTCCCATCGCGAGGAAAACCGGGCGGGCTGCAGCGCGAATCGACCATAAGGATTTCCGCCGCGGGGTCACTGCTCCCGCATTCGGAAATGGAATCTTCTGGCCCGGTCGATTGGTCGGCCGGCCCGTAGAGGTAGCCGTCGGGCTCAATGGCCGCGACTTGTGGGGTGGCCGTTTGACGGGCCACCGCATGTTTCACCCACTGCTGGAGCCGCGAACGACCGGATCGCTTGCGGCGCGTCCAACGGGGATGGGGGACGATGAGTACCGAGTCGATGGCTGCAGCAGGAGTACACCGTCGGCGCCGGCGCGAAAGTGCGCGGTTCCTCGGGCGGGCAGAGCCTCGACATCGAGAGGGGCTTCCTGGAGCCATGCGGAGTCGTCGGCGATGAAGGCTAGTGCGCCAAGCCGGATCTCGTGGCCCAACGCAAAACCACCGCCTGACACCATGATGAAAGTGGCCGGAGGAGGAATTGCAACTTCACCAGATGTCGCTAATACGCCTTGCCCCACGGTGGGCGCCAACTGTCGTGGTTCTAAGTCTGACAGTAAGGGTAGGGGGTACGAATGGAGAGGCAAGGCCCTAGCTATGGTGAGGTTGTACACAGGGTGTTAGCGAGTTCAGGCCCTTCTCGGAGGAAGTAATAGCCCTACGTCTCAGTGCCCAGAGGCTTGGTCGACTGATATGTGTATGGGTGTGTTACAGAGGTGCGAACCCTTGTTCTGGAGGAGGGGGTGGCTTATATAGTGCGCCAGGACCCCAGCCATGCTCCACGTTACCAAGGGCATAATGTACATCAAGGCAGGCGTTACTGGTAACGCCTGCAGTAAAGGATAATTAAGGTGTTTACTACAGCGAGTAAATACAGGACCGTTGCTGACTCAAGCGATGTTTGACCTTCGGAGGTCGAGTGCCCGGATCGGTCGAGTGGAGTTGAGTCATCTTGCGTATGAGAGTCGGTCGAGTGGAGTGTCTCCTTGGACCGTCTCAGTCGACTGTCTCCACTGTCATAGGTCTTGTCTTTTGATCTTCTGGGGTAGTGACCTTGGGTGGGGTACCTTGATCAGGCCCGTGACCCTACCCTAGGTCTGTAACCTCGTCAGATACGTCGGTGGAGCACCAGGGGGCCCACGAGGCAGGGGGGCGCGCCCCCCACCCTCGTGGACAGGGTGTGGCCCCCCTGGTCGGGATCTTCTTGCAGGTATTTTTTATATTTTCCAAAATAATTCTTCGTGGATTTTTAGGTCATTCCGAGAACTTTTTATTTCTGCACAAAAACAACACCATGGCAATTCTGCTGAAAACAGCGTCAGTCCAGGTTAGTTCCATTTAAATCATGCAAGCTAGAGTCCAAAACAAGGGCAAAAGGGTTTGGAAAAGTAGATACGTTGGAGATGTATCAACTCCCCCAAGCTTAACTCTTTGCTTGTCCTCAAGCAATTTAGTTGATAAACTGAAAGTGATAAAGAAAAACTTTGACAAACTCTGTTTACTCTTGTTGTTGTAAATATGTAAGCCAACATTCAGGTTTTCAGCAAGATCATGAACTAACCACATTCACAATAACTTTCAGGTCTCAAGTCTACTCATATCAATGGCATAATCAACTAGCGAGCAATAATAATAAACCTCGGATGACAACCCTTTCTGAGACCGCAAAACATAAATGCAGAGCACCTGTAAAGATCAAGGTCTGACTAGACATTGTAATTCATGGTAAAAGAGATCCAGTCATGGTCATACTCAATGCAAATTAATGGTAATACATGGAAATGACAGAGGTGCTCTCCTACTGGTGCTCTTTGATAAGCGGATGACGACTCTGCATAAAATTAAATAGATAGGCCCTTCGCAGAGGGAAGCAGGGATTTGTAGAGGTGCTAGAGCTCGATTTTTAAATAGAGATGAATAATATTTTGAGCGGTATACTTTCATCGTCAACATAACAACCAAGAATCTCGATATCTCCCATGCTACGCACATTATAGGCGGTTCCCAAACAGAATGGTAAAGTTTATACTCCCCCAACCACCAACAAGCACACTCCACTGCTAGCCCGAAACAACGGGTACCGTCCAAACCAGCAACAGCCCTGGGGGGTTTTGTTTAATTATTTATGATTTTGAGCTTGGGACTGGGCATCCCGGTTAACAGCCATTTTCTCATGAATGATGAGCGGAGTCCACTCATCGTGAGAATAACCCACCTAGCATGGACGATATATACAACCCTAGTTGATACATGAGCTGTTCGAGCATACAAAACAGAATTTCATTTGAAGGTTTAGAGTTTGGCACATACAAATTTACTTGGAACGGCAGGTAAATACCGCATATAGGAAGGTATGGTGGACTCATGTGGAATAACTTTGGGGTTTATGGAAGTGGATGCACAAGCAGTATTCCCGCTTAGTATAGGTGAAGGCTACAAAGAGACTGGGAAGAGAGCAGCTAGAGAGCAACAACGGTCATGAACATGCATTAAAATTAATCAACAATGAATGCAAGCATGAGTAGGATATAAATCACCATGAACATAAATATCGTGGAGGCTATGTTGATTTGTTTCAACTACATGTGTGAACATGTGCCAAGTCAGACCACTTGAATCGTTCAAAGGAGGATACCACCCCATCATACCACATCACAACCATTTTAATATCATGTTGGCACGCAAGATAGACCATTATAAACTCTTAGCTAATTAAGCATGGCTTAAGCAGCTATGATCTCTAATTGTCATTGCAAGCATGTTTCATTCATAACAAGCTGAATCAGGAACGATGAATTATCATATTTACAAAAACAAGAGAGGTCGAGTTCATACCAGCTTTTCTCATCTCAATTAGTTCATCATATATCATCCTTATTGCCTTTCACTCGCACGACCGAACAATGTGGATAATAATAATAGTGCACGTGCATTGGACTAAGATGGAATCTACAGACATTTAATACAAGGTAATAATATGGCTCAAGGTTAAATCAACAATAAAGCATATGAGAGCCACTATGCAATTTCATTCATGGTCTTCTACTCTTGACCCCCAAAGAAAAGAAAAGAAACTATTTACACAGGAAAGCTCCCAACAAGCAAAAGAAGAATGAGAAATCTTTTTGGGTTTTATTTTAGTTACTACTACAAGGAAAGAAAGAAAGTAAACTAGCTAGAAGCTATGGCTAATAATTTTTTTGTTTTTCTTAAGGTTTTTCTAGCACACGAGAAAAAGACTAAGAAAAAGAAATGAAACTAAACATGGATGGTACAGTGAAAGAGTGTGAGCACCGACAACTAGAATAAGTGTGAACATGAATGTAAAGTCGGTGAGAAATACGTACTCCCCCAAGCTTAGGCATTTGGCCTAAGTTGGTCTATGGCCAGTATTGGCCTGACGGATATCCAAAGTTGTAGTTGGGGTTGTACTGAGCTGCAGCAGCTACTGCATGTTGAGCTGCAGCTCAAAGGCGGGCTGCTTCTGTCATATTATAATACGCATTTGCCTCCTCCATAGTTATAGTGTATCTCCCTTTTGCCTGAAAGTCAAACAAAGTAGGGGCACGAAGAACAATAGGGATGGCATGCTGCCTGTTAAAGATTAATCGATATTTGAGGGATTGATCATCCCTCTCTATAAACTGGTGACTAGTCATAGCATGGCAATCCAAATGAGCAGGAGGTAAAGGTTCATCATTCTCGTGCACAGGCACACCAATACGGCGGGCTATGCGAGTGGCATAAATCCCACCAAATAAATCTCCATTCATACTATTATGGTGTAGCCCACATGCAATAATGGCTCCCAAATTATATTGTCTATCACCTAGTACAACACTCCTGAGAACACTAAGATCTGGAACACACATGTGACAAGCCTCATCTTTACCATTTATGCATCTACAGATAAAGAGAGCAAAGTAATGAATAGCAGTAAAATGAATGCTCCCTATAGTAGCCTGTGTGATTTCTCTAGATTCCCCCACTGTGATACTAGCAAGGAAATCTCTAAATTCAGATTTTCGAGGATCACCCATACTGCCCCACTGTGGGAGCTTGCAAGCATCATTAAAATCCTCTAAGTCCATGGTATAGGATTTGTCATACAGGTCAAACAGGACAGTGTGAGAATTACGTGAAGAAGAAAATTTAAACCTTCTCACAAAGGTGTCAGTTAAGCCACGGTATTGAGGGCACTTATCTTGCATGAAGCCCTCGAGGTCAGCGTTGCGCACATATGCGTAAAATTCATCCTTGATGCCAACTTGATCCATAAAGTCATCTTACGGCCATTCACAAGGCCGCACGCCAGCATCCCTCAGTAGTTCATCGTCCGGTCACAAAACGCGAGCCTCGGTTCTTGCTTCCTTGAAGAACCACCATGGAAGTTTTCCTATGCATTTTTCTGAAATTTTCTGAATTTTTAGTAACTCGAAATAAAAGTTAACCAAACTCAAAAATATTGATAGTAACAACTCCTACTAGTGCCTAGAGACTATATCCTGCATTAGAACTACTTGGGACCAAGAAAATTTTGACATGCAAGCTCAAGAACAAGGTCACCACAGCAGCAAATAATTACAACAAATAAAGCACTAGAACAAAAACTAATTGGACCAATGGAGGAGTCACATACCAAGGAACAATCTCCCCAAACAGTTTGGTGAATGGTGCTTTGAGCAAGGAGATCGAAAATGGCAGCAAGATGAGCTAGAACTCGGGTTTGAACTGGTTGGTGATTTTTTTGGGAGGAAGAATAAGAGTGTGGGTGCAGTAATAAGTGGAGGGGCCACGTGGGGCCCACGAAGCAGGGGGCGCGCCCTGGCAAGGGGGGCACGCCTTGGACCCTCGTGGCCAGGTGCTGGCTCCCCGCGCTGTGTGTTATGTGCCATATTTTCTCAAATATTTCAGAAAAAAATTATATTTCATTTTCAGGGCATTTGGAGAACTTTTATTTTCGAGGTATTTTTTTATTGCACGGATAAGTCTGGAAAGAGACAGAAAATACTATTTTTGTTTTATTTATCCTAATTAACAGAAAGTAAAAGGAGGGTACGGAAGGTTTGTGCTATCTAGATTCACCTATCTCATGCTCATCAAAAGGAATCCATTAACAAGGTTGATCAGGTCTTGTTAATAAACTCTTCCCGAATAACATGAAACCGGAGAATTTTTGAATAACACTAGGTTACCTCAATGGGGATATGTATGTCCCCAACAATTAGAATGTCATATGTCTTCTTGATAGTAGGAAGAGGAAATTCAAAACCTCCAATAGTTATAGTTGAAATTTTTCCAATATAATTGATATTGTGGACCTGAGGTTGTTTCCTCGGAAAGTGTATCGTATGCTCATTACCATTGACATGAAAAGTGACATTTCCTTTGTTGCAATCAATAACAGCCCCTGCAGTATTCAAAAAGGGTCTACCAAGGATAACAGACATACTATCGTCCTCAGGAATATCAAGTATAACAAAGTCCGTTAGAATAGTAACATTTGCAACTACAACAGGCACATCCTCACAAATACCGACAGGTATATCAGTTGATTTATCAGCCATTTGCAAAGATATTTCAGTAGGTGTCAACTTACTCAAATCAAGTCTATGATATAAAGAGAGAGGCATAACACTAACACCGGCTCCAAGATCACATAAAGCAGTTTTAACATAGTTTCTTTTAATGGAGCAAGGTATAGTGGGTACTCCTGGATCTCCTAGTTTCTTAGGTATTCCACCCTTAAAAGTGTAATTGGCAAGCATGGTGGAAATTTCTACTTCAGGTATCTTTCTTTTGTTGGTAATAATATCTTTCATATACTTAGCATAAGGATTTGTTTTAAGCACATCAGTCAAACGCATATGCAAAAAGATAGGTCTAATCATTTCAGCAAAGCGCTCAAAATCCTCATCATCCTTTTTCTTGGATGGTTTAGGGGGAAAGGCATGGGTTTCTGAACCCATGGTTCTCTTTCCCTTCCGTGCTTCCTAGCAAAAAAGTCTCTCTTATCATAACGTTGGTTCTTTCATTGTGGGTTATCAAGATCAACAACAGGTTCAATCTCTACATCATTATCATTGCTAGGTTGAGCATCATTATGAACATCATCATTTATATTATCACTAGGTTCATGTTCATTACCAGATTGTGCCTCTGCATCAGAAACATATATATCATTGGGATTCTCAGGTGTGTCAGCTACAGGTTCACTAGAAGCATGCAAAGTCATATCATTTTTCTTTTTCTTCTTCTTAGAAGAACTAGGTGCATCTCAATTAGCTCTCTGAGAATCTTTCTCAATTCTCTTAGGGTGGACTTCAGGATACAAAGGTTCCTGAGTCATCTTACCACCTCTAGTAGCAACTCTAACAGCATAGTCATTATTCTTACTATTTAATTCATTGAGCAAATCATTCTGAGCCTTAAGTACTTGTTCTACTTGAGTGGTAACCATAGAAGCATGTATACTAATGAGTTTCAGTTCACCTTTAGCTCTAGACAGATAATCACTCAAGCGTTCAATCATATAAGCATTGTGCTGTGATTGTCTACCAACATAAGCATTGAAGTTCTCTTGTTTCACAATAAAATTGTCAAACTCATCTAAGCATTGGCTGGTAGACTTATAACGAGGAATATCACCTTCATCAAATCTATAAAGAGAATTTACCTTTACTACCCGTGTCGACCATGTATTTCTTCAATAGGTGGTAAATTCTTAACATCTTCGGCTTTAATACCTTTTTCTTTCATAGGTTTCTTTGCCTCTTGCATATCTTCAGGATTGAGAAATAAGACACCCCTTTTCTTCGGAGTTGGCTTAGGGGCTGGTTCAGGAAGTGTCCAATTATTTTCATTGGCCAGCATATTATTCAATAGTAATTCAGCTTGATCAATTGTTCTTTCCCTGAAAACACAACCAGCACAACTATCCAGGTGGTCTCTGGAAGAATCGGTTAGTCCATTATAAAAGATATCAAGTATATCATGCATCTCAAGAGGATGATCAGGCAAAGCATTAAGTAATTGGAGAAGCCTCCCCCAAGCTTGTGGGAGACTCTCTTCTTCAATTTGCACGAATTTATATATTTCCCGTAAGGCGGCTTGTTTCTTATGAGCGGGAAAATATTTAGCAGAGAAGTAAAACATCATATCCTGGGGACTACGCACACAACCAGGATCAAGAGAATTAAACCAAGTCTTATCATCACCCTCTAACGAGAAAGGAAATAACTTAAGGATATAGTAGTAACGAATATTTTCATCGTTGGTAAACAGGGTGGCTATATCATTCAACTTAGTAAGATGTGCCACAACAGTTTCAGACTCATAGCCATGGAAAGGATCAGATTCAACCAAAGTAATTAACTCGGGATCAACAGAGAAATCATAATCCTTATCAGTAACACAGATAGGTGAAGTAGCAAAAGCATGGTCATGTTTCATTCTAGCATTCAAGGACTTTTCTTTGACCTTAGCTAATAATTTCTTAAGATCATATCTATCATTGCAAGCAAGAAAGTCTCTAGCAGTTTCTTCATCCATAACATAACCTTCAGGAACAACAGGCAATTCATATCTGTTGGGAGAAGCTTCATCATCACTTTCATAAATATCATCAGTTTCAATATTTGCATTCTCCCTAACCTTAGCAATTTGTTCATCTAGAAATTCACCTAGTGGCACAGTATTATCAAGCATAGAAGTAGTTTCATCATACATAGCAGAAGTGGCATCATCAAGAACATACGACATATCGGATTCAATAGCATGAGTAGGTGTCGCAAATTTACCCATAACAGATGGTGAATCAAGTGCAGAGCTAGATGGCAGTTCCTTACCTCCCCTCGTAGTTGAGGGTAAGATCTTGGTTTTTGAGTCCTTCAAATTCTTCATAGTGATCAACAGATATAAATCCCAAGTGACTTAAAGAATAGAGCTATGCTCCCCGGCAACTGCGCCAGAAAATAGTCTTGATAACCCACAAGTGTAGGGCATCGCTGTGACGCCCGGGTAATCACGCTACAGTAAACCTTTGCTAATGATGCCACGTCACCACGATTACTATTACTAATCTCGCGTTAGTTCGAAACCGATTCAAATTCAAATTAAAAAAATCAAGCAAGCAAGAAAAGTTTTCAAATGTTAACTCTAAAATGTTCGGAGTGAACCAAATAATGAATAGGAAATTATGGTGGAGAAACCACCCCTTTATAAAATGTTTGAATACTATGAAATGAATAAAACAATAGTAAAAACAATTATTTAAATACCTTTTGTAATTAATAAAATGTCAAACTAATTTATGGAGGACTAGACTCTTGTTGACTATGGACTAAGTTGAAATACTAATTTAGAAGCTACGAGTATATTTTACTAAAACTAAAATTAATAGGAAAACAAACTAAATCAGTAAAAGTAATAAAAGGAATAAAAAGGCAAAACAGAAAATAAGTAAAAAGAAAACAGAAAAGAACCCCCCCCCCTCCCGGGCCGTGGCCCAGCTGGCCACCGAGCCAACCAGGCCGGCCCAGCCGGCCCACCCCGCCCCTGGCCTATTAGGCCGCCCCATCCCGCAACCCTAGCTTGCTCCGATCCCCACCCCTCCTTCCAGCGCCGTCACGAGGAGGGGGCTCGATCCCCATCTCACTTCCCACTCGCCCCGCTCCCCTCCTCTCGCTCCTTCACTCGATCTGGAGCGCGCCCGCGCCAAGGGCCACCGCCTCCCGCCCGCAAGTCCTCCCTCCGCCGTGCGCCACCAGCGCCGCCCGAAGGCCCTGCCATCGTCGAGCATCATCATCGCCCGGATCGCCGCATCCCCGTCCTCCTCCCCACTGGACTACGCCATCTCCGCCTTCGATCTACCACGCCGGACCACCCCGAGCACGCTGCCCTCCCCGACCGGCCCTTGTGAGCTGCCGCCTCCCCCCGTCCCTCTCTTCATCCGCAGTCCCCGCCGCTCGCCTCATCCCCATGGCCACCCGACGCCCACGCCGGCGTTACTCGTCACCCCGGACCGCGCCCGCAGCGCCGCATCACCGCCCAGCGTGCCGGAGCTATAGCTCCGGGCCGCACCCGCCTACACCTCCCCGTCCCCTGCTGCCGGCACCGCCCTGCTGCGTCTGTTCCCCTCCTCCGCTCGGCCGCCGCTGGCCCTGGCCGCCGGCGCCGGCGTGCGCCGTGCTCGCCCAGCGCCCGCACGGGCGGCCCCGAGCTGTGCCCGTCGCCCCAGCGCCCAACCCCCGCTAGGATGCCCACTGCCCACTGCCCGTTAGCCCGTTTTGGCCATGTGCCGATGACAAGTGGGCCCCAGGCCCCAGAACGTTAAAAAAAGAGAATTAAATATATATATATATATATATATATATAAATAATAATAATTAAAATATAATTAATTAATTAATTAGTGAATTAATTAATTTAATTAATCATGTTTAACTAATCTAATTAACTAGTTAGTTTAATTAAACAATAATTAGATTAACCAAATCCTAGTTAAACTAAACTGTGTATGACATACGGGACCCAAACGTCAGTTTGACCCGGTCAAACCCACGTTGACCGCTGACGTCATGCTGATGTCATGATGACATCAGCAGACACTATTCTGGATAATGTTACATTTAAATAAGTAATTAATTCTAGAAAATGTTATAAACTTTAGAAAATCATATAAAATAATCCGTAACTCGGATGAAAATAATTTATATATGAAAGTTGCTCAGAACGACGAGACGAATACGAATACGCGCTCCGTTTGTTCACCACCTGCCTCTAACTACCCGAACCTGCAACCGTCCCCCTCCGGTCATCTGTCTGACAAATGTTCGGAACCGGGAACACTTTCCCGGAAGGGTTCCGCCTTCCTTGGTATCGTGTAACCATACGTTAAGACACACCCGACACTGCGTATTGTCTTGTCTTGTTTTGTGTTACATTGCTTGCTATGTATTTACTGTTTCTTCCCCCGTCCTTCTCTCTCGATAGACCCCCGAGACTACCGACGACGCTGCTATGTACAACTACTGCGTCGACGACGACCCCTCCTTCTTGCCAGAGCAACTAGGCAAGCCCGCCCCCTTTGATCACCAGATATCGCCTACTCTTCTCTCTACTGCTTGCATTAGAGTAGTGTAGCATGTTACTGCTTTCGATAATCCTATTCTGCTGCATAGCCTGTCATTGTTGCTACCACTGTTGATACTTTACCTGCAATCCTAAATGCTTAGTATAGGATGCTAGTATTCCATCAGTGGCCCTACACCCTTGTCCGTCTGCCCTGCTATTCTATCGGGTCGTGATCACTTGGGTGTGATCACGGGTATATACTACATACACTTTACATGATACTTGATGTGACTAAAGTCGGGTCGGCTCATTGAGTACCCGCAAGTGATTCCGATGTGGGGGCTGAAAGGACAGGTGGCTCCATCCAGGTAGTGGTGGGCCTGAGTTCCCGACGGCCCCCGAGTGGATCTTTGTGGCGGAGCGATAGGGGCAGGTTGAGACACCCAGTCGAGAGGTGGCCTGGCCCTGGCCGTTGTCCGCGGTGATTTTCATAATAACACGCTTAACGAGTTTGGATATTTGATCTGAGTCTGGCCATTTGGTCTATACGCACTAACCAGCTACGTGGGAATAGTTATGGGTACTCGACGTCGTGGTATCAGCCGAAGCCTTCTTGACGTCAGCAACTTAGCGGCGCGCGCCGGATTGGACTGGAAAGCCTACTCTGGTATTAGGAGAGGCTAGGTCTGCTTACCGGCCGCGTACGCAACGTGCAGGTGTGCGTTGGGCGATGGGCCCGGACCCCTGCGCGCCTAGGACTTAGACCGGTGTGCTGACCTCTCTGTTGTGCTTAGGTAGGGCTGCGACGTGTTGATCTTCCGAGGCCGGGCATGACCCTGGAAAGTGTGTCCGGCCAAATGGGATCAAGCGTGCTGGGTTATGTGGTGCACCCCTGCAGGGAAGTTAATCTATTCGAATAGCCGTGTCCCTCGGTAAAAGGACGACCCGGAGTTGTACTCCGACCTCATGACAACTAGAACCGGATACTTAATAAAACACACCCTTGTCAGTGCCAGAGATAACTCGGTGGTTGCTCTCTCACAGGGTGATGTGTGGGAGGATCTCCGAGTAGGATTATGCTATACGATGTTACTTGGTGAACTTACCATCTATTCCCTCCTACTGCTGCAAGACGGAGGCTTCCAGAAGCGAGGATACTTGATACAACCATCTACTATCTTCTACTGCTGCAAGATGGAGGTTGCGAGAAGCGTAGTCTTCGATTGGATTAGCTATCCCCCTCTTATTCTGGCATTCTGCAGTTTAGCCCACAGATATTACCCCCCTTTACACAGATATCATTGCATATGTAGTGTAGATCCTTGCTTGCGAGTACTTTGGATGAGTACTCACGGTTGCTTTTCTCCCCCTTTTCCCCTCTTGTTCCTTCTTCTCGGATGATGCAACCAGATTGATGGAGTCCAGGAGCCAGAAGATCCCGAGGATGTTTCTACGTGGAGTTCGGCTTCGAGAAGTAGTTAGGAGGTCCCAGGCAGGAGGCCTTGCCTTTTCGATCGTTGTTACTTTTGTGCTAGCCATCTTATGGCACCTTGTTTAACTTATGTCTGTACTCAGATATTATTGCTTCCGCTGACTCTTGTGTTTTCGAGCTTGTGTATTCGAGCCCTCGAGGCCCCTGGCTTGTAATATAAAGCTTGTATTATTTTTAATTTGTGTCTAGAGTTGTGTTGTGATATCTTCCAGCGAGTCCTTGATCTTGGCCGTACACATTTGCGTGCATGATTAGTGTACGGACAAATCGGGGGCGTCACAAGTTGGTATCAGAGCCGACTGCCTGTAGGAATCCCCCCTTTCCAACTCCTTGGCCGAAGTTGAGTCTAGTCTTTGAAAAACAAATTTACTAACTTGTTGTGTGGCTTACGGGCCCACAACACCATTGGGTGGTATTAGGATCTTTTACTCCTCGTCTATACTCTGGGAGTCTTATCTCTCTCCTATTCGGGATAAATGAAATTTGCTAAATCTAACATTAGGATGTCGTTATCACTTTCACCCGGAGAGCACCTTATGATCGATGATCGTCCGTTGCACCAAGAAGACCCTGAAGATACTCTCCGCTGTTAACCCGAGAACTTGTGTTCATTGCCTTTGTAATTCACTACCACCAATATATCCCTATGGATATCTGTGTGCCCTTGTCATTCTCACGATCATTCCTCGTCGCTCTTGTTGTTACAAGATGCCTCGAAATATTCTCCGTTGTCTCGAGAATCCTTTGAGTTTACTGTCTAGCAGTTTTATTTCGCATGAAAACCCTCACGGTTATTTCCCCACATTATCGAGGACCCGTTCTCCTTGATTGTTCATATGTCTCCCAAAATTCTTCGGAATACTTTTCGATGTTTCGAAAATCCTCTGCAGGCTGTTACTCTTGAAATTCTTGCCTGCTTGCATTATGGTTAATTCCATATGACTAGTAATCTTCGTAAATATCGCTTGACTTAGCTATTTTTGAACCTATTGATTCAATGTGTGCGTATGCACGAAGTCATCAGGTTATCCTTTTTTAAAATTATCTTTTCGGCTCAGACGTCATTCCGGACATGAGTTGGTTCTCGGCAATTCAAACTTTTATTGATTGTCCAACTAAGTGTTTTCAACTTATCCATCCTGGATCAGAGCGTCTGCTGCTGGTCCTTGTTTTGGAAACCATAATTTCTTTCTATCTAAGCATCAGACTAATCAGTTGATTCTTGGATCTGATGCCTCTGCATTCTTTCTTCCTCTGAGTGAGTACCGATACTCACATCAGCTTCGTTGTGGATCGCCCGATCCATTGTTGGATTGTTATCCGACAGTGTCCTTCGTATTCAATCACCTTGTGAGTTCTTCCCCTGATACATAATGCCTTTGGTAAATTGTATCCTCTGCTTGGCCAACCATGCTCTGCTTTCGAGCATGTGTATTTACTTTTGAAACTTGTGGTATATGTTACTAAGATGCCCGATGGGTTGAACATATGCCTTCCCTTAATCCGTGAGAACCCAAAAGTTTTCACAAGTCATACTCTTCCGGTGTCCCACCAAATGAAATTCCAACACTACAGTTTTATCAAAGCAAGAGGTAAATGAAACGTATGCATTGGAGAAATGGGAGTCGACCTTGAGCTTTTGTTCATGCCCATGGAAACGATGTAGACCGTCTCGGAAGCTTCTTGCAAGATGATTTTTCATCTAAATAATTCCTTCGGTGTCAATAAATTTGATCCCTTGCAGTTATGGTTCCGACCATGCTATCCTTATTCAATATATATGGAATGAATCCATTCCAGGCCTCGCCAATTTTTGACAAGGTTACAGTATCTACTGTCATAGGTCAATGACCTAGTTCAACTTCTATCGTGTTCTACCTTCAAGTTTTACCCTCTGATATCTCGAGGATATCATGCCTTTGCACTACGCCTTTTGAACTTTTGATGAAGTAATACCTTTGCTTGTCGTAAACACTCTACGGGTTCTAGGTTGCCGTCAACCGAGGACACCGTTGGGTAAATCTAATCCGCCCTAAAAATTCAACACCCCTAGTAGATGTTACTAGGAAATTTTTAAACTCAATCTGGTTTATTCCTAGACTATCGGGTACATCCCTTGTCTAGCTATCCTTGACTATGCTACCTCGTCCTTCTTTGGTGCACGAATTCTTCAGAGATTGAGCACAACTTACGTCGAGCTATCTACATCTGGTTGCTTGTTCAGTAAGGCAACTTTGGTTCCGAGCTTGCATCTTATAAATTGATCCTATAACTTGCCACTTCGTCATTCCCTTGCTTGTTGCCGTTGTTGTTTGATTGCATCCCCTTGACACCTCCCGGCAAATGTGTCGGATCGCCTTCAATGCTTTGACTACTACCAAGATGTCAACTGTGTTCATAATGAGAAATACCCTCCTTGCCCTTGATGATTTTCATCATCATCGGCAACACCCTTGACTTCCTGTCATCGCGAACTTGTCCACATTATGAATACAACTTGCTCTCCAGCTAGTGTTGTGTTCTGCATTGAAGTATTACTGTCTTTTATGTCGAGAATGTTGTGGGGATTGCTCCACCTCTTAGAAATTCTCGGTATGATGATACTTCTCACCATCACCATTCTTCCTTGGTCCTCGTGTTGTTTTTAATCGGGATACCAATATGCTAACGATGCCGCTTGAGTTCTGTAGTTCTAGCAACCCTATTGCTTTGAAGTTAACGGTCGACAGTTCGTTCTTAGCCTGTTGGTTATTGAATCGTCACTCTAACATTGACCTTGCTGCCTAAGGTCATATTTCAGGCACACCTTTCAACTAATGATTAATGATGTATGTTTTCCTCGAGCATACAACATTATATCATTTGAATCAACAAGTGTCATCTTCTTGTTCACGTTATTATGGAAATCAATCCGTTTGGAATTCTCGATGAATTGTCGCTGAGCCCACCAGTCACCTCCTCATCCTCTCCTTGGTTTAATGATGAACTATTGTTTCGGGAACCCACTCCCATAGTTCATTTCCCGAGAATCTTGCAATGTCATTCCATCGATTTGTGTTGCACCTTTTCTTCTCGAACATCCTGAGTCTGAGTTATCATGACACCAATCGGATCTGAATCTCGGTCAGATATGATGGTTGGGACAACTTTCCAGGAGTTTTAATGTTGGTCCTTTGATGACCCGGTAATATGATGTCATGCCCAGCACCCCTGGCTGGAGGACCTATCATTATATTTTATTTTGCAAGGATAACTATTCTTCCAGGAGGAAATTGTAAGACTTATTTTATAACTTGCTCATGATGGATCATTTGTGTATCCAAAGTCTGGCCCTTGCTTGAAACACCATATCATTGTACCCTGAAGCATGATTATGATACCCCGCGCATCAGTAAGAACATTGGTGGCGCGATGCTAAATGTTTCTTGGTCAGTTATCCAAACACCGTTGTATGGGTAACATCTTGATTAATCCTTGCCTCTTTATCTGAATGGTTGGGTACTTGCTCTCCTAACCTGTATGTCATGTTCTGCTTGTTCATGGGAAGGATATACTCCTAATAATTGTGTGTAATCACAATTTTTCCTTTCCATTTGTTTGTTTAACCTTTCTTTGATCTACATATAATCTAAGCAGTAATAATTTTCTACTTATGTAAACACCTTGGTGTACAACTCTGTCTGTAAGACCCTGTTACTATTGTTGATAACATTCCGGTAACCACCGACGGACGAGAACTTTTCCTATTGGTCCGCCTCGTTTCAACGAGCGGGAAAATGGTTCTCTTCGTTCCCCGTCCTTGGTACCGACATTGTTGGCGACATAGCTGACAAGATATCCACTAACATGCCTCCCTGTCGAGGCTGTGCAAGATGTCACCACCCTTCCTATTTCAACCCACATGGGGGGCCCATAACCCACAGGTCCCTGGATCGAAACCTGACTCTTCTTTACAACCTAAATTCTATAGTATCCTTTGCACCTGGCTTCGTATGTGATTCACGAGCTAAATTCTATACCATTATTCACCCTGGAATAATACACCATGCTATTATCGTTGTTGAAGCCCTCATTCCAGCTTCTGTCTAGGCATCGAATGATTGCCTACCATTTGAAACTTTGGTACCATAATATACTGCACTCAATGAATTCATCGAAATACTACTCGTAGGGTACTTCGTGTATCACTTTCTGAATTCACTTTCAGATGCACATACTTCGTGGAGATACGTTCCACCAAAGTTTTCCCCTGGTCGCATTCGTAGGACGATGGAGATCCCGAAGAAAAGATGACGACTTGATCAAGATGACTTGAGGCAGAGAAATGAAGACATCAACGAAAGGGATCAACCTGTTCGAAAGGGGCAGTCAAGACCAAGAAGACTCGTTAGAATTTCGCTATCAGCACTTCCCACCCCCTTTACTCCAACGCTTAAATCTCGGGACGAGATTTCTTGTAGTGGAGGAGAATTGTGACGCCCGGGTAATCACGCTACAGTAAACCTTTGCTAATGATGCCACGTCACCACGATTACTATTACTAATCTCGCGTTAGTTCGAAACCGATTCAAATTCAAATTAAAAAAATCAAGCAAGCAAGAAAAGTTTTCAAATGTTAACTCTAAAATGTTCGGAGTGAACCAAATAATGAATAGGAAATTATGGTGGAGAAACCACCCCTTTATAAAATGTTTGAATACTATGAAATGAATAAAACAATAGTAAAAACAATTATTTAAATACCTTTTGTAATTAATAAAACGTCAAACTAATTTATGGAGGACTAGACTCTTGTTGACTATGGACTAAGTTGAAATACTAATTTAGAAGCTACGAGTATATTTTACTAAAACTAAAATTAATAGGAAAACAAACTAAATCAGTAAAAGTAATAAAAGGAATAAAAAGGCAAAACAGAAAATAAGTAAAAAGAAAACAGAAAAGAACCCCCCCCCCTCCCGGGCCGTGGCCCAGCTGGCCACCGAGCCAACCAGGTCGGCCCAGCCGGCCCACCCCGCCCCTGGCCTATTAGGCCGCCCCATCCCGCAACACTAGCTTGCTCCGATCCCCACCCCCTCCTTCCAGCGCCGTCACGAGGAGGGGGCTCGATCCCCATCTCACTTCCCACTCGCCCCGCTCCCCTCCTCTCGCTCCTTCACTCGATCTGGAGCGCGCCCGCGCCAAGGGCCACCGCCTCCCGCCCGCAAGTCCTCCCTCCGCCGTGCGCCACCAGCGCCGCCCGAAGGCCCTGCCATCGTCGAGCATCATCATCGCCCGGATCGCCGCATCCCCGTCCTCCTCCCCACTGGACTACGCCATCTCCGCCTTCGATCTACCACGCCGGACCACCCCGAGCACGCTGCCCTCCCCGACCGGCCCTTGTGAGCTGCCGCCTCCCCCCGTCCCTCTCTTCATCCGCAGTCCCCGCCGCTCGCCTCATCCCCATGGCCACCCGACGCCCACGCCGGCGTTACTCGTCACCCCGGACCGCGCCCGCAGCGCCGCATCACCGCCCAGCGTGCCGGAGCTATAGCTCCGGGCCGCACCCGCCTACACCTCCCCGTCCCCTGCTGCCGGCACCGCCCTGCTGCGTCCGTTCCCCTCCTCCGCTCGGCCGCCGCTGGCCCTGGCCGCCGGCGCCGGCGTGCGCCGTGCTCGCCCAGCGCCCGCACGGGCGGCCCCGAGCTGTGCCCGTCGCCCCAGCGCCCAACCCTCGCTAGGATGCCCACTGCCCACTGCCCGTTAGCCCGTTTTGGCCATGTGCCGATGACAAGTGGGCCCCAGGCCCCAGAACGTTAAAAAAAAGAGAATTAAATATATATATATATATAAATAATAATAATAAAAATATAATTAATTAATTAATTAGTGAATTAGTTAATTTAATTAATCATGTTTAACTAATCTAATTAACTAGTTAGTTTAATTAAACAATAATTAGATTAACCAAATCCTAGTTAAACTAAACTGTGTATGACATACGGGACCCAAACGTCAGTTTGACCCGATCAAACCCACGTTGACCGCTGACGTCATGCTGATGTCATGATGACATCAGCAGACACTATTCTGGATAATGTTACATTTAAATAAGTAATTAATTCTAGAAAATGTTATAAACTTTAGAAAATCATATAAAATAATCCGTAACTCGGATGAAAATAATTTATATATGAAAGTTGCTCAGAACGACGAGACGAATACGAATACGCGCTCCGTTTGTTCACCACCTGCCTCTAACTACCCGAACCTGCAACCGTCCCCCTCCGGTCATCTGTCTGACAAATGTTCGGAACCGGGAACACTTTCCCGGAAGGGTTCCGCCTTCCTTGGTATCGTGTAACCATACGTTAAGACACACCCGACACTGCGTATTGTCTTGTCTTATTTTGTGTTACATTGCTTGCTATGTATTTACTGTTTCTTCCCCCGTCCTTCTCTCTCGATAGACCCCCGAGACTACCGACGACGCTGCTATGTACAACTACTGCGTCGACGACGACCCCTCCTTCTTGCCAGAGCAACCAGGCAAGCCCGCCCCCTTTGATCACCAGATATCGCCTACTCTTCTCTCTACTGCTTGCATTAGAGTAGTGTAGCATGTTACTGCTTTCGATAATCCTATTCTGCTGCATAGCCTGTCATTGTTCCTACCACTGTTGATACTTTACCTGCAATCCTAAATGCTTAGTATAGGATGCTAGTATTCCATCAGTGGCCCTACACCCTTGTCCGTCTGCCCTGCTATTCTATCGGGCCGTGATCACTTGGGTGTGATCACGGGTATATACTACATACACTTTACATGATACTTGATGTGACTAAAGTCGGGTCGGCTCATTGAGTACCCGCAAGTGATTCCGATGTGGGGGCTGAAAGGACAGGTGGCGCCATCCAGGTAGTGGTGGGCCTGAGTTCCCGACGGCCCCCGAGTGGATCTTTGTGGCGGAGCGACAGGGGCAGGTTGAGACACCCAGTCGAGAGGTGGCCTGGCCCTGGCCGTTGTCCGCGGTGATTTTCATAATAACATGCTTAACGAGTTTGGATATTTGATC
Source organism: Secale cereale (assembly GCA_902687465.1). Classification (NCBI taxonomy): domain Eukaryota; kingdom Viridiplantae; phylum Streptophyta; class Magnoliopsida; order Poales; family Poaceae; genus Secale; species Secale cereale. The sequence goes on from LR738711.1 coordinate 208,696,535, forward strand.
TGAGTCTGGCCATTTGGTCTATACGCACTAACCAGCTACGTGGGAATAGTTATGGGTACTCGACGTCGTGGTATCAGCCGAAGCCTTCTTGACGTCAGCAACTTAGCGGCGCGCGCCGGATTGGACTGGAAAGCCTACTCTGGTATTAGGAGAGGCTAGGTCTGCTTACCGGCCGCGTACGCAACGTGCAGGTGTGCGTTGGGCGATGGGCCCGGACCCCTGCGCGCCTAGGACTTAGACCGGCGTGCTGACCTCTCTGCTGTGCTTAGGTAGGGCTGCGACGTGTTGATCTTCCGAGGCCGGGCATGACCCTGGAAAGTGTGTCCGGCCAAATGGGATCAAGCGTGCTGGGTTATGTGGTGCACCCCTGCAGGGAAGTTTATCTATTAGAATAGCCGTGTCCCTCGGTAAAAGGACGACCCGGAGTTGTACTCCGACCTCATGACAACTAGAACCGGATACTTAATAAAACACACCCTTGTCAGTGCCAGAGATAACTCGGTGGTTGCTCTCTCACAGGGTGATGTGCGGGAGGATCGCCGAGTAGGATTATGCTATACGATGTTACTTGGTGAACTTACCATCTATTCCCTCCTACTGCTGCAAGACGGAGGCTTCCAGAAGCGAGGATACTTGATACAACCATCTACTCTCTTCTACTGCTGCAAGATGGAGGTTGCGAGAAGCGTAGTCTTCGATTGGATTAGCTATCCCCCTCTTATTCTGGCATTCTGCAGTTTAGCCCACAGATATTACCCCCCTTTACACAGATATCATTGCATATGTAGTGTAGATCCTTGCTTGCGAGTACTTTGGATGAGTACTCACGGTTGCTTTTCTCCCCCTTTTCCCCTCTTGTTCCTTCTTCTCGGATGATGCAACCAGATTGATGGAGTCCAGGAGCCAGAAGATCCCGAGGATGTTTCTACGTGGAGTTCGGCTTCGAGGAGTAGTTAGGAGGTCCCAGGCAGGAGGCCTTGCCTTTTCGATCGTTGTTACTTTTGTGCTAGCCATCTTATGGCACCTTGTTTAACTTATGTCTGTACTCAGATATTATTGCTTCCGCTGACTCTTGTGTTTTCAAGCTTGTGTATTCGAGCCCTCGAGGCCCCTGGCTTGTAATATAAAGCTTGTATTATTTTTAATTTGTGTCTAGAGTTGTGTTGTGATATCTTCCAGTGAGTCCTTGATCTTGGCCGTACACATTTGCGTGCATGATTAGTGTACGGACAAATCGGGGGCGTCACAATCGCAACAGTTTTCGAGGGTAAAGTATTCAACCCAAATTTATTGATTTGACACAAGGGGAGCCAAAGAATACTCTTAAGTATTAGCAGCTGAGTTGTCAATTCAACCACACCTGGAAACTTAATATCTGCAGCAAGGTAGTTTAGTAGCAAAGTAATATGATAGTGGCGGTAGCGGCAATAAAAGTAACGATAGTGTTTTTGTAGTTTTTGTGATAGTAGCAACAGAAAAGTAAATAAGCAACAAGCAATATGTGAAAAGCTCGTAGGCATTGGACCAGTGATGGGAAATTATGTCAGATGCAATTCATCATGTAGAAGTTATAACCTAGGGTGACACAGAACTAGCTCCAGTTCATCAATGCAATGTAGGCATGTATTCCGAATATAGTCATACGTGCTTATGGAAAAGAACTTGCATGACCTCTTTTGTGCTACCCTCCCGTGGCAGCGGGGTCCTATTGGAAACTAAGGGATATTAAGGCCTCCTTTCAATAGAGTACCGGACCAAAGCATTAACACATAGTGAATACATGAACTCCTCAAACTATGGTCATCACCGGGAGTGGTCCCGATTATTGTCACTTCGGGGTTGCCAGATCATAACACATAGTAGGTGACTATAGACTTGCAAGATAGGATCAAGAACACACATATATTCATGAAAACATAATAGGTTCAGATCTGAAATCATGGCACTCGGGCCCTAGTGACAAGCATTAAGCATAGCAAAGTCATAGCAACATCAATCTCAGAACATAGTGGATAGTAGGGATCAAACCCTAACAAAACTAACTCGATTACATGATAGATCTCATCCAACCCATCACCGTCCAGCAAGCCTACGATGGAATTACTCACGCACGGTGGTGAGCATCATGGAATTGGTGATGGAGGAAGGTTGATGATGATGATGGCGGCGATCTCTACTCTCCGGAGCCCCGAACGGACTCCAGATAAGCCCTCCCGAGAGAGATTAGGGCTTGGCGGCGGCTCCGTCTTGTAAAACGCGATAATTCTTCCTCTCTAATTGTTTTCTCCCCGAAAGTGAATATATAAGATCTGGGGATACGTCGGTTTTGCACCTGGGGGCCCACGAGGCAGGGGGCGCGCCCCCCACCCTCGTGGACAGGGTGTGGGCCCCCTGGTCTGGATCTTCTTGCATGTATTTTTTATATTTTCCAAAATAATTCTCCGTGGATTTTCAGGTCATTTCGAGAACTTTTTATTTCTGCACAAAAACAACACCATGGCAATTCTGCTGAAAATAGCGTCAGTCCGGGTTAGTTCCATTCAAATCATGCAAGCTAGAGTCCAAAACAAGGGCAAAAGGGTTTGGAAAAGTAGATACGTTGGAGACGTATCATCCTTCCTTTCTGAATCCTTGCTTCTACGAGAGGGTCTTCGTTCATAACGATAATCTCTACTCCTTCTTTCTCTTGGTGGTGAATATTCTCTTCTACTTCTCCTTTTAGGTGGGTCTTCTCTTCTCTTGTGTGGAGCCGTACACTCATTTGAGTAGTGTACGGGTCTCCCACAATTGTAGCAATACCGATCACGACTAGAAGACCTTTTGTCATTGTAGGACCTTGACTTGGAGTTTCTTTCTTTGCTTCTATTCTTGTAGAATTTGTTGAAGTTCTTCACCAATAAGCTCAATTCTTCATTGAAGACTTGTTTCTCACTTAATGATGTAGGAGCATCACATGAAGCTTTGTAAGCGCCACTAGACTTGTTGTGAAGCTCTTCTTTATCCTTAAGTGACATCTCACGAGCAACAATTCTACCAATGACTTTCGTTGGCTTGAGATCTTTGTAATTGGGCATCATTTGGATGAATGTGCACACGGTATCATTTTTTCCATCCAATGCTCTTAGGATCTTCTTGATGATGAATCTATCGGTCATTTCTTCGCTCCCTAAGTCGGCAATCTCATTTGTGATGAGAGCAAGCCTAGAGTACATTTCAGCGACGCCTTCACCATCCTTCATTTTGAACTTGTCAAGTTGACTTTGAAGCACACCCAATTTGGATTCCTTGACGGAGTCAGTACCTTCGTGCATATCAATCAAAGTATCCCAAATGTCCTTTGCATTCTCAAGACGGCTGATTTTGTTGAATTCTTTGGGACACAATCCATTGAAGAGGATATCGCAAGCTTGAGAATTGTATTGCAACATCTTCAATTCTTCAGCGGTAGCTTCACGATTTGGTTCCTTCCGTTCGAAGAATTCACCTTGCAAACCAATACACACAATAGCCCAAACAGCGGGATTATGTCCAAGAATATGCATTTCATCTTATGCTTCCAACTAGCAAAATTAGTACCATCAAAGTAAGAACCTATACGGTGATAACTTCCCTCGCTAGACGCCATACTCTCCTAGGTAGTGAAAGCAAGGCTATGATCACAAAAGCTATGGAAATCAAAGCAAATGGAGACCAAAGCTCTGATACCACTTGTAGGATCGAAAGTATGTCTAGAGGAGGCGTGATTAGACTACTTGACTAAATAAAAACTAAGGCTTTTCCCAATTTTAAGTTTTGGCAGATTTTAGCAACTTAGCACAAGTCAAGCAATCTTCCTACACATGCAATTATAGAGTTGTGGCAGCAGAAAGTAAATCATTGCATATGAAGGTAAAGGGAGGGGTTGGAGAGTGCAAACGCAATTGGAGACACAGATGGTTTTGGTGTGGTTCCTATAGGTGGTGCTATTGTACATCCACGTTGATGGAGACTTCAACCCCATGTAGGGTAACGGCTGCGCGAGTCCACGGAGGGCTCCACCCATGAAGGGTCCATGAAGAAGCAACCTTGTCTATCACACCATGGCCGTCGCCCACGAAGGACTTGCCTCACTCGGGTAGATCTTCACGAAGTAGGCGATCTCCTTGCCCTTACAAACTCCTTGGTTCAACTCCACAATCTTGTCGGAGGCCAAGTGACACCTAACCAATCTAGGAGACACCACTCTCCAAAAGGTAATAAATTGTGTGTTGATGAACTCCTTGCTCTTGTGCTTCAAGTGATAGTCTCCCCAACACTGAACTCTCTCTAACAGATTTGGATATGGTGGAAAGAAGATTTGAGTGGAAAGCAACTTGGGGAAGGCTAGAGATCAAGATTCATATGGTAGGATTGGAATATCTTGGTCTCAACACATGAGCACGTGGTTCTCTCTTAGAAAATGAATAGTGGAAGTGTAGGCACGTTCCGATGGCTCTCTCACTGATGGAGAAGGGTTGGAGGGGTATATATAGCCTCCACAAAAAATCTAGCCGTTACACACATTTGACCCAACTCAGTCAGACCGAATAAACGAACTCGGTCAGACCGAAGCAGTTCAAAATGTGGATGTTAGACATTTCGGTGGGACCGACAGTATCAACTCGGTGAGACCGATGCGTTAGGGTTAGGGAAAAACCTCAACTCGGTGAGACCGATTACACAAACTCGGTGAGACCGATTCTGGTAATAGGCTAACAAAGTGCTAGTCAGGCAAACTCAGTGGGACCGATTCGCTCATCTCGGTGGGAGCGAAACGTTACGAAGAGGAAACAGAGAGTTTGCAATGCCAACTCGGTGGGACCGATTCGCTCATCTCGGTTATACCAAAATGTTACGAAGAGGAAACACATAGTTTGCATTCCCATCTCGGTGTGACCGAGATCCCTATCGGTGAGACCGAACTTACTAGGGTTTGTGGCAGTGGCTATGTCAAGTGAACTCGGTGGCGCTGGATAGATCAAATCGGTGGGGCCGAGTTTGACTTTTAGGTTTGGGACATATGTGGAACTAGGAAAGTGATTTAGGGATTTGGAGCATATTACTAAGCACTTGAGCAAGTAGACCATTAAGCAACACATCATCCCCTTTTAATAGTATTGGCTTTTCCTATGGACTCAATGAGCTTTTGCCAATCTTTGTCCTTAGCTTTTTGAGGGGTCCACATTTCTAATCCATGCCATGCCAACCATTGAACTTCCTGAAATACTTATCTTGAAAGAATATTAGTTCAATGAGATATATGTTGTTATTAATTACCAAAACCATCCGGGGATTAGTTGCACTTTCAATTAGGGACTTGCTTGCACCTCCTACTGGATTGATACCTTGGTTCTCAAACTGAGGGAAATACTTATCTCTACTTTGCTGCATCACCCTTTCCTCTTTAAGGGAAAAATCAACGCAAGCTCAAGAAGTAGCACCATCACACTGAGAGGTCCCTAAGAATATATCTCCATCATCGAAGGATCAAATCCCACTCTCGAGCTATCGAGTCCCTTGTGAAACTTTCTGATGAACCTGTAAGTTGTCGTTATGATCAACATGTTACTAATGACATTTGAGCAACCCCAAGTCTAATTAATCAGTTAATGAGCCTGTTAAATCACTACTCGTAGGGTGGTCGAATCGAATAACACTTATTCACCACGTTAACTTGTGAGGCTGATTAATTGGCCTGTCAGACTGATTAATCCGTTGTTAGGCTGATTAATCGTTGTTGACACATTAACTTGTGGGCGAACAGAGCCCAAAAAATTGCCCCATGACCCCTCCCATCCCCCTCTCGCTCCTTAGTAGCTAGGGATTGACTAACCAGAAGCATATTTTGGTATATTACATAGCTGAGAACATGAGAGTATGGTATAATACATAAAACACTCGATATATGCTGGATAGTTCCCATTTAATCTACCGATTAATGGTGTACTGATTAATCCAGTTAATAGGCCGATTCACTGATTAATCATTACTCCCAAGCCGATGGAGCAACTACCAGTTACTGATTCCATGAACAATGGGTCTAAGGAACTAAAACACATGGTAATACTCTGTGTTATAGCAATTGATTTTAGATGATATTATCACAAAGTATAACACACAATATTGGGTCGATTCAATATGAGCCTTCTTCTAACGTCATACTCTCAATGTTGTTTTAGGACTATCATTACAGTTAACGATATCCTGAGATCCATAAAACATGATCACCAACAACACTTGAGCTAGTTTTAGAGGCAAGAACCTATTATTTACCGTTTATCATTCTACACGTGCATATTGGGTTTCCACTAAATAGCATATTCCTGAATCATATGTTATAGCATGAAATATAAACTCTTAATTGTGAACGTGGAATATAATAATATAATATTATTGCCTCTAGGGCATATTTCCAACAATCTTGTCATCAAACACTCATCTGAGGAGCGTCTTGTGGGGAGTAACATATTTTACCTCCATATATGTTGTTGCATATGTTTTCTTCTGTGCTAAGCAACGATCATTGAGTTAGTATATGAAGTGGTGCTGATATTACTTTATTTCCGCTGCAGTTTTCAGATAACCACGAGTGTGTTTGTGTGATAACTCCCATCAAAACATTGTGTTACAAACAAAGCTTTTACACACGGGAATAGAAGTCGATTAGCAAAAATTTCATATCATAGGTACAATTTATTTCGCTTTTTAGCGACTATAACATGATTTTGAGCCCCCCCCCCACATCGACGGTGAATGTTATGCACTGGGTACATGCATATGTGACAAGTCCACTCGGCGTCTAGATGCAACGGTGTGACCGTCCGATGACCTCATCTTGGTTCCATTCCTGCCCATGTCGTCAAGGTCGGGATGACTTTATGAAGGGGGCAAGGCCCAATTGCGGATCATCTCGGTGAATGTCTCCATGTTCATATCGAATTTGTGTCGACTGATGCGCTCCATCTCCGCCGCTAAATCCACATTGCGCAGTCCTTCTCCGCCGCCATGCCTGGACGTATAGTTTGGGGATATATGTTCTAGTTGGAGATGCTCTTGTCTGCTAATTTTTTGTAGTGTGGAGTGCATAGTTGTTGTTGTTGTTGTTGTTGTTTTATCATTGAATCAGATGAAAAAAATATAAGACCAGAAGTGTAATTCCAGCACGACGATGCTTTCAGGACATATCTTCTTACTGTAGGAACAAAAATCTACTCTAACACTTCTTTCCGATATTCATAAATTCCAGAGCTACCACATGGGATATAAACCGCGGGCGTTGGAGTTTTTCGCAATTTCTTGCAGGATCAAGCTGATGTTGAAGTGCGGATTCAAGCCTCTGCCTTGATCACCCATTCACCTTTGCAAGCAAAAGCTCTTGCTCTTTCTTCTTGAAACTAAGAAGACTCGCCAACTTTGGATTACCTAGCCAACATTTCTCACTGACAACCTCTCCCTGCCTCTCCCTGGCAAAGGCAGAGGTGGATAGAAGTCTTTCAGCTGATTCTATTCCATGGACCATTAGGAATTCTTGTTGATTTCTTGTCCATTATAAATGATCTTCAAAGTGCATGTGTTTCACATTTCAAAAGATATGAATGGTATTGATCACAAGATTGCTCATCAGGTTCTTAGGCGTGCTCCAGGACCCGCCTTTAGTTATTTTGCTTCGCCTTGTAATCTTTCTTATCTCTAATTTCAGTCTTGGGCTATGAACTTCATGTTGTATGCTCCTGGAGCGCCTTTCCCTGTTAAAATTTAACAGGGAATAAGGGGGTTAACGCTTCAGTTTTGTTTTTGTGAAATCTGAGCCGTTGGACCCCATGTGAACGCTGGATGGGTGGTGCTAAGTCACGATCAGACTTGACTCAGCAAAGTCAATCAATCCGTGAGCCTCTTGTAAATGTCTACCGCGCCGGCGTCCGGAAAGTCATGCGGGAGCTTCCCGGCACGACCCGTGCGCACGACCTTGGTGAGGCTGGAGGTGGCGGTCCTGATCCGCGCGGCCGGTGAGAGCGCTCGCTGGTGGCTTCAGGACTGAAGCCGAACGCTCGGGCCGGTGGATTGGGCTTGAGACGAGGCAGAGCAGAGAGCACGAGCCGGCGCTGGATGCGAGCCGTTGGATAGGAGGCGCTCGCAGCAGTGGTGGCCTTGGAGGCTCTGATTCCCGGGGCACACTTTATCAGGCCGACTGTGATCGTTTATTCAATCGGTTTTGCAATGGCCGCCCCAGTGTCCAATGCCCCCTGCAAATTTTGGCTTGTGCGTGCATGGTGCCCTGCCGGCGTGCTATGCGTGTCATATGACTGAGGGTGCGCGCGGCCGGCGTGTTGACTCAGGTAATCAGATGCGCTGTACGTGCGCCCAACAAGTGTTTGCGTCGATGCCCGACCGAAAACGGCTGCATCAACTTTTGCATTTTAGTTCAGAAACATGAACTCATTAGCACCTTCTGTTATTTTAGTTCATTGTCACCTTCTATTTTTAATCATTAGCACCTTCTTATCCTGGTAGTGTTCAAGTTCTTTATATGGACCTTGACTTGAATATAACTTTATTACAGGAATTGCCAGTCACCTATAGGAGCCATTGCCTAACTCTGATATCCACGTTAGCTCCTAAAAGTGTACCCTTCAATCAGTCCTTCCTTCAAGATTTTTGGTATTAGCTGTTGATTGTGCTAAAGATACAGTGCGTCATTTCCTAATCGAATCGGTTTAGCCTATGAGGTGGAAGATTGGGCCAAAATCTTCCTCTTTGCGACTTTATGTTTGGAACCATAGTGCAAGTTGGGGATTTTATTTCTGCTGAAAGAAAATTACTTGCAACTGTATTCACACATGTTTCATTTATTTGTATGCATTGCAGATTCATCAGGTACTATACAATATTTGCTGTGATGATTGCCTTTGTCCATTTCAGCTACTTGGTCAGCTTAAGAGAGAGTCAATGGCTGAATGACTGAATGCCCAGTCTATCTCTATCAATTGGTACACCTATCATTTTTTGAGTGATATTGATTTGTTAGAGTTATCAAAAGGTTTGCTACCCAATTTTGGACACCTTCAAGCATTTTAGTTGCAATACTTATAAAAGTGAAATAAAAATTAGATGGATAGCTCAGCTGAGAAAAGACATATTTTCTTCTTTGATTTCTTCATCCCCAGGCTAGGAATCATCTTGCCCTCAACCAAATTCATGTCTTTGACTCACTTTTCCATCAAGGTAAACCCTTTGCCCTTTGGTTCCCGTTCTGTCTTTGTTCGATTGTCATAACAGTTCTTTTATCAGTTTGTAATCCATGTCTTCAGATCATGTACTTCTTTTTTTGACATGTAGATCATATACTTTTAACCATCTTGCCCTCAACCAGATTTATGTTCTTTGACTCACTTCTCCATCAAGTTGGTTCTTCATTATCTTTATCTCATTATTCTGATGCTATATATATGTACGATATATTCTTACATTCCAGTATGTTTGTTTGTATGTGCTGAATTTGCTCTTTTTTAAGGGTCTCAAACTGCAAGAAATGATGGTAGGAAAGGAAACGTTTGGATTATTTTCTTTGGTATGCAAACTTTGGCTTTAACAATAATTTATTTTTTTACCATTTAATCATAATTGTGAAATAGTTGTAGTGTCGTCTGTGGCCGCATGAAGGTGGCTGCATTGTTGACCATGGTGAACATCTGGAGAGAAGGAGGTTGCGTGGAGAGAACGGCCACACTCATTCTTGCGCACTGAGCCACCTCCTGTTAAGTCCCTTATTCAAACAATGGTATTTTGTTCTTCCTTTGTCTATCTTGCTTTGTTTTTGTGTAAGAGATAAACAAAATAACCAACTAGGCTTGCCCACTATAGGACCACCATGACTCAGGCCAACAGTCACCGAACCCATGTCTCCGGCATCTCCATCCAACTTGGTGAGTTACCAAAGCTAATGCTAGGCGGTGAGAAAAGCTCATGTTATATTACATTGATGGAGATCGCTAAAATGTCAGTTGATGCATACCATTGTGATTTATTTAGTTGTGTATCAGTGGGGAAGTGCATGGATGAACCCGGGTACATATGAACCCACTTTGAAAAACATATTTCTAAATGCCAAAAAAATCTGAAAAAGGTTGCACGGGTAAGTCTTCATGTTTTATGTGTGTGCATGAAGTTTCACGGAAAAATAACTTTTTTTGGCATGTGCAAAAAAGACAAAAAATTGTGTCGTGATATGCTATTTAGAAGCCTTGGAATTTGTCTTTTTTACGTAGGCAAACCAAAAAGACATTTTTCACAAAACTTTGTGCTGCGCACACCCATTTGCGAACATGTATGCATAAAATTTTCTATTATATTTTTTGACATTTCAAAACATGCTTAAAATGCAGTTTTGTAAAAATGGGTGCAGATGCCCCTGGGTGCAGATAGTGCCCACTCTGTATCAGTGTGGCATGTAACTGTTTCTCATTTCATGAGAGGGATATATTTCCTGAAATATGCAAGTCCTTTTTTTATTGTAGATTCTGAACAGAACTGCTGCTTTTGAACTGAACTGACTATAAAGGACTCAAAGAAGCCAGGTCAGTGCCTCAATTGTGGTTTTTTGGTCTGTGCTAGGTTCATTCTCGAGATTACATTTATTATTTTCAATTTTTTTGGCAATATAAATGTTGGCGACTCATCTTCAGATATGTTTGCTGCTCTTTTTTGTACCACACTACCAATGCAACAGGTCACTATGAACCTGACATGTCATGCCTCATTGATCGCTGATTGGTGAGCACCATATCTGGTAGATCACTGCTATTAACGATGCTGCGATTGTAGCTTTAGTTTCTGATGCCAAATAGGAACTATTTATGTTTGGTCTCACATGAGCCTTTGCAAAGCATTGTTGCAACCACCCATTTACTGTACTTTGTTTGATATAATCTGCATGACTGCTCTAAATCAAGTTCTGAAAAAAATTCATCAATTGTAAAACCTTTTGGTAGGTTTCTCAATGGTTTACATGGGGTCAGTTGTGATTCCTTACCACATCAAATCTGATCTGCTATTTTTTCACACCCTCCATTTTTAGGTTTCTTTTAGTTTTCTCCTCTGTTATGCCCGTATTATTACTAGTACTTGACACTCCTCTCTCTATATGGTACAGAATGCTTATTTTTTCCATAATTGGCTCGCGTCATACAATGTTTCAAGGTGTATTTCTTTCCTTCATCCTCCTATTAGGAATTTACCGATGCTTCTTTGATTCACTCGTATGTTCTTTCCATCTCTTTGGTCACGTCACAGGCTACCATCTCTTATTTTTTGTGTATGAATATGCTCCAGGATCTCTTGCCAATGAAGTGTTGCACCCTCCTATACTTGACCATGTATGTACCACTCTTTATTGTCTTTAAAGTTGTATGCAACCTCGAATAGAACACCTCTTGCTAATGCAGCACCGGCCTATGTTGTACATCATCATATAGGTCATGTTTTAATGGTTCTCTGTTAATCATTATTGTTGGCATCAGAGTTTGCAAGTAGATTTATGTTGTGCAGAATCATGCTTTGGTTTCGGACTTTCGGTTAACCGTCCAATATCTGCTGTCATCTTTTCTTTAGATGCATCACTCGCAGTTATGCTTTTCTGTGCGGTACAGAAGAGATGTGATCTTTCTGGAGCTTTGATTCTCTGATAGCATTTAGTAGATTTCTTTGTTTTGCAAAACACAGTCAATTCATAAGCCTAAAGATTGTTTCATCAAATGTAGTGTGAGATAACAGACAATAGCTCACATGGCTATCTAATGGTTTTCAAATAATTGCACATACCGGTTTATCCAGTTACTTACCCATCCAAAAGGTGGGTAGTTATATATTTTTTAGAAAATGGGATTATCCTGCCTCTGCATCATATAATTCACAACCATTCTATTAAACGTGAACCAAGTTCAAATCACTGAGCACAAGACAAAAATAAAAATAGAAAGGTAACATTACCACAACCAGTCGAAACCGAGTTTACATAGCTCATTCACATAATCTATGAGTAGTGTTGGTTCACACTCACTGGATCCTCTCCAAGATTAGAGTTTGGAGGAGAAGAGGGGAAGAGAACTCTGGAAGTTTTGGTCGGGATTGCAAACACTAGATTCACTCTCCTGTATAGGATATTTACAGAGTTGCAACTTTACACATAAGACCTCTAGCTATCCTACTTTTGCAACACTAGGACCTCCAACACTCCCCCTCAAGATGGGGCAAAGATGTCAATAAGCCCCATCTTGTTACAAATCCTCATAAATGATACAACACCTATTCCTTTTGTACCTCTAAGCTTTGGCAGCCGCTTAGCCGCCCTCAGGACCGCGACGCCATCACCGCCTTCATCGCCGACCTTCGCTCGATGGCCGTTCGTCTATCGCCGCCGCCCCCTCCGCCACCGCCGGAGCCGGATTAGACGCCTTGCCTCGGTCGCGTCCTTTTTGTTTATTTTGGGCTTGTTGAGCTGTGCCCTCAGCAGAACCTTTTTACTCCTCGTTTTGTGACTTTGGTGTGTGTGTGTGTGTTCTGAACTAGTCTGTGTATGTGTGCTCTTGGCGGTTTGCTTTATATATAAAGCGGAGTGAAAGCCTTTTTCGGTAATACATCTGCAAGCTGATCTACAGACTTAACATAACTAATTTGGAATATCCCTTCATCCAATTTCTCTCGGATGAAGTGCCTATCTATCTCGATATGTTTAGTTCTATCATGATAAACTGGGTTATTCACTATTAATTGTGGCTTGATTATCACAATAAACCTGAATAGATGCATCAGTCCAAAGCTGCAACTCGGTTAGTAATGTTTTCAGCCACATTAGTTCACACAAACCCGAAGCCATGGACCTAAATTCCGCTTCTGCTGTCGAGCGAGCCACGACACTCTGCTTCTTGCTTCTCCAACTAACTAGATTTCCTCCCACAAACATGCAGTAGCCCGAAGTTGAACGTCTATCATCTAAGCATCCAGCCCAGTCCGCATCGGTGTAACCCTCTACCCTTAGATGTCCATGATTAGAGAACAAGATTCCTTTCACAGGACAACTCTTTAGATATCTCAGAATTCTATTCACAACATCTAAGTGGCTAGCCCTTGGGTCATGCATATATCTGCTTACGGCACTAACAACATACACAATATTAGGTCTTGTATGTGATAGATAGATTAATCGCCCAACTAGCCTCTGGTATTGGAGCCTATCAACGGGATCACCACCATCTGCCATGATTCAGTGATTCTGTTCTATTGGAGTAATTGCAGGTTTACATCCTAGCATCCCCGTCTCCTCAAGTAAATCAAGCACATATTTTCTTTGCGAGAGACAAATACCTTTTGGGCCATATGCAACTTCAATGCCCAAGAAGTAGTGAAGATATCCCATGTCCTTGACTTCAAATGACTTTGCTAGCATCTTCTTCAAGTGAGATATCTCCACCTCATTGTTGCCTGTAATCACAATGTCATCTACATAAACAAGAAGAACAGTGATCTGATCACGCTGACATTTAAAGAACAGAGTATGATCTGCATTGCTTTGCCGATACCCCATGGAACATATTTCCTTCCGGAACCTTCCAAACCATGCCCTAGGAGACTATTTCAGTCCGTAGAGGGATTTCCTTAACCGACACAATTTACCCTCTGTTTCCTGGTGTCACACCCTGATTTTCATGCCACAACACTTAAGCTGATAATCATGCTAAAATGTGGTTTGGCAAAAACTTTTGAGTGTTTTTGACTTTGCTTGAATGATTTTCTGCCTGCTGTTTGATAGTGCTCTAAAAATCAAATAAATCATCCAACTCTTATACTTCATCTCCTTGATCCAAAACCTTTTCCCAATGATCATGCCATGTGTATAGACCAGTATAGTATTTTCTTATAACAATATTTTGGCCAAATAGTATTTTCTAAAATTAGTTTTCCAAAAACCCCTGAATTGAGGTTTGCACTACAAGTACCGTATTTAGGGTGTGAAAAATCTTTCAAAAGGTATATTTGAATCCTATTAGGTATAGGACTCCCATAAACCACAAAATTATAATTTTAAGAGTTATTTTTATATTTTATTTAAATGCTTTTTCTTTAGGCCAGAAATGGTCTTTAATAGGTTAAAATTATTTATCTATTTCAAAAATATTTGCCAAAATTCAGGGGAACTCATAGGACATATATTGTCCATATATAAGAGTTTCAACACATGGTCATGTTCAAAATATTGGACAAATCCTTCCAAAACCCTTCCTGGATATTTCAAGCTTTTGAAATATTTACAAAGGAAATATTCTCCAAACATTCCAGGGAAATTCTATCATGTCAAATATGACATATTTGATGATCTTACAAAGCCTCATGCCTTGAAGATCAAGGAAACATCATCTAATCCCCTCAAAACCATTTCTGTCCATTTTGAAGTTTGAGCAACTTTACATTGCCAAACTTGTCCAAATGCTCTCAAACTTGGTGCACATGCTCAAAAGATGCAAATATGCATCTAGACCAAATGGCACAAGTATTGGAGAAGCATAACTTGATCTAAGTGCCCCAAAACCCTTTCTGACCAGATCCAAATTTGAACAACTCTACATTGCCAACTTTTTACTTGGGGCCTCAAATTTGGTGGACATGCTCACAACCCCAAATGATGACACTACACCAAGTGGTGCATCAAGGAGAGATGATTTGCTTAACCTAATCTTGGAAAATCCATTTCTGTTGATTTCTAGGGTTCACCAAAGTTACATTGGCAAGTTTCTTCAAATGAGCTCAAACTTGGTGGAATACCCTATTTTTATATGCCATTTGATCCTGTTAAGTCTCATGCCAAGTGGAGTTAATTTGCTTGCCCAAATTTGCATCAAACACCTTCTGTCACTTTTCAAAAATCACCACTTTGGCCACTTACACTATTCTCCTTGAGCCCAACTTTTTACGACAACATCTCCTATACCCCTTCTACCTCCAACAGCAATGGCTGCACCACAGCTCAATGATTGAGGAGGGTAAAACCCCATTTTACATCTCTGGACCTCCATTTTCACCCTTGTCTCTCAGCACACTCCCCTTCTAGAAGCTCACCAGGGCGTCCAAGACAACCACCCATTTGTTTACTCCTCATCTGACCCCCTAGACACTATTGGCCACGCCCTGGGCACCAAAACGATGCCAATGGCAGCCATATGCGTGCTCTGGAGCGCGCTACAGTGCTCTGGCGCACTGTAGCCGCCCCCCCACCCCGATGCCCCGACAACCTCGGGCCTCCCCAGCATGTCCCCCGGGGTCACCTCGACGTCTGGGGCACGACACGTCGCCGGCCCCCACCTGACCCACTCTCCTCTCCCCTATGTGAAGCTCGCCCGTGCGCGCCCTGGACCGCGCCCACAGTGCACCAACGCGCACACCATATAGAGCCACATTGGACTCTCTCTCGACTCCTCTCGCTCTCCCACTACTCCAGCAAACCCCTAGACAACCCATCTCTCCATCTCGAGCCCTCCTACCCCTTCCATGGCCGGAGTACCGCCGCCGACCGCCGCTCGGATTCGGGCACCTCGGCCCCTCTTTCTTTCCCCTGCCCACTCCAGTACTCCCTCACCACCACCTTGAGGCCTCTGCCGCTGCCATTATGCCCCCAGTACGCCGTGTGCTTGAGGCCCATGCTGGCCGACGACCTCCCCCGCCGTCTCCTAAACTGTGGCGACTAGGCTGCTTCCCGACGCAAGAGGAGCACACCAGCAGGTGCTCTCCTCCGCCCTGATCACTCCGGTGGCCGGAGCGCCACCAGGGATGGCCCGAGCCGCCGGGGCGAGCATCGGCGCGGCTCGGCCGCTCCCTCCCCATCGCTCAGGCGAGAGGTAGGGGATGACTGCCTGCCAGCTGGCAGGGGCCCTGCCTGTCAGCGACAACGGCAGATGGGCCGACCCACCGGTCAGGTTAAGTGGAAGCGGGATCTGCTGCTTCCGCCTCCCCGGATGGAAGACGTAATTTCGGTGGGCGTCTTCGACGTCTCCCCTCCCCTCCTGTGCAGCGAGGCAGCTGGGCCAGGCCCAGTACGCTCCGCCCCTAAGCCTCGCACAGGGCGCACAATAAGGTAGATAATCCTTTCCTTTTTCTTTTTCCAGTAAACTTCCAAAATCCATAAACAAATCAAATAAAATCCAAATTTGGTGATTCAAATTTCTAGGAGTTTCTAAAATCCTGATCTACCTGTTTGTGCAACATGCACATTTTTCCATAGACCTTTTCTTCTCAAATATTATCAAAATGTCATTTTTCTATTTCTGTGATAAACTTTAGAAAATCACAGAGAGCTCAAATTTGATCCAAATGCAATGGTTCAAATTCCTATATGCTTGTAATATCAAAACTTAGTTTATGAACATTTTTATTAATACTTTCTGTACCCCACCAAATAATGGCCTATTTCTTCATATTTGTCAACTTTGCAAAATCCTAGGAAATTCATTTGAACTCCAAATCCAGTGAAACCAACTCCTAGATGCTTCTAAAACCATGATTTGTTAAATGGCTGCCTTTGCTCATTTTTCAAAAATATATTTCTGTACACTTCTTTCAAATCCATAAACCCCTTGATTCCATCATATTGAAATGTTCCAAACTATCCATCGATCCAATACCTATGAAAACACCTTGGTCATTTCTCATATGACCAGAGGTATCCTAGAAAAGTCCAACTTCTATTTTTAGAGCACTTTTATTTTTTGCCTAATTGTGTTGCTTATTATGATTGTTTCCATCGTTAGTTGACGAAATAAACGGAGTACTCGGAGATGGACCAGAAGGTTTGAAGACTCGGAAGGACAAGGCAAGCAGCCCTTTGACCATGTCTATGGAACCCTTTTTTATGCATGTCATATAGCACCATAATGTTGTTGCTACGGAATCATGATGAGGTGGAACCACTTCGATGGTTTGCCACTGTACTTCCTCGTTGGTACTTGCATTGTGCATGACCCTACCTTCTTATGAGGGTTATGCCGGCGGGAGTAGATTGATGTATGCTATAGTAGTAGGCTACGCAAATGGGTCAGGGTTATGCATTGAGAGAAACAAGTGTGGTTTGACATACTTGCAAATGACCCAGTGGGTGCCACTAATGCCCCTGGGAGACAATGAGGAACTAGGGCACTACTTGGTGAAGAAGTAGTGTGCCGAGGCTTAATGAAAGTGTTGTTACAGAGATGGATTAGATTTATGTGTGACTACCATCCCAACCAAACGTGCGCAACCACTCTACCCTTATATGGGAAAGGGCATTATTGATTACCTAGGTCGATACTAGCATGGTGCCCGCATTACTAGTGACGGGGGTGACATGAGGTCACTCTCGGGACGGGGTCGTGCTTGGATAGGCGGCCATGACTGTTTTCACAGGGCACCGAACACACCGTTGGTACCCCGTGTCAGTGGTATGTGACGAATATGGGAGCAAGGCTCCACAAATTTTAAGATGTGAAATGTTTGGCACGGGGCTGTTACCAATCGAGTGTACTCTGTGTTAGTGTCGTCTAGGGAAAGAAAGTGACCGGGTGCTTACCCCGGGTACTTGAGGTACCGCGGGTCGTGAATGACACGGAAGTTCCCCGGGTCTTGTGGGTAAAGTGTGCAACCTCTGCAGAGTGTCAAACTATTCGAATAGCCGTGCCCACGGTCAAGGACAGTTGGGTGGTGCTGCTTAGACTATGTCCATAAGTTTCTGGAAAACAACACGGTTTGGGTAAATCTGTTGATGTGATTGTGAGAAAGTCACGATGAGCGTGAGCAAGAGTTGTTCATGACTCTTTCTCGATATTGATGTCTGAAACCTCCTGATACTTGTTGCAGACACATGCATGTCCATGTTATATGTTGATCATACTTGCATATGAAAAACTAGCTTTCCGCAAAACTGCCAATTTAGCAGTAGAGCCTTGCATAATTATTCTGTCATCACACTTGGGTTGCTTGCGAGTACATTCACAGTACTCATTGGTTTCCACTGGTTATTTTATTGGCCAGGCATGAGAGAACAGGATATGATGAAGATTTCTTGGTGAAGAACATGCGAGCTAGGACGCTTCCCAGTCAGAATGCCTGTAGGGTTAAGGCAGATGGCATGGGTCCAAGTTGTTATTGAAGATTTCCGCTGCAGTGATATACTCAAGACTTGACCATAATGGTCCTATTTGTGTAATACAGTATGTATGGATGTAAGACTCTTGTTATTCAGCTTCTGTGTGTTCAGTGAGCATTGATCTCTGGGATCACTCTACACATGCATTCAGTGATCACGACTTATGAGTCTGGGTCCCCACAGAGCTGGTATCAGAGCCATCCTGACTGTAGGAAGCCTTAGTTAGCATGGTCGTTAGTTAGGGTAAAACTATTTCCAAAACTATTACTAGTTTTCAAAACTATCTATACTTCTCTCCCTTCTCAGTTTTTCAAAAACTAGGCTATACTTGATCTCTTCCCCTTCAAAACTTTGGTCGCTATAACCCTTATGCCCCAGACCACTGGATTTCCTGAGATCCTCGTGGATAATCTAGAAGGCTGATATCTTGACCACCTCTTCTGAACACAAGATTGGCGACACCACAACAAAACGATGCCAACAGAAGATACATCCTCGAGGAATGAGGACATGAAGACCTAGAAGATGGTGACACCCTTGACAGTGCCCCAAGATGATGCAACATTGGCCTATGATGACCAGGGTATAGGTTATGCAAGATCATGATATGCCTCGCTAATAGAGTAACCTTGTCACTATAGTTGTTGTGTCGGCAACCACCGATGGATGAGAACCTCGCCATTTGGTCCGCCTCACTATAGTGAGCAGGAAAACGGATCTCCTCGTCCCCCGCTCTTGGTGTCGATGTTGTCATCAACGTAACCGGCATGTTGAACCTCTACTATGCCTTGTTAATATCATTGCATAAAGGATTGCCTACCTGGTACCCTCGACGCCCAGAAGGCACAAGGGATCATCATGATTAAAGAGACAAGAGAAGACCAAGTCAACGCCAGCTACAAGGAGACACCTTCACCACATCACCTCACCAGGCGAGAAGTTGTTGAAGATTCTTCAGGCTCAACCCAGATCGTTCATCAAACAACTACAAGGGACATAGCAACACCCGAGGAAAACTCAGAAGACTGCACGAGGCACAAGTCACGACTGCCGAGTCCGAGAACCCCTAGGGTAGGATGAGTCGTGTACCCCCTATGCGCAGTCGAGTCCGTATGATGGTTTGAATAGAACCATGATTGTGTGTTGCTTGATTTTAATTGTTTGTATTTTGATATAAGTCGCACTGTTGCCCTAGGCAACAAGTACACGACTATATCACCTTTCTTGCCTTGTTTCTTTTTTTCGGCCTTTTTGCACCTGTTTGTTTGCACTTGCACTATAGAACCCCCTTTAGGCATTCCCCTCCTTTGTGCTACTTTTTCCCTCTCTTCTATCTCCTCGACTGAAGACCAGCAAGACAAGAGGTACCAAGGATTCCAACTCAGTAACCGACTAACAATGAAGACTTCTGCTACAACCTCCACGACCAAGTGCAACCCCGTAGAATTATGTTTAACCCTCCAGACTAGTAACCCATTCCTAGACCCTTTGAGACTTCACGAGATACTCCAGCACGAACCCTTAACCATGTGCCTAACCCATAGAATTACAAGAGAACCAGTTAAGCCTCTACAACCTTGCACAACACTGGGTTCGTAATGGAACTAGTGGACACAGTGAGTGAGCACATTTTCGTCCTAATATAGCACAAGAACTGACGATGGCATAGATAGACCAATTTGAGGATATAACACAGATGACTTGGTGGCTTTATGTCAGTGACTTCGAGGAATTATCTGAGACCTTGATGGATTGTGAGGTTTTCATGTTGGTGGGATCATGATTAATGGGGTGGCGTAACTTTCATCACCCTGGAATAACTTGGATTTGCAGGGCAATTGTGATTGCAAGATGAAATTCTTGGAGGTGTAAGGATTTGACTTGATCATATAATATTGATGGGAGATAGTTGACATTTTGAGAATGACTTAGGGGAAATGTAGGAGTACACGTTGGACATGAGATTTGGATTTATGTAGGTGATTCTGATTGGGTATAGATGCTAAGTATGTCTACATGGTTCGGAGTAAATTGGATTTAGATCGTTGATCTTGATACCATGTTTCCCGGTGGACAATAAACTAGGAGATTGGATTAATTATCGTAGTTTATCTAGGGATCTATATAATCATGACCTTGGAGTTTACTTGACCCGGATGATGGGAATTTGGTGGACTTACTATCGTAATGCATAGTCCTTCCAAGTATTTGGATATTATAGGGACTTGAGATCTTGTGGAACATCGTAGACACTGGATTTGTAGAATTGTTGGATTATGTGGTGATTGATGGAAATTACCGGGCTATTGGAGTTGATCTATAGGAAGGAAACAAAATCTTGGAGTGGCATATGACGTGTTTCCTTAGAATAGAGATGCATTATCTTGAACCTTGCAAGAATAGGTTCGGCGCTTGGATTGTGGTGTTTGAACCTTGCTTGGCAGCTTGTATGCCCTACCCATGGATTTTTAGGGGTAGCCATGCATATGATTATTGGGATCGTAGATATGTACGATTTTGTTAGACCGCCTCTTGGGAGTCATGAGGATGTGTATGGCATGAGTGGTGATTGAAGTTGGTCTATACGAGAGGATGCATTTAGTGGTATAAGGTTATTCGTTTGGAATACTAGATAGAGCTATTGGCATCTCAGAAACCGTGCTTAAGGATAAGATAATATACGTTCACTCACTCACTAGAATCCTTGAAACCCTTAAGCCCCACCGAGCCACGGCATGGTCAGATCCTGACCACAGCCTTGACTCTGAGTCAAGAAGACCTCTGCCAATACTCAACGGAGACCACCACCAATACCACAGCCTACCTTGCGTACCCCGTAGACTTCATGGAGTGTTTGGACAAGTTGGGTGACATCATTAATTGATGGCCTACTTGTCTGCCCGAAGACAAAAGAAGAGACGGTCAGCTGGTTAGAAGACATTGAAGACCGACATGTCAAGAAGAAAGAACTACACCGACCACCATCATCAAGAAATAAACTTCCGCGTCAAAGACCGGGCGTATCCACAAACCACTCCTCTTGAAGGGACCAAGCATTTCCGTGTCGAAGGGACGCTCACACCAAGATTTATCGACCTTCTTCAAGTTCACTACAAGACAAATAGTAGACGGCTACTAGCTAGATCTACCACCGGAGTTACCCC